>OZ014428.1:5870120-6467357 GCA_963966015.1 Aphidecta obliterata
CACAAGAAGATCTTAAAACCATCGGTCAGCGATTTGACGCGTAGTAACGAAATTGTGTGAAGCGCCTATCTTGGTACGGCTCGGTTGACCTATATGTCTTCTTCGTGTTCGTGTTCCTCTTCTGTCCACATAATACGACACAAACGCATTACCTTCATTGCAGTACAATTAACACAGCGGCCAATTTGGCGATAGAACGGACCTACATCTCGATAGACAAAAATTTTAACCCTGTCAAAGTCGCTAACATGCAGATTATTTTGACGATTTAGAACCGGAGGCATTTTGTTTGGCTCAACACTAGGCGGATGCACAATAACCAAAAATATCAGTACTGGTCGCTCTTATAAACATCCATCCGAAAAACTAAGTGATGAAATTGAAAACGTTAATGTCGTTAGGTACATTCGTTACCAAAGCATGCTTCAAATTTTGTTACTCTGTTTCCAAAAAATCAAGTTGAACAAACTATTCTTCTTGAGTAAAAGCCTTCTAATGTCACTGAGTCTATAATGCCAGAAATAAATAGATTCTTCGAAACAAGTGTGACATTCAATTCTTAACTAATCTATAAAATCTCTTCGTAAATTCAGAAAATTTCAGGAGTTATTGAATCGAAAAACCTATCAAAAATTCATTCGATCTTACATAACTTCAAATTAGAATTGAGACAGTGGGATAAAATGATTGAACAGAATACCTCACTAGCACCCTTCGATTACTCAATCAGATATTAATGTCCATTCAGCACCCTCCCGATGGTAACCTTGACGATTAAAATGGAATTTGTCGAAATACTTTTACTCTGAACTGAATCAAGCACCCTTAAACAAAAAATTTCTCGGGATTGTAATAATAGTGTAGTATGATAAAAATTGAAGGGAGAATTATTCAATTGATTATTCCATAATAAACCTTTGGAATTCTTCGAGGAAAAAAATCCCTTCTGAAATTTTCACAATTTTGATGATAAGTAATAAATATATTTATTTAACGATGGTAAGCCCCAAAAACGAAGTTACCACGGATTGATCAACCGGCTCTGAAAATCAGGTGCCATAAACTCCAAAACACAAAATCTGGAAGCAATGCACATCGGTACCCGATTGAGAACATTTCTTCTATTGAAATTGCCCTCAAGGAAACCATCCAGAAATAGGTTGCACCAATAGTCCTTTCTCTAACATCATAGCACAGAAAGAATAATTCTAACAACAACAATTTCTCTACCCTCTTCACCTTTTTAATTCTGCCTCAAGTTATTGCTTGCTATTGAGCACTAGAAACATCTTCACAGGGAAAGGCGGCAAACCCGCATATACGCTTTTCCGCTCCAGCGTTCCGCGTGAAACCTGCGGCGGCAACAAACTGAGCCAACTACGGCAGTGAGGCGGCGTCACATGGCAGAATCCGTCGAGCACTGACCTAGTGCTGGCAGATCTGGCGAGAACAACCCGTTCAGATGTTGAAGGGAGATGATGCCCGATTCTAGCGGGGGAGTAGCGTCGTAATTTCAGGATTTCATAGGTGAAAATTCCTCCTGAGGGATGAGGAAAATTTTTGACTTCCTTATTGCTTCGTTGAAACTCGAGGAAACTGTGTCAGGGAAAAAATATTCACAGATTTACTGACGATAACGTGCAATAAAGTGATTCAAATTATTGTTCATGCGGTTGGAAACAAGTATTTTATCATCGGTAGTAATTCAATTTCTTATTCAAAATATATGCTTCAATACGCCACAAAAATGGGGCAAAGTTGAACAGTTGTGTAGATCTGAGTAATATGTTTCACAAGCGTCACCTGTCTGTCCCAACAAAAATCCTGTCCCACTTATCCGGACGTCAAAAATTAATTCGACGAAGAAAAAACTGAAAACTTTTTAGCGCTCTAGCTGAAGAGACTCGTTAAACGAAAATAGTTAGAAAAAATGACGGGTGTCAATATTCCATTCAATATGTGTCTTTTGGAATACCGCACATCTGGTTTCCTACACACCGTTCAAGCAACGTGCTAGGGCACAAATAGAGATTCTTCCTAAAAAGCTATTTTTTTCAGAACTTTTTAGAGAAGCTGAGACTTCGACTTGAAAATTTTTGTACATTTCCTGTAAATGGGTTCTGCCTGTTGAAAATAAATCCTTGTTATTATTATTGAACATATTTCACTTTTTGTATGTTTAACATCGAATCTCGAAATTCGGTTTCTGTGAAATTCAATAGAAAAAGTTTTTTAATACGCCTAATTATTGGCTATGATGGGAAGTTAATTCATGCAAATTTATTTTATTCATTATCGGGGAAAAAGTATTTTCGTATTTTGCGCCCTTTTTACTCAACTAAGTATATCTCGTTCGATATTGGTCTCATCACGTCTTACGATACGGCGTTGTAAAGGTGTGGTTTTATACTACAAATGCTGCTTTTACAGTTTTGCGCTTGATCGGTTCAATCGCGAACAATCGTGTGTCGAGTATGAAGGTTTCATAGCAAGAAATTCGCCATATTTTAAATTTTTACTACCTGAGGGAAAAACGCGTCGAAAGCGATCAAAAAAATTTGCCATGTATACGGGGCCGATACTTTTTCGGTTCTTGTAGCAAAACAGTGGTTCAAGCGATTCCGTGCTGGTGTAGTGGATGTGAAAGATGCACCACGCAGGCCTGTCGTCGAAAATGTAGATAAAATCATGGCAAATATCGAGATAGACCTCCATGTTAGTCGTCGTAGCATCGCCCAAGAGCTGAACATTGATCATAAAACTGTTTTGAACCATTTGCTGAACACTGGATTAAAAAAAAACTCGATGTTTGGGAGCTACACGAGCTGACGCAAAAAAAATCATAGACCGAATTTCCACCTGCGAATCGCTGCTGAATCGCAACAAAATCGACCCATTTCTGAACCGGATGGTGACTGGTGATGAAAAATGGGTTACTTATAACAATGTCAAGCAACACAGATCGTGGTCGAAATCCAACGAAGTGGGCCAGATCGTGACTAAGCCAACATTGACGGCCAGGAAGATGTTTGGTGGAAAGGCAGATAGTGCTTTACTATGAACTGCTCCCCTATGGTCAAACGCTCAATTCTGCCCTCAACTGTGAATAACTCAACTGTTTGAAGCTGGTGATCAAACAGAAGCGGCCAGCATTGGTGGATAGGGGCAGAATGTGTTCAATCAGGACAACGCCAGGCCGCACACATCTTTGATGACGCGCCAGTAGCTTCGGGAGCTAGGATCGGAAGTTCTTATGCACCCACCTTATAGTCCGGACCTGACACCAAGTGTCTACCACCTGTTCCTGTCTATGGCCAACGCGCTTAGAGGTAAAAATTTTGCCTCAATCGGGGCCTGTAAAAATTGGTTGTCTGAGTTTTTTGCGATTAGGGACAAGGGCTTCTAAGAGAGGGGCATTATAAAGTTGAATTCTTGTTGGAACAAGTTTTCGAACAGACCGGCGCATATTTGACTGAAATCGGATGATTGTAACACTTTTTATGAAGCATTGAAATGAAGCGAAAAATACGAAATTCCTTTTTCCCCAACCTAATATTATACTCCTCATAACCAGTTTTCCTAAAAGATAACAATCAAAGGAGATCTTTTGATAGTTTTTTGGGCAAATAAGTATTTTTCATTCTTATATGAAATTGCAGTCTATGAAATACGTCAAAAAATGCAAGAATTCTTCGATAATTGCCATCTGTTGATTGAATCGAAACCAGTATTCAACGAGGTCTGCACAATGTTAATTTTTTTCATTTACCTGATGGAGCAAACGATAGTTCTACGTCATCTTTGATAAAAAAAATATGTGTTAGACTAATCAAGTTCGTTGTTTGATATTACTAAAAATAAGTGGACGAATTGCCAGGGTTGTACCCAGCAAATATTCATCCAAAAAACGCTATATCTTCTGAATCTGGCCGAATTTGAGAAGAATCCGAATGAAGCTTCCTTCGACCTCAAGAATCTACCCTGTTATATATAATATTTCTGACGTATCGTGAAGAAATGCACCTTATAATTACATTTTTCGAAAGAAATTGTTGAAATTACGGAAGTTTTCAAACCAGTTGTAAAGAAAAATGCCTCTCCGAATAACATGAAATGTTTCAGACAACTATATTGTATTATGTCAGATATTCGAAACCCAATTTCTACATAATTCGTAAGGCAATCTAATCAATTGAAATTTATGCTAGGAGTGACTTAATGAATGTTTGTTCATTTTGTGTGTAAAAACCGATTGCAAACTCACTCCGACAGTTCGACAGAATAATCAATTATCCTGCATACATAAACATAAGAATACTTTGGATAATTGGATTGAAATACTGATTTTTTTCAGTTCCAGCAGCCAATTCTAAAGAAATGGAAGAATAACAGGGAGGAATTTTGATGAAGAAAAGGTTCATTATATTGATTTTATTAGTATTATAGATTCGTTTTCTGATTCTTCACAAAATATCTCAACTCAGAGCCATGAAAATAAACCGGACAATAGCTGAATTCGAAATTGAATTCGAATTACGTGTTCCTGATTTACGTATATACAAAATTTCATTAGGTAGTACTCAATGATTATTATCAGGAGTTGAGCTTTGCGTCCCATCTCAAGAAAGACATCGATCGAAAGCTTATCATTAGAGGTGCACCTCGTTGGGGACCAACTGGTGCGCTAAACGCTATTTACATTTTGACGATATTCAATTTTTCCCCAACCAATCTGTTGCTCTACTCATAATACTGAACTGAACAAAATCATTAAAAAGTACACTCTTCGGAATGGAAATATCTCTATGAACAAATTATGTATAGGTATGCATCTGAACTAACACTTCTTGTACACTTGTAGGATGGAGTAATGGAAGTAAGATATCTTCAAATTCGATTACTGAGTTCGTGGATATTATATAGAATTATTTTTCTTCATCATTGAGGCCACGATATCGCAGATGCTGTAAATCCCAAGGATTCGATGGTTCCCTCCATCGATAGAACGGAATGTTCTCTGCTGAATCGGTGTTCAATCGATAAGATAAGAAGGCGCAGACTCCCTCCGTTTCGTCATCCTCCCATTCAAGGTCATTGCCAATAGTCCTCTCAACCTGTTTCCGGTATACAGCTGCTCTACTTACATTTGTTGCTGCCGAAGCACTCTCGCAGCTGGAGTTTATTTCCGGCCGCGAAAGTGCGAGAATTGAGAGTGAATTATGTCATCGGGACTCTTGCGAGCTCGTGACCGCAAGAGATCACGGGTTCGAGTCCTACGATCAGGGAAGAAGCACTGTTACACTGTTGGACTATTGAGTAACCAACGAACAGTGCTGTGTGGACGCAGTAACAAACTCTAACCAAAACACAACCGTATCTACTATACTAGCTATCCTTATGGCCATTGCCATACTCACTCTGTGAGGTCAGATGAGAAGTCATAGAGCCCGATCTGAAGGACAATATCTTCTCCTTCCCTTAAGACTTAGAGTAAAACGTGATATTCAAGAATATCAATCGATTCAAAATTCACAATGAGGCTTGAACCACGTTGAAATGACTTTTTTTCAACGCAACTTCCTGAGAACTACCTTGGAGGCTCGCTTGGAGGGGTAATTGACCATGCTTATAACGGAAGTGACTTGAGTTCTTTCGAATTTCAAACCTACACCACGCATTTACACACAACTCATCCTACCCCTCTTCAAACCCTTTCAAACTAAAGGCTGCATTCGCTGCACGTATCTGAATGCCGACCTCAACAACGACCCGACTCACGACTAATCTGAGCCTGGAAATACACTCTAGACTAGACGAATTACACCGACACATACTCTTCATTTGAATAGTTCAAGTCGGCTGCCTTATGATTTCCTCGCATATGGAGCATTCGGCCCGATGGCCAATTCCATAACACCATGAATCAAATTCAATGAAGAAAAATGTTATAATTACAGGCATTGCCGCGGCAGACGTCTGATTGAAAATGCTCTTGAGATGGTGGCAAATATATTCAGAGTTTTGTTAACACCTACAGTTACTAAACTGACTACCGTTGATAACATAATTCTAACATGCTGTTCTTTGAATAAGAATGATGTTTCCTGTCTGGACTTGAGCAAGGCTTTTGATTGTGTTGATCACGGAAAGTTCTTGGCCAAATTGAATTATATCAGTATCAGAGGCAAAGCACTGGATTTGCTTGAATTATATATAGTGAACCGTCAACAGATTGTTGATATGGAGAGTAAAACGTCGTCAAGAAGGAGGGGTTACCTCGGGCGTTCCTCAGGGATCGGTGATCGGACAAATTCTGTTGGAAGGGACCACACATAGATGAACTCAATAGATGTCTCAACACCGCATGCTATACTCTCTTTGTGCTCAGAGGTTAATACGATTTAAGATATCTGAAATTGGTATAAATTATGCAAACTTCCGTTCTCTTCTCTCCTATGGAATAGTCTAAGTTCATCATTTATGAACGATATTTTTATTATACAGAAGAGAACTTTAAGAACGATGTTATTCCTGGGTTGTAGAGGGTCTTGTAGAGGTTTAGTTAGATCTTATAGCATTTCAACAGCCTGCGGGTTGTACACATTCATACTACTAATATTCTTCTACAGGCATTCTCATTATTTTGATAAATTTAGGGATGTCGATAAAACAAGGAAAATTGATGCTTTTCATGTACCTACCCATGTTACTACATTGAGAAAATAATCTTTGGAATGTATGACAATAAATCTTCACAATGTCCTTCCTCCTTCAAAAATGTTCCTTGTCTTGAAAAATTTAAGAAATCACTGAATGCTTTAATATTGCAATGTGAACCTTACAATCTTATTGAGTTCAGGGACTACTGTAAAAACAGACCTGTAATAATATAATTGTAAATGTATGTAATTTTCGTTGTTTTTGACCTATTCCATTTTAATTTTTAATTTTTGGAAATCAATAAAGCATCCATCTGTCTATCTATTCATATCGATGATTTGCTATCGAACTTGACCGCCGATAGGGCGACTCTTTTTGCGGAGGATACTTTTAAAATAGAGCTGAGAACAGCAAACTACTCCAGGAAAAAAACGAAAATCTTCAGACGACGCTGAAAAATGATTTAGAAGCAACAGCATGAAGGTTAACAGTGAAAAAACCCAGCACTTGCTGGTTACCACCAAATCCTATAACAGGGAGGATTTCTTTGTTGGGAATATCGTTCAGTGGAAATCTACCGATGTGAACTTGGCAGACCGTTCTTCGCAAAATCTATGACGGAACACCTCTACAAGTATCTCTGTATTTTATTCTATACATAGCTCGGATTGCTTGCTTTTGTGTTTTATATATTTTGTTTCGTGATGTACTGTTTCCCCAGTAAATAATGCCATATGAAAGGGTTGACTGAAAATTGGCTGTGTATAGGAGCTTCAATGTATCTTGTTGGATATGGTATTTCATACCATTGAGGGTGAAGATTATGGTGGTGAGTTTCCTGTTCAAGTTTTCTATTTGGGGGTTCCATTTCTTAATATATACAACGTTGAACCTGAATTCCCATTTTTAAACTGCAGTCTGAATATTCCGGCTTAATTAATAATTATTCGATAATTCGTATACTGAACACTTTCTTAGGTTATATTTATGTGTGATGTTTTATTTCTATGATGAAAACAGTAACTTTTTTGTAACCAGAAAAAAGCCTCGACTGGACGTTCATGGCCTGCTTCGATGTCAATAATTCTTAAATGGACTATACGTGACGATGATATTGAATTGTATATGCAATGGAGTCGGGCTCGAGTTGGCTTTTCTAGGCGGCAATCCCCATAACCTAGTCCGGTTCTTCGCCGACCGATCCGTCTTGGCATGCTCAGATGGAACGACAAGCGTGTTTCGGCCTGCCGTAAAAATCTGCAGTGAATGAGGGCCTTAAGATTATATTTGAAAACTTCATCGTCAAATTGACCAGAAAACATGTTGTTCATGTTATGAAAATAACGTTGGATTTTTGCTAAAAATCTAATGCGACGGTCGAAAGGTATAATATAGGGCAGAGTTAAGAAGAAATAAAGTAACTATAAGGTCCTTTTTGATCAATAAGAATAATTTCTCTATTCACTACAAATAAATTTTCACTCAGATTTTTTTAAAATGTTACTCACCCTACTCTTATCATGTTGGGAGAAACCCAAGAAAGAAAGTTTCCTAAGGTTATTCCTCTGAGCGGTATTCATGGTCCTGTCCTTCGAAACGTTACGGATCGCAAATAAAAGTAACTCCAAGCACTTTTTGTCACAAGAAACACAAACAAAAATTCAACACAAAGAGCAATGTTCCATTAAATTATGTTGCAACTGAAGCGAATTTTTTTCGAGGGGAACGGCCAAGGCGTGTGATGGTGAAGATGACCTGCAACAACATGGGGTATCCTAGATCGGACGCCTGGAAGACCCTGCGGACCTTCCTGAGAGCGCAACGGGCCCTGACAGTAGGCACCGCCGTCTTGAGTTTTTGCTGTGCTCGTTAGTTATCTGAAAAAAAAATGGAATTCGAGTTTATTTCTCATATTTTTCTGATGATGTTTTTTGTTATCACCAATCCGGCAATAAGTAATGTGGAAGAAATCGTTATTATTTCGGTCACAAAAACGCCCATCAGAAAAAACCATTCGCAACATAATGGGTGAATTTGAAACAACGATGCCAAAACACAGCATGGACCTCGGTGAAGATATTTCGGTCCATAATATCAACGGATTTCGTTTGAGGCGGCAAAAAGTCCACTGAAATCCATTAGCGTCTATCTCGTCGGTTTGACAGTAGGAAATAATATGATTTTTGCAGCACCATCTTATTGATGAAGCCAAACTTGTGGCATCTGGGCCATTAAAATACTTAGGAAAATGTACAGAAAGCCTATGCGTTTCAAGTGGTGTGGTTTTTGGTGTGTGGAATTGATTGAACCATTTTTGGTCAGCATAAAAACTCTTGCTGAATTTGATGGAAGAAGTCTAAAAGCATTGAATAGCACGATCTAGGTGGCCAGAACACGACGGCGCTACGCGGGATGACCATACGTCTATGGTCGTTTACCTCGGTAGCAAACAGTAGCGCGTCAAAATAACAGGCCTGAATACGATTTCTTTGGGAATAGGATAATAAATAGCGGAATAATAAATTCTGACAAATTATTCCGAACATTTTTTCACGATAATTCAGGCAAGATGATCATGTTTAATGCTCTACTAGGTCTCTGTGAGACCCATCATAAGTTTAAAGCTTGTGCTAGTTAGAAGATCCGGTTTTGTTCTGTGCATGCTTGGTTTGGTTACTGTGTTCTTACGCTACTGGAGGCACAGCACTGTGATGTTTGCACACTCCACAACGTTGCCACTATTAGCTGGGATTATCTGAATGCATGAGAGTATTTGAATGAATTCCGGATGTTATCACTTTTTTTTCATTTTTCACGTATTTCCAAATTTTTCAAAGTAATCATTAAAAAATTATAAAAGCACTGCCGTGAAGTCAGGAGCTTTTGAGCGCTCGTACATTCACCTTGTATGTAGATTTCCATTTTCCAGTTTTAGAAATCAATAGAAGGAATTTCAGACAGCTGTCAAAAAAATTCTCTAGACTTCATGTCATTGCTTCAACTGACTAATTTTTTTCCGATAATTCGCTAGAATTTTCTACGGTATCTATGGTCTTGGTGATGCGATCTGGACAAAATTTCGCACGTAGTTTGAATACATTATTCTTCAGCTAAGTGTAAAATTTAATTCCAATCCAATCAGTAGTTTCGAAATTATCAGGAAAAAAATATTTTGAACGGCCATATTTACGGAACCCCCTTTCTAATTTTGCTCATTGATGAACGTGACCGCGACATTCGCGATCCAAACCTCCCCTGAAAATTTCAAGTTCCTAGGCCGTTCTCTTCGGAAGTTATAATTTTCTATGGTTTCTATGGTTCTGGTCATGCGATCTGGACAAAATATTGCTTTAATATACCATTCTCGATTAAAATACAGAATTTTATCTCGATCGAATCCGTAGTTTCGAAATTATCGAAAAAACAAAATTTCAAACGACCGTATTTACGCAACTTCTAGTATAATTCTGCTCATTGATGAACGTGAACTCGACATTCCAGATCCACAACTATCCTGAAAATTTCAAGTCCCTAGGCCTTTCCTTCCGAAAATTATGATTTTCTATGGTTTCTATGGTTCTGGTGATGCGATCTGGAGAAATGTAGCTTGAATATATCATTCTCCATTAGTAAACAAAATTTCGTCTCGATCGAATCTGTAGTTTTGAAATTATCAAGAAAACTAAATTTCAAACGACCATATTTACGGAACCCCTAGTATAATTCTGCTCATAGATAAACGTGATCACATTCGAGATCCACACCTATCCAGAAAATTTCAAGTCCCTAGGCGTTTCCGTTCAAAAGTTACAATTTTCTATGGTTTCTATGGTTCTGGTCATGCGATCTGGACAAAATTTCACATGTAGCTCATTCTCCATTTGAGTGCAAAATTTCATCCCGATCAAATCTGTAGTTTCCAAGTAATCAGGAGAACAAAACTTCGAACGGCCATATTTACGGAACCCCTGGTGGAATTTGGCCCATTAACGAA
Source organism: Aphidecta obliterata (assembly GCA_963966015.1). Taxonomy (NCBI): domain Eukaryota; kingdom Metazoa; phylum Arthropoda; class Insecta; order Coleoptera; family Coccinellidae; genus Aphidecta; species Aphidecta obliterata. Next base: position 5,880,775 of record OZ014428.1, read on the forward strand.
CTTAACCGCGGCATTCGAGATTCGAACCCACACTGAAAATTTCAAGTCTCTAGGTTATTCCGTTCGAGAGTTATCGGGCTTACGGCACATTTTCAGTTCAAAATTCGATAAATACAGACATCGTGACGAAATGATATAGCCCTCGTCTAAGTAGTACGAGCGCTCAAAAAAATACGAAATCTGTGTTTTTTCTTCAACAATGAAGATATCTATACGAATAAAAAAAACAAATTGTTCAGAAAAGATGGGACTTGAAAATGTCATACTCAGAAATATCATTCAGTTTCTAAATGTTTCTACAGGATGTTCAGAAGCGTAAAATGCAACTTTTTGTACGGCAATGTATCTCAACGTATCAATTCATCCATTTCGTAAAATCGATATCTGGACATTAATATGAACGCATCAGCAACCTGTCTAAAAATTATCGAAAATCTTGAAAGTTATTCAGGATTGAATTCTGGCGAACTCTTTTCCGTCCGGTTGATTTTGCGGTCCAGTGTAATTTAATTCCATGCAACTCTCATTCAATCCAGCAATGCCGAATTATGATCTAGGAATAGAATAAATAGGTATCTATCCAAAGGCAAATGAAAGTTCAAACAATCTAATAATAAGACTTAAAATTCTACTCTCTTTTCAGTAACGCTTCAAAATCCAAATAAGCAGAACATAATTCGTTATATGTACCTACTCATGAACAGATGGGATTCATGTTGAATAAACAGGAGGCAATGATAGATAATTATTTCACACGAAGGAAAAGTTTTCATACCATATATATCATCTCTACGAACTACCACATCATAGGAACATAGGAAATTTTGGACACGAATTAAACTGCAACTCGAATACCATTTCTGTTGTGTGATGTGGAGAACTCATGTTACTGATTTTTGAACTATTTGATTGGACATTGTATCGTCGATTCAATACAACTGTTTACTATTTAGTTTCATTGCTTCAATTGGAGATCAATTGATTGTTTGTTAAAACTTGAATTGAAATATGCTTGAATATTAAATATGTGACGTTTTGTTGTTTTCTTTTGGTGGAACGTCGCACTCAGTTCATATCAGGAATTTTTGAAAATTAAAAATTATTCTTTCTTATTCCCCACTTTCTCATTATTGAACAGGTTTATCAATGGCAGTTTAAGGAAATCCAGAGGTATATTTATTGAACTGTTGTTCTTGTAGGTAAACAGGGTGTCCAGATATTGTAACGTTGATATACTTAAGAACGTGATTTTACTCGTCGATATATGAAACAAAAATCGCATTAACCTTCGCCCTAAAATGCACTCCTGGGGGGTCTCTTTATCGTGACTTCTAGAACAATGAGCAGAATTATACTAGGGGTTCCGTAAATACGGTCGTTTGAAATTTTGTTTTCTCGATAATTCGAAACTACGGATTCGATCGAGATAAAATTTTGTATTTTAATCGAGAATAATATAATAAAACGATATTTTGTCCAGATCGCATGACCAGAATCATAGAAACCATAGAAAATTGTAACTTTTGAACGGAAAGGCCTAGGAACTTGAAATTTTCAGGGTGGGTTTGGATCGCGAATATCGCGGCCACGTTCATCAATGAGCAAAATTAGACTAGGGGTTCCGTAAATATGGCTGTTCAAAATATTTTTTTCCTGATAATTTCGAAACTACTGATTGGATTGGGATGAAATTTTGCTCCTAGCTTAGGAATAATGTATTCAAACTACGTGCCTAATTTTGTCCAGATCGCATCACCAAGACCATAGATACCGTAGAAAATTCTAGCGAATTATCGAAAAAAAATTGGTCACCTAAAGCACTGACATGAAGTCTGGAGTTTCGCCTAAGTTTCAGAATTTTTGTGACAGCTGTCGAAAATTCCTTCAATTGATTTCTAAAACTGGAAAATGCGAATCTACCTACAAGGTGCATGTACGAGCGCTCAGAAGCACCTGCCTTCACGGCAGTGCTTTTCGTAATTTTTTTGATTTGCAGCTTGGCTTGATGAGCTTGTAAGACAGCAACAGCTTCCTCCACTTTAGCCTTCAGGGACTCGTTATGTTCCAACATGTGCAACAGTTCGGAATTGTCAATTTCTAGCAACATACCAGTGATTTTACCAGTCAGATTAGAGTACACGCGCTCAATGAGAGGGAATAATCGTTCTCCTAGCATCTGTTTCTGTTCTTGTGGTGTTGCTCCTGCCAACATGCCACATACTCTATAATAAATAAAATAAAATATATATTCCCCCCCGATTCCAGAATTCTATTCGCCAAGTCACTCTTTAGACACAGTGCATTACAAGGACGCCTCGATAGTCTTCTTGAGTACGGACCGGACTAGAGTGCCGGAGGTCTAGGTTCGAATCCCGGCATGGATGTTGTGAATTTCTGAAAAATTGGGGCAGTGTCCAATAAAGTGACGATGACAGAATATGGCAATCAATAAGGTCAAGAACTAAAATGAAAAAAAAAGCGTTTCAAAAATTACACACATGGAAATTACTCCCAATACCACGTGGTACATATTATAGGAAATGCAAGAGATTAGAGTTAAACTATCTAGGTAAATACACAGAAAATTCCTGTTTTCTCCACAGTATTATATTCCTATTGAAATGACGAACTACAGTTTGGTTGCATCAACTAATGTAAAGCTTGTTATTTCTACAGGAATTAAACGACCGGAATTGTCACGTAAAATAAACAAATATTCCTGCCATCGCTTAGATAGGGGGAATTTCCTGTAGAAGTATATACTGGAAAATTTCTTTGAGTGAAGATCTACTCCTGCGAAAGATCGGTTTCTGACTATGTCTACCCGTAGAAAGCCTTTGAGTACTTCGAATCGAATCATGCAACAGCGGCGTTTGAACGCTACTGGTGTTTTGGTTTCGATTGAAACAGTGTGTCGAAGACTTCGAGGCGTTAAACTACATTCTCGACGACTTTTGAGAACTAAAAATCAGATGCTACTCGATTGGAATGGGCCAATGAGCACGTGAATCGAAACGATCAATGGAGGTCTGTATTGTTCACAGATCAGTCGAGATATGGAGGGTTTTCGGATAGTCGGCGGGTTAAGGTATGGACCCATCCCCTGGTGCCCAGAAATCGCAGATCGGTTCAGGAAGTTCATCTGTTCAGGGGAGGCACAGTTGCTTTTTGGGGAGACATTTGTTTCAATAGACGTACAGAATTGTTGTTGCTTGATGCCACCAGGAATGCGCAGATTTACATAGAGCAAGTAATTGACAATATTATTCCTTCGGTTCATGCTGCTATTGGGCCAAATTTCTCATTTTTGGACGATATGGAGCCACCCATTGTGGATGAATTGTCGATGAAGCTCTGGAAATCCATGGTATTCCGCATTTGGCCCTGTCCCCTCGGTCGCCAGATCTCATTCCCATTGAACACGCTTGGGATTAGCTTCAAAGAGCTTTGGATTCTCATCAACCGGCTCCACATACCCTTCAAGAACTCAGACAAGAGAGAAATTGATCAAGGCTGCTTCAACAATCTGACCGAAAGTATGCAAAAGCATTGTCAGGCTGTGGTTGATGTTCGAGGACCTTCAATTTTTGATTTTGTACTACAAATAAATTTTTACCTGAAACTGTGAAACTTATGAAGGAATGAATGGGTTAAATGAGTGAGAAAACATTTAGATTTCTCATATTCAAATAATTGGTGAAAAAAATGGATACTTTTGATTGTCTCCAAATTTCTGAACTTCCTTACCTTTTGTGGAGCAGTATATTTCGTGAAACTAAGCTAAAGTATGAACTTTTCGGAAGATAAACGAATGTCATATTATTTCGAATTGTTGTGAACTTTGAACACATATTATTGCAAAAATCTGTTTCATGTGCCTTTGTCAAGATTCGAGATACAAAGAATAATGATTTACGATAAATTGTAGGTATCCTAGCGAGGGTCAATCTAGCATTTTCATTCATTCTCATGAACTATAGGGGAGAACTCACACTGTATTTGCCAAATCGATTCATTTTTTGTGCAATTGTATGAAGGGATGCACCAGTAATCGTGGAAGGCAATATCTCACTAGATATTCAAGAAGCATGTTTATATATAACTATCAACCGCCCACTGGGAGCTTATTTTGGAATTATGTTTTATTTTATCTCTCTTGGAAATTCGATCACCGTTTACGATATGCTGGTTATGGTGGATATCAGAGGGATTTGTTTATTTTGATACATAATATAACACAATTACATGCTGTGAACCGATATTTAGAGAGTGAACCAATAGTATATCAGCATTCCTCAATTTAACATTGACAAGAATCTTTTCGATGAAAAACATACAGAAGGCATCTGAATCACTGAAATTCGAATGTTAAATAATTCACAATGGAGATCTGGAAAAATACATAGACAAATGAGTTCTCAAGGTTCCCTCGTAGAAAATGTTCAGTTGTTGGAGAATAGTCATAAATCATTTGACATTTTGAAAGTTATTTTCTTTCATCATAAATGTACCTGGGATGAATTCGAACCATAATAAACTCATTTGAATAGAATAATGCGGTATTGTTCTAGGCGCCCACTCAAGGCATTTATCTTTTGACTCGCATCAATAGAGGAAGCTATGGAATTGCAGCTGTAAACTTGTGGTTTCGATATTTCCAATAATTAATCAATGGAATCGTAGTTTTTGTACCAAATTTAATGCTATTAGCTCTCATAGTTTCCGAGAAGAGCCCTCAATGAATTTATCATACCCACCTGTTGAACAATGTTCAATCAAAGAAGTCACTTCAAATTTTTATCTGCGGAGTAAAATAAGTTGAATTGAGTATGATATGCCACTCTTTGTATTTCATGTAGAACCAACAATTTCATAATATAATGTTCGTGATTATGTGATTCTATCTATCGTTTAATGTGATTGCCCTTTTCAGTATTCACTGAACCGGCCCGGAGACAAGTTGTCTGGGAACACCGCATTTCGAATGGATATTAATCACCAGTTTCAGGTTATTTAGAAAGGTTATCGAAAATTGTGTTAACCGCGAGGGTAAATGGTGTTGTTACATAACTCATTAGTAACAGATCATTGATCGGAGATATCATTGAATGAACTGCAAATCGACAATTTTATCAATTTCTTTTTTATGGATGGAAATGAAAAAGGGTAGCAAATGAAAAATGTAGTTTGAAATAAATGAATATTTTCTATAAGACCAGGCAAGAGAGCAAATAAAGGGTAATTCTGTGACAAAAATCGTAGCAGAAAACCGCGAGTGTGGGGATACGTGGCGTTTTTTTGGTGTTATTTCGAAAATACAAGAAAACTAATCATATTTACGAGTCGAAAACATAATATCACTAAACATTCACGGACCATCCTACGCACCCCCCACTCGCGGTTATCTTCTACGATTTTTGTCACGAAAAAATCTCTATTGCCTGGTCTATATGGTTATAAATATAAAATAGACCGTGTCTGTCTGGAGGCGATGAGATCGAAAAGTGTCCAACGACATTCATTCTTCTTATTGTGGTGGCTTTTACTTGATAAAAATTTAACAATAACGAAATGATAGATATCTACACCTTCAATCGCACATTTTTCGTAGGAAATTTATTCTTTGCAGAATTAATCGTAAATTGTGAGCGAAAAACTTTGTTTTGTCATTAATGATTTTCAGTATTTACTACTTACTTCTATAATTTCAACGATCATAATGAATTAAAATTTTAAAGCACCCCTGCGATATTGGAAAAAAAATTTTGGTAGATAGGCAGGTATTTCTATATAATAAAGGGAAACATTTCGAAAGCCCTTATATCATGCTCCATTGAAAATTTCTTCAAATGTCTGCGCTGGGCTTTCATTGAGCGCTGGCGTTATATTCAGAACTCGAGTTTTTTTCAAATGTTTTATGAAAACATACTCGCCTTTTCTGAGAGAAATGATATGTATCTTTCATAACATAATTTTGCATGGCTCTTATAAAATATCCCGAAAGTCAAGAGGCTTTTCGAATAATATACTTTCAACAATCCCACACTCAGTGAAGATGAATTTATACACTGGTACTGGAATAACATAACATAGAACAAGCATAAGCATAAAAGATGAAAGAATGAAAGATATTTGCATGAAGTGATTTGCCTGTCACCATTTATAAAAATTACGAAAAGCACTGCCGTGAAGGCAGGAGCTTTTGAGCGCTCGTACATCCACCTTGTAGGTAGATTCGCATTTTCCAGTTTTGGAAATCAATTGAAGGAATTTTTGACAGCTCTCAAATAAAATTTTAAACTTAGGCGAAACTCCCGACTTCATATTCGCGATCCAAACCCACCCTGAAAATTTCAAGTTCCTAGGCCTCTCCGTGCAAAAGTTACAATATTCTATGGTTTCTATGGTTCTGGTTATGCGATCTGGACAAAATATTGCTTCAATACATTATTCTCGATTAAAATACAAAATTTCATCTCGATCGAATCCGTAGTTCCGAATTTATCGAGAAAACGAAATTTCAAACGACCGTATTTACGGAACTCCTTGTATAATGTTGCTCATAGATGAACGTGATCACGACATTCGAGATCCACACCTATCCTGAAAATTTCAAGTCCCTAGGCGTTTCCATTCAAAAGTTACAATTTTCTATGGTTTCTATGGTTCTGGTCATGCGATCTGGACGAAATTTCACACGTAGCTTGAACACCTCATTTTCCATTTGAGTGCAAATTTTCATCTCGATCAAATCTGTAGTTTTCAAGTAATCAGGACAACAAAATTTCAAACGGCCATATTTACGGAACCCCTGGTGGAATTCTGCCCATTAACGAACTTAACCGAGGCATTTGGGATCTGAACCTACACTGAAAATTTCAAGTCTCTAGGTTGATCCGTTCGAGAGTTATCGTGCTGACGGACGGACGGCCGGACGGCCGGACGGACGGACGGACAGACTCGAATTTTCCGACGGATTCGTCATCAGTGAGTCGAACATAGTCGATTGAGACCATTTTCGGCTCAAAATTCGAAAAATACAGACATCGTGACGAAATGATATAGCCCTCGTGTAAGTAGTACGAGCGCTCAAAAAGGAATAACATGACATAATAATGAGTATAATATCGCACCCATCGTAGAATAAGGATACAATTCAAAAATCGATGTTGTTGGGAAATCGTATTTGAATTTTTGGTTTACCGAAGTTTTTATTCTATACTTTTGTGTACTTACTCAATTTAACACGCTGAACATTCGTAATTACTGCAGCACCACTTGAACATTATAACTTTAGCACCCAATATTCAATTTATGCAATTTTTCCCGTCGTAGTGGAATATTGTGCTGTTTTTCCAAAAAATTTGAAATGTTACCTTTCTTCATGAACCGTTTCTTATGTGGCGGAGAGGGATAGGTAAGCCAGATTCACAAACGTTTTTAGACTCTACTTTGACGTTGACCTCATCCATTTGAACTTGGCAAGTTTTATTTTCTCATGTTCCTGAATCTGAATAGTTTAAGAGTATAAGATAAATGTCTAGAATCGTTTGTGAAGTTGAATTGCCTACGCAGATGATGATAAGAAAACATTTGGGACCCATTGGTAAGGAACAAATGGCTAGGTCCATTCTTCTTTGAATCTCAACACTTGTTGCGGCCTTACATTTGTTCCAGGTACATATTAGCAAGTTACCTCATGTTTCATCACCTCACAACTTTTTAAGGCCTTAATTTTCACATTCATGTTTTTTGCGCGCTTTTTTCTATGAACAAGAGCGTTCATTTTGCCCAAATGTCTGTAATTAGATTGAACCCACATATGATGAATTCGAGGTCGAATTTAATTTTGTCCGTCCGGCCAGATACAGATAGAGTTTCGAAATTTTCAGCGTACATTCGAGGTCTGGTTAAATTCGTTAATGGGCGAAATAATCTGAAAATTCCTTTCCGAATAATTCGAAGAATCCCGATTCGATCGAATTGAAACTCTGTAATCGATAATCGATTCAATTAAAACGACAACCCATATAACACTGAAACTATTTTATTGAGTGAGCAAAATTGAGTTTTTTTTTCTAACTAACGATTTGAGGATTACTCAACAGGAAGAAATATCAAAAACTTCTGGAATGGTTATTTTTTTGAAAAACATCCGTCCTTTCCAAAGAACAGTAGGGTTAAACACTACTAGCAACTTATTATATCATATAACAAAAATAACAATTATGTACAATGATAATTATAAAAACAATTCTTTGGATGCCAACATCACATTTCCGGCATATGGAATTTGCCTTATTGTGGGATACCGCGCATCTTCGTTGACTTGCAATATATTCAATTAGATGGTTCAGTCTGTCATACCTGGAAAACTCGTGATGATTTTTTGATGGGCCCTGTTTACTTGTTCTACAAAAGGTTTCCAGGATTTCACAACGATTGCTCTTCGGAACACTTATAAATCCACTTTCCCACCGTTATATTTATGCCATTGCCACTCATTTTCGACAGTCATGTCAAGGCAGTGGAAAAATAAAGGGAATTACCAATTTTTTCTCTCTTATGGACACTCGATATTAATTTATATTCTCATCAGCTCTGTCAACTCCTCCCATACTTTCATTAGAGAATTTTATGAGGCCTGGTTGCCATGTTCTTCTCAAGAATCTTCTTCTGTGTTGCATTTTCAGGAGGAAAAATGGAAAAAAGGTCAGGAATTCAATATCATCATCATTTTCCAAGTCTGTCATCAATTCAGTTAACGGCCTTCGCCAATAATAATTATTCCTGATGAAGAAAACGTCAATCAGTATGAAAAGTAATGCATAATCCTACCGTTCTTCTGAAAGAACGGCTATTTTCTCTCATAAATATCGTCCTGAATTTTTGAAATAGTTCGGAGGTGATGAAGAACTCATATGAAAAGTTTCAAAAATTCATTTGAATTAACAACCAGTTGAAAAAACTCAGAGGCCACAGAGATGGATGTATTTCGAAGATCACTGGGTATATCAAGAAGGGATAGAATAAGAAACGAAGAGGTGAGACAACGAATGGGAATAGATGGCTCGATAATGACCGATATAGAGCGAAAACAGTTAATGTGGTACGGACATGTTCAGAGGATGGAAGAAACACGACTGCCCAAAATGGCTATGAAGTGGATATCAACAAATCGCAGAAAGAGGGGGAGACCGAAGAAAACTTGGAAGGAGGAAGTAACGAAAGCCATGAATGCCAGAGATTTGAGGGAAGATCAATGGAAAAACCGGAAAGAATGGAAGTTAGGCATCGGACAACGAAGAAAAACGTTCTAAAACCGATATATATATATATGAAAAAACTCACCTCACTCAACGCTAAAATTTCTGAAAAACAGTTTCACAAAACTATACACTTCACCTAGAAATTCTCAATCGGTACTGTATCTGGGGGAACTTCACCATGTTTAGGCTATCTATGCTATGCTGCGGTACCCATATTAAAATTACAAGGGGCAATTTCTGATGTCCACTTTGAGCATATGTTTCAGTCAAACAGCTAAATAGGTCATTTTGTGCCATCAATAAAATTAAAAAATCATTACCATAGAGGACTAAAATTGTTCAAACATTTTTCCCCAATTCAATACAGTCAATGAGTGAGAATAAATTTAAGGAAACAGTGAAAATTATACTTTTGAATTAAGCGTAGTATAGTATAGATGAGTAATAGGTAGTCGATGAGGAATTTGTATGATTTTTCAATTGTTAGTTATTTTGGAAAATATTTTCTGTTAACTTATGAATTGTCTTATACATTCCTTGCTTTGTTTATTAAACCAATAACTTTATTATTATTATTGAAAGGACGGTAGGATTATATGAGATCGTATCACTAGATAATTAAAAACCGACCAGTTGCATTGAAATTATGTAGTTGATTGTGTAAGATGACGATACGAAGATTTTTGTGAAATTTCGTGAAGATCGTAAAACTGGAAATTTTTTTTTTATAACTTCGGTATCGCAGGTACTTTTAGTCACAGATATTCTGCTCACATTTTGTGTTTACATATGGGGCACCGATAGAAGAGAGATAAAAAAGTGTAATTTCAGTTTTCAAGTTATATAATCAATATAATTCGGTAATCTTCGAATTTTGAAGTTTATAAAAATTAAGTGGCAGTATTTGTTATACTGAAAATGAACTCTGAAGGACAGTAAAGTACACACACAGATAACACAGATATTAGAATTGATATCTTTTATTTATGGGTACACAGAAACAAGTGAGCAAAAGCTCATGACCCTGCTTTTGAGAATATTTTTGGATACCCATTAGTTACAAAAAAAAATTTCGTCAACTACTCTTCTTCACCATCCAAATTCGTGTGATATTGAATAAATAGCTACTATTAACCACCAATTTCTTCCTTGATAGTCTTTCAACCATGTTTTTATACGATTTTGTCCAGCATGTAGCGCAGATAGAGAAATTCCAACAAACTGTTGAATCAGCTTACTTATCGCAAACCGGTATCGGCAGGAGATAAGGCCGGATAGAAAAAACACACAGGCCGTAATGAAATGACAAATGACGATCCCCGCCCATGCAAATCGCACTTACCAACAAATAGACCAATGGCAATATACGAAAACTGGCAAGCACCAACTTCACATAAATGTCATGCAGTGATAGTGGTTTCGCTACCCGGCAACTGACACGGCAATATTCACATGTTCGGCAAGCGCGAAAAATAAGCGAAATGCAAAAGCGCCGTTCGCTATGGATGATGGATTGACCGCTACAATACGATTGTAATTATCTCTCTCCTACTCGTACGGTTCACCTTGCTCTGCATATTCCAAGCCCGAATATGATACGGTGGCGTTTTTTGTTGCCGCGACAATATTTGAGCGATTTTTTCATGTAATGGTCGCGATCAAAATTCATCCTACGGTTCCATTGAAACACAATTATGTAATTTCGGTATAAACTGAAGTGTTTTCGCGAATCAATAAACGATTTCGCGTTTCGCTTTACTATCCATATGGCGAAATTTAGGTGGGGTCCAATAGTAAAATTCGTAAATTACAGACATTCAAGCAAAATAACAACGCACTTGTTTATAGAAACAAAAGGGAAAAAATAGATAGAAACGCAGGCCCGGTGCTAGTGGGAAGAAACCCCAAGGCATAATCATGCCAAAAGATTTCTAAAAGGATCACAATGATCACATTGTCCAAGTTTACCTCATATCATCTGTAAGGATAGGAAGTCCGTGAAGACTATACCTTGATCAACATAGGCCTGGAAGAACAAGCTCTGTAGTTTTTGGCAGACATAAGGGAAAAACTATCTCAATATTCTATTCCGGAGCCCGGAGAGAAAGGAGCTTTTCTCAGAACTACCAGAGCTAACCAAAAGCTGACACAAATCATTCAATAGTTGAAACTGTTGAAAGGTGCCATAATAGAGCTATGTGGCAAACCTTAAAGACATCTTAATCTAGATAATCAAATTTTTTTTATTTCAGTGCACGGCAAGTTATCAATTACGAATTAATATGTAAAATTTCATAACTCACGATCTATTTTAGTAGTAGAGATTGCCGGTTAATAATATTCTACTAAGGGCCAGTTTCACAATGTCTGGTTATTCTTCAGGTAACTTGACCAAACACTATTCGGGTTGAAGTATCGGTTAGGCAGAAGATTAACTGTACATTAGCCATTGGTTAGTGCCAAACCAGCAATTGTGGAACACTATCCTATGGTTAATGTCTTAACTTCAGGTTGAGTATTGGTAAACAGACATTTTGAAACCGGCCCTAAGTAACATGGCACCAATTAATTTTAGGAATTTTATATTTTTGGGTTGAATAGTTTCCCCGCAAGTACATCACAAATTTTTGCGATCTCTTGTGGTGTCCCAGAAATTGTCGAATACCCACGGTATAATCTCATAATTAATTCCATATTGCATTCCGAATGAAAGTTGTTTGTGTTCTAGATAAGCCAGTTCTCTTCATCGCTGTAGTAACACCGGTCAGACTGATTCTGATTTACGAATTTCTATCCATTCATAAAACCGAACCCTCCCGATGTTAATAGCAACTTTCCTATTATTGCTTTCATGTTTCAGAAGCGAATCAATTTAGACAATTGAACGCAATTAATTACTGTTACAGGCCGGAGATGTTCTATGTTAAATCTGAGATACGATAATAATAATTACAAAGGGTCCCAATTTGAGATATAGACCCATGATAGTAGTTAATTCATAATATCCGTGACATCATTTTATTAGGAGGGAATATTTTGAAACTACTCGAACCTCAAACCTCCGAACAAGATGCGATGATTTTCAATCATAAAATGAGCATATACATAATATGAGCGCTCGTTCTACTTACACGAGGGCAATAATATCATTTCGTCACGATGTCTATATTTTTCGAATATTAAGCCGAAAATGGTCTCAATCGACAGGGTTCGACTCACTGATGACGAATTCGTTAAAAATTCAAGTCTGTCCGTCCGTCCGGCCTTATACACGATAACTCTTGAACGGAACGACCTAGAAACTTGAAATTTTCAGGGTAGGTTCGAATTTCAAATGCCGCGGTTGTGTTTGTTATTGGGCAAAATTCGACTAGGGGTTCCGTAAATATGGCCGTTCGAAATTTTGTTCTCCTGATTACTTCGAAACTACTCATTCGATCAAGATGAAATTTTTGACTCAAATGAATAATGACGTGTTCAAGGCACATGCAAAATTTTGTCGAGATCGCATGGCCAGAACCATAGAAACCATAGAAAATTATAACTTTCGAACGGAAAGTCCTAGGGACTTGAAATTTTTAGGATAGGTGTGGATCTCGAATGTGTTAATCACGTTCATCAATGAGCGAAATCGGACTGGGGATTCCGTAAAAATGGCCCTTTTCCTGATAATTTCGAAACTACTGATTGGATTGAAATGGAATTTTGCAACTGGATGAAGAATAATGTATTCAAACTACGTGCGAAATTTTGTCCAGATCACATAACCAAGACCATAGATATAAGATTCTAGCAAATTATCGAAAAAAAAATTGGCGTCTGGAGTTTCACCTTTGTTTGAAATTTTTTTTGACAGCTGTCAAAAATTTTTTCAATTGGTTTCTAAATCTAGGAAATGCGAATCTACCTACAAGGTGGATGAACGAGCGCTCAAAAGCTCCTGACTTCACGGCAGTGCTTTTCGTAATTTTTTAGAGTAAAAGGAGACCTTTATGAATGACTAGATACTTTTTTGTGGAGGATATGCTTCTACGCTATAAGTATAAGGCGAAACTCCAGACTTCATATCAGTGCTTCAGCTGATCAATTTTTTTTTCGATAATTCGCTAGAATTTTCTACGGTATCTATGGTCTTGGATATGCGATCTGGACAAAATTTTGCACGTAGTTTGAATACACTATTCCTCAGCTAGGTGCAAAATTTAATTCCAATCCGATCAGTAGTTTCGAAACTATCAGGAAAAAAATATTTTGAACGGCCATATTTACGGAACCCCTACTCTAATTTTGCTCATTGATGAACGTGACCGCGATCCAAACCCACCCTGAAAATTTCAAGGTCCTAGGCCTTTCCGTTCAAAAGTTACAATTTTCTATGTTCTCTATGGTTCTGGTCATGCGATCTGAACAAAATATTGCTTTAATATCATTCTCGATTCAAATAAAAAATTTCACCTCGATCGAATCTGTGGTTTCGAAATTATCGAGAAAACAAACTTTCAAACGATCGTATTTACGGAACCCCTGGTATAATTGTGCTCATTGATGAACGTGAACGCGACATTTCAGATCCACACCTATCCTGAAAATTTCAAGTCCCTAGGCCTTTCCGTTCGAAACTTATGATTTTCTATGGTTTCTATGGTTCTGGTCATGTGATCTGGAAAAATGTAGTTTGAATATATCATTCTCCGTCAGTATACAAAATTTCGTCACGATCGAATCTGTAGTTTTGAAATTATCAAGAAAACTAAATTTAGAACGACCATTTTCGAAAAATACAGACATCGTGACGAAATGATATAGCCCTCGTGTAAGTAGTACGAGCGCTCAATAAAAACGATATCCTCCATTTCTTGCAAGTATGTATAACAATATACTTTTTTTATTGTTCTCTAACGAACTGAAGAACCCAACAGAACTACTTTTCTAATAATTGCAATGGTCGTATTTTTGCGCGCTTGTTTCTATGAAAATGCCTGTAGTTTATCGTGTAGTTTCGAGGCGAGAATGAGCTCCAACGATCAGGTTGAACTCAAAGATGAAGAATTCGAGGTCAAATTCGCAAACCGGCAAAATCCGCTAAAGGGTTTTGTAGATATAGCCATCTCAATTTTATTTCTCAATAATTCGAAAAATACCGTGAAATTTGGCAATCTCGAATTTTCGATGAAGATATCATGAAATATACCGGTTTATGATGGATTCGATTTCCTTCGATAATTTCAAAGTATTTCCGGAGTTCCTGGATGGTAAGCGCGCAAAAGCTCCTCACTTTCTGTCAGTGCTTTCCAATAAACATTTTTTTAATATGTTTACTTATCGATATAATTACGATCTCCAGGATAGATAGGAATTACAATTTTCGTACAACTCGATATCATCGCACCATTATCGAATAATGAATCATAGAATTTTTAATAACCATAAAATTCAACATAACCATTAGAATAATAGATGACTGGATCACTTGAACGAATAAAGACAATCGTTCGTTGAAACGATAAAACATTGAAAAATGATATTAATTGGTAATTGTTATCCTAAGGTATCAAACGCAATTTAAAAACATAAAAACATTATCAGTTCACGCAATTGTGCAAGAACCCAAGAAGTGATTCCAAAACTCCAAGAAGTGGAATGAAGCTCGAATATTTATAATTTTCACTGCGAAAAAGCCGAGACTCGACTGAAACCCTTGACCATAAATTTCATCCGAATGTTCATTTCGAGCTCGACATCTTTTTGAGCGCTCGTACTACTTACACGAGGGCTATATCATTTCGTCACGATGTCTGTATTTTTCGAATTTTGAGCCGAAAATGGTCTCAATCGACTATGTTCGACTCACTGATGACGAATCCGTCGGAAAATTCGAGTCTGTCTGTCCGTCCGTCCGGCCGTCCGTCCGTATACACGATAACTCTCGAACGGAATGTCCTAGAAACTTGAAATTTTCAGGGTAGGTTCGAACTTCGAATGCCGCGGTTGAGTTCGTTATTGGGCAAAATTCGCCGAGGGGTTCCGTAAATATGGCCGCTCGAAATTTTGTTTTCCTGATTACTTTGAAACTACAGATTCGATCGAGATGAAATTTTGCACTATAATGGAAAATGAGGTGTTCAAGCTAAATGCAAAATTTTGTTCAGCTCGCATCACCAGAACCATAGAAATCATAGAAAATTGTAACTTTTGAACGAAAACGCCTAGGGACTTGAAATTTTCAGGATATGTGTGGATCTCGATTGTCGTGATCACATTCATCTATGAGCAAAATTATACCAGGGGTTCCGTAAATATGGTCGTTTGAAATTTAGTTTTCTTGATAATTTCCAAACTACAGATTCGATCGTGACGAAATTCTGTATACTAATGGAGAATGATATATTCAAGCTACATTTCTCTAGATCGCATGACCAGAACCATAGAAACCATAGAAAATCATAACTTTCGAACGGAAAGGCCTAGGGACTTGAAATTTTCAGGATGGGTGTGGATCTGCAATGTCGCGTTCACGTTCATCAATGAGCAGAATTATACTAGGGGTTCCGTAAATACGGTCGTTTGAAATTTTGTTTTCTCGATAATTTCGAAACTACGGATTCGATTGAGATAAAATTTTGTATTTTAAACGAGAATGATATATTAAAGCAACATTTTGTCCAGATCGCATGACCAGAACCATAGAAAATTATAATTTCCGAAGGGAAAGGCCTAGGAACTTGAAATTTTCAGGGTGGGTTTGGATCGCGAATTTCACGGTCACGTTCATCAATGAGCTAAATTAGACTAGGGGTTCCGTAAATATGGCCGTTCAAACTATTTTTTTCCTGATAATTTCGAAACTACTGATCGGATTGGGATGAAATTTTGCACCTAGCTGAGGAATAATGTTTTCAAAATACGTGCAAAATTTTGTCCAGATCGCATCACCAAGACCATAGATACCGAAGAAAATTCTAGCGAATTATCGAAAAAAAATTGATTGCTGAAGCACTGACATGAAGTCTGGAGTTTCGCCTAAGTTTCAGAATTTTTTTGACAGCTGTCAAAAATTCCTTCAATTGATTTCTAAAACTGGAAAATGCGAATCCACCTACAAGGTGCATGTACGAGCGCTCTAAAGCTCCTGCCTTCACGGCAGTGCTTTTCGTAATTTTTTATTCTAAGAAATTAAGTATATTTCGACCCCAAGTTATAACGGTAACCTTGTGTATTCTTCATTCAAAACTGTGTTAATTACATTCCTGTTGTTGTGATCTCCGTATTCATTTTGTTACAGTGTTCATTGCGGCAACACTCTCGAAATTGGACTAAATGTGTGCCGTTGGAATGCACACTAAGGGGTTCTTTCTATTCTAGTCCGGTTCTGCCTAAGGCAAAGCTAACCTTCTAAAACACACCGAAATTTGAGTTCGAAGTCTTCGAAGAGTATAGAGCAGGTAATAGATTCAAGAATAGCACTTGCCTGCGGGTGCGTACTATATTGATTCATTGTACATCTTTCAGAAAGGAGTCCAGAATTACCTACAATAGGTACATACCTATTCCTACATTTCAATGTTTTGTCACTCACTTACCGCTTATTCTCGACCTCCCCATATTTTCGGGGTTTCCGTGGTGACCGATTCAAGAATTCTGCTATTGAAAAATTTGCTACTTATAAGTTGAGTTAAGAACGATTTGAATGATAAATTGAATATTATCATTGTATATGATATGAATATTCAAGTATATGATATTACTTACCTACTATTCGAAATCTAGCAGCTAAAACAGCATTTTCGCGTTATTGTCCGAAATATAGAGTCAAAAATAAGCAAAAATTAACAATGATTAACAATTTTTTTTTCCATTCAAAACGAGTTGAATCGGTAGGAGGTAGATATTGTCGATTTGATTAATTTTTTTCGAGCTTCTCAAGGGTCCGTTTCATGATTTGTTCCGTTTCTATTTAAAAATACTGAAAACGAGTTTCTAAATTTAGATTTTTCCAATAAACCCTTAATTTTTTAAAAACCCTAGCATCAAATTTTACCACAAATTCCAAATCGAATCACTGATACAATATGAAAATATGAGAAAATACGAAAAATTGCATTTTTCTACCAACCCAAATCTATTCACTTGTTGATTCTCCTCTAGTCAGAATGCGCATTTGAATTTTATTTCAACTCAACAGAAGTTTTGGATGAGAAAAATCTACTTAAGATTTTGCAGTTGAAATTATTATAGGGTAGTTTAATGAAAGAATCGAAGACATAATGATAACTGCAAAAAATAAACAATGTCTTTGGTAAGAAAAATAAGCTTGTCAGAAATTGCTATCATGAATGCAACAAATTGTGGCTAGGCGAAGAATCTGCAAAATAACTACATATATAAAAGCAGCTTTGATTCTTTTTATCAATGAAAAGAATTGATACGAATGATGAAATAGCCAGGTAAAATATGGTGAAAAAATATGTATAAAATTCACGTTCTAGTCTCTATTGAATTAAACCCATAATTTAGTACATCAATCAAAAATTTACTTCAGAAAATTCCATCCAAACGAAACATCTCAGTCTGGCAGTCAATCAAAAAGAAAAAGTAAAGAAAAAATTTAAAGAATGTTACTCACCGAAAATGAAGATAACCTCACTTCTCACAAACACATATTAATATTAACAATAGAAACAGAACGTGCGAGTCACTGGTGAAAACCCTGTGACAAAGTTATTTGAAACTGAACGTATTGAACCACTAATGCACGCACATGTTGTCCATTCAGTTTTTCTGAGAAAATTTCGAAATCAAATTGATGTTCAAGTCCGCCCAATTCAAAAACGAGAACGAGAAGGTAAACAATGGTATACTCCAATCGCTGACCAAACTTGTCGTTCAGCACTCCTGAGGTCCCTACATAAAGAAGGAGTGGTGCCCTCTAGAGGAGTGAGAGAAGACTTATCCACCTTGTTGGTCGATTTCTTCATTCGAGGTAGAGATGAGCTAAAACGTGATTTCTCAATCACAGGTTTAACAATCCTAATTCGCAGTGATTTTAACCCGTGCATTGCGCATGCAGGGTTGGATTAACCATGTAGGCAATGCACGTCTCGGGGTCCCTTTAGCCCATTCAAACTTTTTTTTGCTTTTATACATTTTAACTAGACATGTCAACACTTTATACCATAAAAAATTGGCACGAATGAAAATTTCAGTATTTTTTTTTAAATCGTTTTTGAGTACAAGCGAAAAAAGCTTAGTGCAAGTTTTTTTCTATCTTGATATTGCCGTTAGAATTTTTTGGCAACGAACTGCTGAGCAAAAAGTTCTTCTTCAGCTTCGAAACGAATTTAATCATAGTGGCGATCTAGCATATCTCGGGAGCGTTTGAATTATCTTGCCGTTTTGGGCATTGAAGCTGAGTTGAGCAAAAAAATAGATTTTGAAGTAGTTTTTAAAAGTTTGCAAAAAAAAGCAAGAAAAACATCATTAATATATTGACGAAGAAAAGTTTAATTGCAGTGTTTTTAAAAGTTTTTCGAATGTTATGTAGAATAATATTGTGACACAATAAGATTGTTTCATTTCCACGATAGTAAATTGTCTTAATCAACTCCTCCTGCGAAAAGCAATTGATTGAACAAATCGGTATGTGTTTCTATTCTCGCTCAACTCAGAGGGGCGGCAAATTGTTATTGGCCTAAGGGCGGAAATGAGTCTAATCCGGCCCTGGTTGATTGAATTAGTTTCTACAATTCCTCGATACGTACAGTTTTATCTCCTCCGCAATCGTCTAATTGTAAGATGAACTGTACCTTTTCTGCTTCAACTCAGGCTCAATATCCTCCTAATAATGTTCCCAAACTTTTTGAAGCCTCTCTAATTTAATCTTTCGACTTCGTCGAAAAATCTGATAGAACTCCAAGCTAAAATGTATTGCGTGCTGAGCTTCTGGTCTCCGCGACAATTCTGTACACAGCAAATCTAAAGAATGACCACGACAATTCTTTACATTTTGAGAAAAACACAATATCAATTCTTCAAAATAAATTTAATTATCTAACAAGAAGTGCTTTCCAGTGAGTTTCTGGGGCGCACCCGATTCGCCTCGGGATTGCGCCGCATCTAAGTTTGACTGTTCCAGTTTCCAGTACCGGAGCGTCAGACACTCGCGCTACCTTCCCCCTTTCCCTGGTGCACCACCCGAATTTGCGCGGCTTCAAGCACTGACAGATGTTCAACGCCAAACTCGTCATATTTGCTGTTTTGTTTATGTTTTTTGAGCGCTCGTACTACTTACACGAGGGCTATATCATTTCGTCACGATGTCTGTATTTTTCGAATTTTGATCCGAAAATGGTCTCAATCGACTATGTTTAACTCACTGATGACAAATCTGTCGGAAAATTCGAGTCTGTCCGTCCGGCCTTCCGTAAGCACGATAACTCTCGAACGGAAGAACCTAGATACTTGAAATTTTCAGTGTGGGTTCAGTTTCCGAATGCCGCGGTTGAGTTCGTTAATGGGCAGAATTCCACCAGGGGTTCCGTAGATATGGCCGTTCAAAATTTTGTTCTCCTGATGACTTTAAAACTACACATTCGATCGAGATGAAATTTTGCACTCAAATGGAAAGTTCAAGCTAACTCTGGAAATTTGTCTAGATCGCATGACCAAAACCATAGAAAACATAGAAAATTATAACTTTTGAACGGAAACGCCTAGGGACTTGAAATTTTCAGGATAGGTGTGGATCTCGAATGTCGTGATGACGTTCATCTATGAGCAAAATTATACTACGGGTACCGTAAATATGGTCGTTCGAAATTTAGTTTTCCTGATAATTCAAAAACTACAGATTCGATCTTGACGAAATTTTGTATATCAATGGAGAATGATATATTCAAGCTACATTTCTCCATATCAAATGACCAGAACCATAGAAAATCATAACTTTCGAACGGAAAGGCCTAGGGACTTGAAATTTTCAGGATAGGTGTGGATCTGAAATGTCGCCTTCAAGTTTATCATAAAAAAATGTCTACAAAAGTAACTGATGGCGAGTAGTATCAAATCCGTGTTATTTTATGCTAGCTACTCGGTGGACTGTCTGGAGAGATGTCGGCGTCTCCCTGACCGAACATAATTGAATAATAATTTAAACCAGGGCTAGGAAACATCTTCAACCGCTAAAAACAGAACTGTCCGAACCAGAAAACTTCGCAGCCCGCTGCCTCTTGCTAACGGCGGCATACGGTTAGGAGCTGTAAGGAAGAAAATGGCTCGGCTATGGTAAAATAGTAGCCGAAATCTAACTATTATAACTAGAAAACTAAATTCATTTGAAGACGGAATTGAATCGGAATCTTATTTTTTTCTGCGGGTTTCATATACACTTGGTTTATCCCCGTCAAAAATAATTTTGAATGGGCCATTATGCCAAATTGACCACAATTAGTTTCAATAGCTTTCTCCCCATTCGCTGGTTATAAAACGGGCATTGACAGCATGTAGTGTAAGAGGAGAAATTCTATATTCTCACAAAAAGGTTCAGAAAACGGAGTCGTCCTCAAAAGACAGGATTCAATTGAAGAATATTGAATTCTAAATTCAACTTTCAAAAATGCATAATGAAAAATTGATAAACTTGTCTCTATTTATTAACTATATCAAATAAAGGACAAAAGATGTCATATAACATGAAAACAAAATGTCATTACTGTAGTAAGTTCATTATTCTCAACTAGTGTATAAATTAAGCAACATTAATAATTTTTAAATATTTATACAAGCTTGTAAAGTCGAAAAATATATTTACATATTGAGAAAATAAGTTTATCCCGCTGCAGAAGCGAAATGACCACAAATAGCATCAGATGAATAAGACATTCAAAACAGCCAGAAATTATTTGAAATATGAATTTCATCTTTGTTACCCCTGACATACTCACTCGGATATCCAATATATTCTGGATAATTTCGTTATGTGGAACGAAACCTTTTTGTGTTACGACAAAAATTAATTTTGAGCGCAACTGTCAGCATTGTGGTTATTCGACTCGAAAATGAAATCTGAAATTATTCGAGTATTGGTTAGTTCAGACTTATCGATTAATGAATAAATTGTCGAATGGGAAAATCAGACAGGCGGCAAGGCCCATAAAGTGGCGGTTTTATCCGCTGACGTCGACAGGAATGAGAATTCGGATGGATGCCAGCGACTGCATATGACTTTGTCCTGATGTTGGGCCACTACCACGCTGGGAAGAGGTAAGGTTAGATCCCCTATAATCAAAATAAAATACATTGTCAATCATTCATTTCAAAAAACCAAATAATGATGAATTAACATTTTCACCCCATAGCATCTGGGCTGAAATTGTGCATCGATATTACTCTTCAAGGTTTACATCCAATGATATGTTAATTGCCCGTGAAAATCTACAGGGTGATATTTTTTTTGGAGCAATGTCGCTTTTTTTCCTCCAGAACGTTTTTGCGGTATGCTACTAGTAGTTCAGAAATTAAAAAAATATCTTCATTTCTTTAGAAAGAAAATATGATCTGATTCTTCGAATCTGCTACCGTTTTCGGAAAAAAGAATTGTAAATTTCCTCCAAGTCGTCAGGAAAACTCATGTGTTTTCAATACTAGAGCTGTTTCCATACGAATCTGAACATGACGGATTTCCACATATTCTGATGGCGATCATGCATGCAATTTAAGGGCTTGCAAACGGAAATGTTCTTTGGCATTTCCATTTAAGGAAACAAAGATTCGCGGTGCTTCTCTACATGGAACGCTATACGAATAGTGCCTAGATATTGCTTATTTTTGATATTCACACATGTTATCGCTTCAAGAATTATTGGGAGGCTGTGGAAAATTCAGTAATATATTGAGTTGATGAATTAGGGTTGGTATTGGGAATAACGCTAACCCATAGGGACCTCGGTTTGATTATTTATCAAACAAATACCTAATTGTATTAATTTTGAATACTTATCAATTAGTTCTGAATTCTGAGTATTTCTTTAGTCTTTTGCTATCAAATGGCTGGAATTGATCAGGATATCTCGCGCCTAACAATAAGGGGACGTGAGGCAAGGTTTTCAAAGATTCGGCAGATATTTCCGCTAGTGTTTTAGTTAAACTATTATCTACCTACTCCAAGTGTATTCTGATTGATAAATGGGATCTATTTCAGAGTTCTCCCAGCATCATTCGAAGAATTTTGGTGAAAAAAGAAGGCATGTAATTACAGTCTGAAATAAGCTGTGAAAGAACACCTGACCAATACGGAGACAATATATGACTTTATTTTTGCTACAATTAGAAACAATGAATACTTCGGTATGTATTTCCTTTTAAAAATGGCCAAAGAGCACCTGGATTAAAATCAATCGAAGTCAACATTATGTAATATCTTGAAAAAGAAGTGTCAAGAAGTTTTCAATTCGTTTTCCTTTTTCATTGATTTTGTATTAATAATAATTCAAATCTTTGAAACATAATCCCCCAACATAAGGCCCCATTCCATTCACTTGGCCACACGCTCCAAAGTATCAAAATTTTTTTTCTTGAATGTTTGGTTCTCTTACGAGTTGGTTAGAATTTGGTTAGAATGGTTAGAATTTTACAGAATTTCCACTACCAATAAAGATAGCAATGATTATTGAATTTCCTTCGGTGAAAAGGAATATGAATTTTGATGATCTTCGATGGCTGACTTTTATATAAATGATACCTCAACATTGGACTTCCTCGGAAGTTTCCATAATTTCATAGGGAAGCATTCCACGATGTTTTTGAGCGCTCGTACTACTTACACGAGGGCTATATCATTTCGTCACGATGTCTGTATTTTTCGAATTTTGAGCCGAAAATGGTCTCAATCGACTATGTTCGACTCACTGATGACGAATCCGTCGGAAAATTCGAGTCTGTCCGTCCGTCCGGCCGTCAGCACGATAACTCTCGAACGGATCAACCTAGAGACTTGAAATTTTCAGTGTAGGTTCAGATCCCAAATGCCTCGGTTAAGTTCGTTAATGGGCCAAATTCCACCAGGGGTTCCGTAAATATGGCCGTTCAAAGTTTTGTTTCCCTGATTACTTGAAAACTACAGACTTGATCGAGATGAAATTTTGCACTCAAATGGAAAATGAGGTGTTCAAGCTACATGTGGAATTTTGTCCAGATCGCATGACCAGAACCATAGAAACCATAGAAAATTGTAACTTTTGAACGGAAACGCCTAGGGACTTGAAATTTTCAGGATAGGTGTGGATCTCGAATGTCGTGATCACGTTCATCTATGAGCAACATTATACAAGGGGTTCCGTAAATACGGTCGTTTGAAATTTTGTTTTCTCGATCAATTCGAAACTGCGGATTCGATCGAGATGAAATTTTGTATTTTAATCGAGAATGATATATTGAAGCAATATTTTGTCCAGATCGCATGACCAGAACCATAGAAACCATAGAAAATTCTAACTTTTGAACGGAAAGGCCTAGGAACTTGAAATTTTCAGGGTGGGTTTGGATCGCAAATTTCACGGTCACGTTCATCAATGAGCAAAATTAGACTAGGGGTTCCGTAAATATGGCCGTTCAAAATATTTTTTTCCTGATAGTTTCGAAACTACCGATCGGATTGGAATTAAATTATGCACCTAGGTCAGGTATAATGTATTCAAACTACGTGCAAAATTTTGTCCAGATCGCATCACCAAGACCATAGATACCGTGGAAAATTCTAGCGAATTATCGAAAAAAAATTGATCAGCTGAAGCACCGACATGAAGTCTGGAGTTTCGCCTAAGTTTCAGAATTTTTTTGACAGCAGTCAAAAATTCCTTCAATTGATTTCTAAAACTGGAAAATGCGAATCTGCCACAAGGTGCATGTACGAGCGCTCAAAAGCTCCTGCCTTCACGGCAGTGCTTTTCGTAATTTTTTGAGTTTTCAAACCTCAATGCATTGATTCAACCTGAAGTGAGTTTATACAGCGTAATAACATAATATGAGAATAACGACCATATAAATAACAGGACATGGGATATAAGGTTGTTCTATCCCCGATCAGAATTCTGGAAATCTCGAACTAAAGTTAAGACGTTTGGGCAAATCAGTCCAAAATCCCAGGTATTTCCACCATTTTCAACTTTGTTTAGATTGACTCGACAATATCATTAAAAGTTGAATGTTGAAGAATTTCGATCCTTGTGCTTAATCTTGTACAATGCCTCAAAAGCACACACAGCTGTCTTGTGATTTTTTTTGGCTTTCTCTTCATGAAATTATATTATCCAAGAACGTATTTCTAATTTGGACCAACTTATATGAGGAAAACACTTGATTTATTGATCTAAGATATTGGTGGTATTGTTATACTCCTAATACGTTTGGTCTTAGAGAATGTTAATTCCGCCAGATGGGGACGTAAAAGGTGGAGCACAGAGGTGGGCATTTTCAACCAATTCTTCAATTGCGGTTGATATAGTCCAACATTGGTTAATGTTTTGGCCAACGTAACATGTGATAGAAATATTCATAAGGATTGAAGCTAAGTCTTACTCAAGTTGATAAAAGTCAAAGCACTATTGACCTCGTCTTTTGAAGATGATTAATTATTGAAAGTATATTTTCGATCAACCTTTTTGAATATGTTGAAGGTTTTTGTTTAGGTTAGTATGTGACTATCAACTCATCTCAGTTGCTGAATTTCAACAGAGCGAACTTTCTGCGAATAACCGGCCGTCAAAGGAACATCTATCATCCATAATTTATAAGCCAGAAAGACGAATTTGATGAACATGTTTCGACATAATTCTCAAGAACTTTTTCGAGTGACAGTGATTACTTACCCTGAAGATCCGTGAGGACCAATTTGTTGTCGTAGCCACCCGTTAAAAGATAATAAGCGGACGGGGAGAACCTTATGGACCTCACATCGGCCGAATGCGGCTTGAAGCACTGAATACTCCTTCCTCCCCTTATGTCGTACAGGACGCAAGAACTGTCTTCGTGGCCCGACACTAGCAGTCTACCGGATGGGTCCACGCATAAACTGGCCACTGGCGAACCCTGTCTGGTACCAGGAACCGTGCACGGGGTAACCATATTCACGCATCCTCTAGTTCGGAGATCCCAAAATCTCACCGTCTTGTCATGTGACCCGCTCACGAACATTGCCCCGCCCCAGGTGTAGAGGGATAGTATATGTCCAGTGTGTCCACTCAGGGCCTAAGAACAGAAAAAGTATGGAATTATCAATCAGTATACACCGGAAGAGTGTTCAATATGTAATCATCACTTCACCATTTTTAACGCAACCTATTATTCCCCAGTAAATTAGGTCAGAATCACCCAAACACTGGTGAGATTTTGACTCGCAAAGATATTTCATTCGAGTATTCACCTCACTGACTGGGCCCCCAAACTTTCAGTTCAACTATTGAGTATTCGCCCAGTAGGTTATTGAATACTCGAGGTTTTCACTGAAGATTTTGGCCTGTCAGTACTCGGAAGTTGCCCACACATGCATTTAGTCGACCCGACTTTGGAGTACTGCAGGTGTGTAGAAGACTAAGATAGGGTTTTGACGACAGGAAGGTACGAAATTTAAACAACACATTTAGCACCTAAACAACAACAAACATTCATTTGCGTGGGGCCGAGGCAGGAAAAATCACATCTCCAAAAAAAACCGCTACTACACATAGGTGTAGTATACGGAAACCGGTTCAACTGGAAAAGGAATCTCTGATATGGTATTATCCAAACAGTGTTTCACACAGTAGTTCAAGTTCAACATCTTATTTCGGCCCATCAAAAATATGAACTCAATCAAATCATAGGAACACTATAATAGTTATTCAAAACATGTAATATGGGCACTTGTTCCTGATTGAACTCACTTTTCCAACGTTTCGGACCTGGTTTGGTAGAGAAAATAGACGTCAACATCGAATCTAAAGATGTAATGTTTTCTGTTGTATTGCATTATGCAGTTGAGCAAAGCCTGCACCCCGATGAAATTATTCCTAATCTGGTAGACAGAGGACAACCACTACATTAAAAATCCTAGTAAATAAAAGTAGATACTAACAATGAACTCGTGTATGAGGTTATGTAGAAAATTGCAATAATTGGCCAAATCATGAGAAACAAATCCAGATATCATGAGAAACAAATCCAGATATCATGAGAAACCACTTCAGATATTCTTCACTTGAATCCATTCAACAAGGAAAAATGCACCGGAAATCAGAGCCTGACTCGAGAAGATATATGTTGGTTTGAAACTATAGAACTTGTTTGGGAAAAAGTTCAACAGACCACTTCAGAATCGCAGCCGACAATATCAAAATCGCCTTGATGAACGCAAACATCTGAAACGGAAAAGAACCTGGGGACGAAGAATGACCCTTAGAATATTGACTTGTAGAAGCTCCATTAATCGATGAGTAAATTTCATTTGGTTATCGGTAGAGTTTAGATGAAGCGGATATTACCTGGAACGGCGTTCCTGTGGCACAATCCGTCACGTAGATCTTGCAGTCGCCGGCGCCGCCGCTTATCAATAAACTGGATTTGTTCGAGGTGTCTTCCAGGAAACACAGGTCTCTGATGGTGCCGTCGTGCATCGAAAGCTCGATCTCGTCGCCCTCCAGCTTGGAGGTGTCTCCGTTGAACCGCATCAGTTTCACAGTTTTGTCGTTAGAGCCAGTTGCCATCAAATCGCCCATGGGCGACCAAGCCAGGCAATATATGGATCCCTTGTGGTGTTTTGTGATTTTGAAGAGTACGGTCGGTTGGTAGGCTTCATTTTCCTCCCTGTTGATACACATTGGGTTTACAATTGTACGTTGGATACTTAGCATGTACTCATGCAGCAGAATAACTTTATTGGAATTCTGTTTTCAACAGATGTGTAAAAGTTGTATTTACATTTATCCTGAATATCAAATAATAAAAAAAAAATACAAGGCTCACCCAATATCACCAATTTTTGGGTAGGCGCATATCCTGAGAGTTTTTGAGTTAGAACCAACAGCATAAAGCTGTCCACTGGGATGAAATTCGGCACATCGGACAGCTTGCACATCTTCGAGTGTAGTAATTGGCACAAAACGAGGTCTGTTTATGCAGTTCTCGTCGTTGACTTGTTCATTTGTGCTCCGTTGTATTGGCTGCAATAAAAAGGTTACAATTAATATAAAATTTTCCAACAGAAGGAAAATATTCTGGATAATCCCAACTCAGTGTAGTCAGTTTTTTGGATAACCGAGATAATCTCGAATTTCTATAGATATTCCTAATAGATCGTGTAATAGGGAGTTTCTGGATGAAGCGCAATGTCTGCATATTCGGTTTTTGAGAAATCAATTGTCGATTTATCCGTACTTATTACTAAAACTAGGATTTTTTCTGATGAGATTTTTCTCTGAGCTCTTGTATCATACGCAGAATTGTATAGTTTCCGTTGCACCAAATTCTTCTAACTCTTCTTTGAAAAAATTTCAGATGCTATATCTACGCAACCTTCGCGTGGATTTTGTCCATTATCGAATTCAATCGGCGCAATCAGACATCAATGGGCCGAATTCCACCAGGGGTTCCATAAATATGGCCGTTCGAAATGATCTCCTGATTGCTTCAAAATTACTGATTCGATCGAGATAAAATTTTGCACTCAAATGAAAAATGATGTGTTCAAGCTACATGCATGTCCAGAACCATTTTCAGGATAGGTGTGGATCTCAAATGTAGTGATCAAGTTCATCAATGAGCAAAATGAGACTAGGGGTTCCGTAAATATGGCCCTTCAAAATATTTTTTTCCTAGTTATTTCGAAACTACTGATTGGATTGGAATGAAATTTTGCCCAGAGATGAAGAAACATGTATTCAGATCGCATTACCGAGACCATAGATACCGTAGAGAATTCTAGCGAATTATTGAAAAAAAATTGGTCACCTAAAGCACTGAAGTAAAGTTTGGAGAGTAGCCTTTGTTTGAATTTTTTTTGACAACTGTCAAAAATTTCTTCAATTGGCCTCTAAACCCGGAAAATGCGAATCTACCTACAAGATGGATGAACGAGCGCTCAAAAGCTCCTGACTTCACGGCAGTGCTTTCTATGATTCTATTTTTCAAAATATTGTTAATTACAATCAGTGGGTATATCAAATACAATAATCACCCACTCACCAAGTTTCACGGTGAAGATATAAAAAAAAATTACGAAAAGCACTGCCGTGAAGGCAGGAGCTTTTGAGCGCTCGTACATGCACCTTGTAGGTAGATTCGCATTTTCCAGTTTTAGAAATCAATTGAAGGAATTTTTGACTGCTGTCAAAAAAATTCTGAAACTTAGGCGAAACTCCAGACTTCATGTCAGTGCTTCAGCTGATCAATTTTCTATGGTCTTGGTGATGCGATCTGGACAAAATTTCGCACGTAGTTTGAATACATTATTCCTGAGCTAGGTGCATAATTTCATTCCAATCCGATCGGTAGTTTCGAAACTATCAGGAAAAAAATATTTTGAACGGCCATATTCACGGAACCCCTAGTCTAATTTTGCTCATTGATGAACGTGACCGTGAAATTAGCGATCCAAACCTACCCTGAAAATTTCAAGTTCCTAAGCCTTTCCGTTCAAAAGTTAGAATTTTCTATGGTTCCTATGGTTCTGGTCATGCGATCTGGACAAAATATTGCTTCAATATATCATTCTCGATTGAAATACAAAATTTCATCTCGATCGAATCCGCAGTTTCGAATTTATCGAGAAAACAAAATTTCAAACGACCGTATTTACGGAACCCCTTGTATAATGTTGCTCATAGATGAACGTGATCACGACATTCGAGATCCACACTTATCCTGAAAATTTCAAGTCCCTAGGCGTTTCCGTTCAAAAGTTACAATTTTCTATGGTTTCTATGGTTCTGGTCATGCGATCTGGACAAAATTTCACATGTAGCTTGAACACCTCATTTTCCATTTGAGTGCAAAATTTCATTTCGATCAAATCTGTAGTTTTCAAGTAATCAGGGAAACAAAACTTTGAACGGCCATACTTACGGATCCCCTGGTGGAATTTGGCCCATTAACGAACTTAACCGAGCCATTCGGGAACTGAACCCACACTGAAAATTTCAAGTTTCTAGGTTGTTTTGTTCGAGAGTTATCGTGCTTACGGCCGGACGGACAGACTCGAATTTTCCGACGGATTCGTCATCAGTGAGTCGAACATAGTCGATTGAGACCATTTTCGGCTCAAAATTCGAAAAATACAGACATCGTGACGAAATGATATAGCCCTCGTGTAAGTAGTACGAGCGCTCAAAAAGACATCAACTGTTCGTGCTCCAAATCACGTTATGACTATGTGTGGACCTCATTGGAAAAAAAACAATTGAGTTCCACAGAAAATGTCGATCTCTTTTTACTGAATCATGAGCCGAGAATGGAGCAGATGTCAATGCGGTGAAAATCCAATAAATTGTTACTTAGTTGATATTCTAGCAGCGATACCATATTGTCATCAATTATTCTTCGATGTATAACAACAGATGCCATTGAATAACCGGAGAATGTCTTCCAACTCCACAAACTTCCACAGCTTATAAACGCGAGCAAAGTCCGGAAACATATGCTACTCTAATTATAATAGGAAATTTGGAGAAAAATCACTACCAGTTGGTACTCTATCGATTTAATATTCAACGCTTCAGTTTCTTTCCTTTCTCACTAATATTTGTTAATTCATTCCTAATTTCATTGCTTAAAACGACATCAGACTCTTCCATGTTTCCAGGGGTGCTAAAAACTTTTTTATTTCGATTGTTTTTTTCTGTAAGAATTACTTTTATCAAGTAAACCTGGGATTTCCAGGAAAATTCTCCTTGTAGGCAATGTGTGACTTGGCACAACAACAATGAAAGTGTGAAAGCAAAAAATAGCTGAACGGTTCATTCTGAAATTCCGTTTCATGTCAAATAATGAGTATCTCCGTTGGCTTGCAAGAGCAACGGCAACCGTTTCGGATTATGCCTATTGTTTATCAGTGCGTTAATTAATATGAAAATTATGGAAGTAAAATTGATGATGAATATCCGTTAATGAAGAAATTGCTGAACTTCGGACGCATCCACTCTAATATGATCAGTGTGAAAGATCAACCCGATAAGTAGGTACCTTCTTAAGAATAATTATTGTGATTACCATATATATTTATATATATGAGTGGTTTGACTTGGGCCCCAAATGCTAGGGCGTTCCACCACGAACCGTCCGAAAATTTCTAGGTTCCCAAAAAAATTAGGGAGGATTTCGTTGGTGCAAACTTGGCAGATCGAGAACAAGCCTCGTATTTGAAGCATAAAAATATCCTCAAATAATGTGGCGCAGTTTATTTTCTGATTTTCCTCTTCAATAATATAATTAATCTGGATGAGCTGTGGGTCAAGAACAGATACATAGCCAAGCCGTTAATATACTGACACTATCACGAATATCAAATCATCGTTTGAAACACGTATTATCATAAAAGAATTATTCTCAAATAGAGAAAGTAAAATTTGTGAAAACTCAATGCATTAATATTCAGTAAGCCCATGTGCATGTCCCAACATTGAAAATTTTTATATGCTCATTAATCATATGGAAATTATATTTGCAGATTGAACTGAGCAAATAGCGACTTACTAAATACATAGAGAATTTTTAAAAATGACGTAAGTAATTTATATCGAAAGTGTGGAGTGTGGAATGAACGATTTGTGAAAGAGGCAGTAGCGGCTCGTGAATCCTGGAAAAGGGTGGACACAAGATTTTTTCGACGTCGATGTTTCAGCATTGCCTCGTTACGCCTGGATTCACCAAATTTAAAACAAATGAATCAGCGCAAAATATTAAGATTTTTATCCACATCTTCGTTGTAAATCCATGCAAGCATTGATATGACTAAAGGAATTCCCGTGTTTCTTCGCCCTAACTGCGATGTGTTTCAATTCACTCAACACTTGTTCATTCCACGCACTGACATGTTTCTTGAAAATTGAACAAATACAATCAAATAGTTTATTATCAAATTTTTTATTTGTTTCTGAAATATTGCTGTATGGTACACTATCGTCAAGTCCTTCTTTTACTTCATTTGAAGACCGGTCGTCCCTTCTTCTTAATTAAAAGTTTTACTCCAAATGATAGTGGGCTGTTTATGTTTGCACATAATTCAATTCCCGCTTGATCCATCATAGATGGTGAGCCACGATAGTTTAGAGCGTTTCCATTCCATGACTGACACATAAGACTGTGAAAGGAAATTCATTTTATAGAATCAACGTGAAAATGGAATAATGCACTACATGAAATGCTGAAATATTTGTTTTTCAGGAACTATTTCGAGATGTCTCTTGCTCTAATTTATTAACGTGCGAACCTACAAAACCAACAATTCATTTCACACAATGGCCGATCTTCCATATATTTATCGACACATTCTTCCGTTGTAATTACCCATCTTCGCATAAATTCATCCGGCCAACTTTTCCAGCGACCATTGTGCTCCATAGAAAATTTCGAGGGAGATTCATTAACACCGAGCGGAGATTCATCATTATCCCAGTGTAAGCTGAACGGTCTATTCTTTTCCTGATTAGGTAATGAAATCGACGGGCAATTATTGCCCATTCTGACGGAACCCCAACAATAATTAGCGTTACGTGGGATTTATATCGGGCTTAGGTAAGAATTTTTCCAGCGCTTCCTACATACATACATATTGATAATATATCGAGGTGTATAACATAACAGTTTCGAAATGTCGGCGCTTTTATGGCCAATAATTTTATTTGTATGTGATAATTTTACCTATTTGTTCGTTATAGTTTTTCGAATTCCTTATATCGTATTTTGATTATTCAATTCAGCTGAAAATGTAAACAATTGGAATAAACTCCGATGTATGTTTACCATTATTATCAACTGTCAACATCTGCTCACCACATTACAATGACCACAAACATATTTATAAGAAAAAATATATTTGAATTGAAATTTCAGATTATTTCGGCTGAGAATGAAAAACTTAAAAAGGCTTTTGGTATTCCCACCAACCCATACATAAGTGTCCCATCATTCAAACGACAAACTTTCACCATTATTTTTAGGGGTCATCACGAAAAAGAAATGTTCGGTATTCGTTACGTTCATTCTTATTTGTTGTGCAGATATCGGCGGAAATGTAAATCAGATTATCATGGAAGAAAATCTACTCTTCAATATAATACAAGGAGACTATTCAAAATTGAAACCTCAATTCTTAAAGGACCGCAACCCTTTGAACCATGGAAGAATTAGTCGATTCTTCCGACTCTATCTGGCTTTCCTACAGAGATTGGAAGAAATCTTAAAATGATCGGCGAACTGTGAAGGATCTGGATTTATTATGGCGAACTTCGTTAAAATTTCTTGTTGTTCATAGTCAGGTTTGAAACTGTCTCAGACTATTACGCATCGAAGGAGAACTAATATGTCGTTTATCAACATTTTCCGATCACAAAGACACATAGAATAGGGCGCATTATCTGTCATATCTAATACGTGGCGAGCCAAATTCGTACGGATATCATTGCGTTAATGCCTAATGGTATCAAATCTGTCCGTTTTTGGTGTAAAATGACACATCTGGATCTGTCAAATCAAATCCTTACGTATCAGAACTGTACGAATAATCCGCCAGTGTATGTTGCCCTAATATATGGTGAAAGTTTGTCGATCCAATGACGGGATATCTCGACTAAAAACATTTTTGTTCGCTGGTTTCTTTAAACGAGAGAGTTTTCATTTTGCTGAAAGGTCTGTAATTTTCTGATTCTGGGCCGAGAATGGTCTCAAACTATTAGGTTGGACTCAGAGGTCGAATTCAATTATGTCCGTCCTAACGGCAGGGCGTCAATGAGCAACCGTTATCTCTTCAATTAAGGAGCCTAAACTTTTGAATTTTCGAGGTACGTTCGAGGTCTGAATGCGCCGGTTGGGTTCATTAATAGGCTAAATCCGCTGAAGAGTTCCGCAGATATCGCTATATATTTGAATCGTGTTATAGATTCCAAAGTGGGACGGGAATACTTATGTCTACAAACATTATGCTATAGCACTTACTATTTACAATCTCTTACAATAGTTCTTGCCTTCTTAGTTCTTATTATTTCAGTTTCTGTTAGTTAACACTTCGGCGGTCGCGCCCCCAATCAGACAAAAGTAGTAGCTCTGTATCTCTCAGATACTTGTTCATATTTTCACTTTGTACATGTATAAAAAATCAAAATCTTTGGGTTTTTCGTCTTTTGAGTTGTTATACTTGCTTTAAGATGTTATCTTGAATCTGTAGAGAGTTGAACATCCATGAATATATGCGCCTACAGAATATCTAACAAGAGTGGTCGCGGCGTATATATCAGATACATATCCCTGTAACTTATGAAAAAAACTATAGTTGACAAAAATTATGATGCAAATGAAAGAATAACTAACAGATAAAACATATAATAATGAAATTTGAACAAAAAATTGAACTAAGAAATATTTATAAAATCAGTTTCGTGTTATGTCACAGATTAAATTATTCACTATTAGCAAAATACGCAAAGTTTAGATGATCTGATGCAACTACTACATGCACTGTCGTGTGTTAGAAGAATACACAAAACTATACTTTTGCAAAGGCTACGCTGTTTACGTTCTGTCCAAAATGGCAATCCATGTATCTCCGGAAGTGAACGACATTTTTGGGATTTCTCATCATCTATTTATCGACCCCTTGATTGCGCAACTTTTTCCCCATCTGACCTAATGTGTAACTTCTACGGTTACCGAGATCGCCACGCTGAATGCGGTTTTGAAAAAAAATTGAGTTTTCCTGATATATTCAATATAATTCGGTGGTTCCATCTTTGAAGCTTATAAAAATAAAAAGACAGTAGTTGTCAACTGACAATGAACACTGAAGGCTGTTTTGTTGATGAAATTTCTCTATACTTAAAGAAATCAACATTGATTATTCTTCCAATCTCACAATCATTCCGAAGAATAATTGATTCCATATATGTATGTATGTATATTGTGGACCGTGTCGTTGACACACAAGTATTCAATCATTCAATTTTTACGATCTCAAATTTTCTTGGAAGCTGTGAAAGTTGTAGAACTGCGAATGTAGTCATTGTACAAGGTTATTCACTTCGAATTATCCACCCCTTATCATCGTTATTATTGTCTATCGAAAAAAAAGTTGAATGTAAAAGTTTTGTAGTTACGATTGAATAGATAGATTGCTATCAAACCTACAGTAACATGCAGATTTCTGGGGATACAACTTTTTTTTTTCAAATGGGATGGCCTGTATATTATTAAATTTCTGGAATCTCCTTCTTTTCATATGTTATCGCTATCTCATACCGTTTTTGAGTTATTTTATGTCGAATAACTAGACTACTGTAGAACCCCTCTAATCAGTGTTGAATCCTGACAATTTTCTCCGAGGGGGTATTTCAACATCTCGGGAGGATTTCAGAAAAAGAAATCTCGTCCAAAAATACGAAAAAAAGTATTTATTAACTTACCCTCTAAAATGCACCATTTTCGAGTGTTGGAATTGAAAAAAAAAATTGTTTTTTGTGAATATGTATCTCCGAAACCTTTTATCGTACAGAAGACAGCTTTCGTGAGCATTTTCTCTCAACTTGTGAAGTTTTTGGAGGGGTAATGGTTATTTTTCTCCCCAACTTCTATGCTAATGGAAGAACTACGATTTTTCAAAC
This sequence comes from Aphidecta obliterata, assembly GCA_963966015.1. NCBI lineage: Eukaryota > Metazoa > Arthropoda > Insecta > Coleoptera > Coccinellidae > Aphidecta > Aphidecta obliterata. Next base: position 5,915,876 of record OZ014428.1, read on the forward strand.
GCCAATGTTTTTTACACAAAAAAGGTACTCCTAGTCATACGCTCTAAAGTCGACCGTTTTCTGCTTTTTGTACGATAAAAAGTTCCGGAGATATTCGCAAAAAACCATTTTTTTTTAATTTCAACACCCGAAAATGGTTCATTTTAGGTCGGTAAATTAACAGAAACTTTTTTTCATATTTTTGGACAAGCTATCACATCCTGAAATCGTGCGCATATATTATGAAACAACCTATATAACGGAAAGTAGCTATGAACATAAGAAGTTTTTCTGTATTTCTTTTATCTGAGATTAAATGATTATTTGCATCAGGCGCAAATGAGCAAATGTATAAATACATAAATTATTAGAATTTAGAAATTCTATTAGAATTTTAAAGTAAAAAGTTTCGTCTTGAATCGTTCCGAATGTTTATCCTTGGAAATAACAAAAAAATCGAAATTATTCTCTCTTCTCTATTTCTCTCTCTGTTTCTTAGAAACTCCCCATAGGCTAGTTTCAAGATTTTTTTGGTTCAGCTTTGAAACGATCTTCCGTATCCATCATAAGCACAATACCCCAACTATGAGTTGAGCCCTTCAACCATCAAGTCAATAAAGATAACGTAACCTAACTGTTACAATATGTACCATAATACTCCTCTCATCTACTATTGAAACCAGCGGGTATTCCAAAGAACATATAAGCAGGTAATGGAAATATTATTTTATAATCATGCTCTACTTACACGGCGCAACTTATGGCCAATTAGACTACCGCATTCATTCTTCATAATCACCATTCACAGAATTTAATCTGGAGAAATTAATGTGTTTTCAACCGATCTATTTCGGACACAATTCATGAAAATTTAAACTTCTAAGGATAAGCATTGTTGTTCCAGCAGTCCTCTTCCCTCGAAACAATGTTATATTTCGAAAATGTAGAAGAATGTGTTTTCAGAGATGAGAGATGATCATAAAAATATTAATAAGACGGAATCATTTCCAATGCAGTTAAGGTCTGTCCTAGATGTCAAAACATGAAAACTCAGAACGTCTATTCAACATCGGGATTAAAGCTAGCTGATTCTAGGAAACAAACATTATTATTTTTGCAACATAATCACGCGACGAAGTCCAATTTCTGGACAGTGAAATTCCTCACGGAATGCACGAAAAGCCAATGTTTCCATTAGTGTTTGTTGCGGGTTTGGACTAGGGAAATCTTTAGAGCATACTTTTTTGAGAATGGAGGATGATTGAAATTTATAATTTTCAGCTCCATCAAAATATAACATATGTACCTCATAAAAAGCACCCTCTAAATGTTCCACAACATAAACTCTGACAATTTCGGGTAGAACTCATCTCCAAGATTGATGTGCGTACCTGCAATCTGCCTGCCCTCCTGGAACTTGGCACATACTCCGTCTCTAGAAGCAGATTATCCATAGATTTCCTGTACGGTATCCTGTCATATTTGTCGCCTTTCCTACTCCTTAGGACATCGTACTGACTGTCCAAATCCGTGACGACCTCCACGTCCCTGATATCCTCCACGGACCTCGATCTCAACTCGATCCTCTCTCTGGATGGCGGCACTGCTATCGAGTTCCTCTTCAGCTTCGGGTCCAACATCAGAAGCCTGCCGTTATGGGGATGGCCGCCGTTGGCAGCAGGAGGTGGCGGCATCATGTTTTTGTAGTATGGCGGTATGAAGAAGTTCTCCGCGGGGTGGATCTGCGTCAGGGGGTGATAATTCACGTGGGGCGGCGAGTGGTATTTGTAAGAATTGGTCTCACGCCACAAGTTCGTATCACTGGGGCGGAAGTTGAAGGAGGACGTCGGCCTGGAGTTCTGGTAGTACGCCGACGGTTTAGACTGCCAGGATTTCCTGGTGGTAAGCATCTCGGCGCTCTGGTAATGCAGGGGTCGGGGCGGTTTGTGCTTGAGCATCAAGTCGCCCATAGTATTCCCGCGATGTGAAAAAATGCCAAACCACGCATCTGCTTTTTGTGATCACTCAACACAGTTTGGAGCACATCCCGCAGATCGATCGCGAGTCAGTTTAAACTCGGAGAAGCTACTCATAGCGCGCGAAACTGATCACCGGCGGTTCGCATCTGGCGGCATCATCAGCTCGGATCGGGTTCGCGTGATAACCCACTTTTTAGAAGTCGGCGACGTGATGGTACCCCACCAGCTTCCGCTCTGCGCGCGGATTTCGAGTGCATTTCTCCGTTCTTAAAACCGAAAGCGTACCGTGGAATTTGGAGAAAAGCTTGATTTCGATTTCTTTTGCTCAGGCTCATGCGAATTGTTTGATCACACCAAGTAGCTTCTAATAAACACGGATCGGTGAAGTGCCCTAAGTAGCTTGCATTCAATTGGATTCTACTAAAGGTATTCCGGATTTGGTAATGAGAGAATTCTTCATTCGAGCTGGGAACGAAATAATTTCTTCAGAGAAACTCTGATCATCGTATCGACCATCTAGTAAAGCCACCACATGTTCTGAATGTTCATTATTTCAAGCCACAAAAAGTTGTTCATTATCATGAGGTAAAGGCATTGGTATTTTCGTTAATTATTTTCGAAATACACCGCTCAAAATACCTCGATTGGCAATAGTTTTTTATACTCATCATCAACTACTCCCTTTCCAAGAAACGAATGGATTTAACTTCCGTGTAGAAGCTTTTTCAGAAAAGTAATCTACACCAAATTGTTCTCGCAGTTATTCATCAACATCCTTCATATTGATGGAATAGTACTGATTCAGATGTTTTGCAATACCGACCCTCATATAGACCGATCTTATTCGAGGACAGAGGTTTTCCTAAACTCTAATCAAACAACAAAATCACTTCTCCAGCCGAAAGGAGCCTGGAAAACGTGCCCAAGCATTGAGGTAGGTCCTTGGATCTTTTTGTAGTTTTCCCTTGAGGATAATGAGATGATGGAGTAGGTAATCCAGTGCACCAAAGCAATAAAAAGTCTCCATTATGGCACATACCGACACGTCCGGAAGATTGCGTATTTGGCTACGCCACACAGCGTCGTATACCACCGTTTTCTTCTTGATGTGCACTCAACGAGCGGACAGTACCACTTTCCTTGTGGCGGTGTTTAGGGCAACAGCAGTTGTTGTATCAGCCCTACTGATACGCAAATCCGTTTCCCGATCAGGGAGCGCCATTCAATATTGCGAGAACACCTCGCTAAAACATTAGCCAACCAAGAAGTTATTTAACTTCCTCCATAAATAAAGGAAATTTCCATGATTCAATTGGAAAAATTCGGGAGGTTAAGCACTGACGTCAAGTCTGGCTTGTTTCTGCGATGTAACGTACCCAGCTAGGGTAGGTTCGCTCAATCGTTATGCAGTCGAGGAATGGTGAATAATACACTAATCACTCGTCAAAGGTTTATTCTTACATCTAGGGTAGACTCTCATCTGAAGACTCTTATCTAGCCAAGATGTTAATATGTATTTATATTCAGGATTGTTACATGTTTAATCGATTGTATCAAAACACCTTCGAGAATCGATAACATGATTGATAACATTACATATTATCGTAAACACATCTGTTTACGTTTCGAGCACGCTTTGGCGACAAAGCGAGGTAACAGATATTGCAACTCAAGATCGTTAATATACAGAGTGTTCGTACTGATACATACTACGGCGAATTTGCGCTTGTTTCTGGGTCGCCGGGACAAAAAATATTATTTTATTTCTAAGAACTTCAAGATCTGGAGTCCAGATTCGAAGAACTCAATTGCTTTTCTGGTGCCGCAAAAAAACTGAATTTCTGCATTACTCATTTCATCTATGATGTCTCGTATGTAGACATTTCAGCTGAATATGGCGAATAGTTTCTGGGAAATTCCAAAAATAATTCATTTATTTTCTTCTAGTGAAAAGTACATTTGTGTCGTTATTAGTAATAGTAGTTGTAATTTATTGCCATCAATAATTTACATGGATAGTCAAACTTGAACCCTAACAAGACAAATTATAACTTGAAAATTCTTCCACTGAATACAAATAACTACAAAGTTGTAATTGGATCGATTGGTATTTTTCGAATACAATGTTAGAAGAAACAGGTGGCTAAATATAGGAAATCCTCCGGTGGATTCCGCCCATTTAGGAGCTTAAGCATTAAGATCTCGAATTCTAGGCCTTTTCGGTTGAAAGTTATCGTGTTCACAGACGACGGCCGGACGGACAGAATTGAATTTTACCTCGACCCACAAGTCAGAAAATACACAATTGGCAAAATGACAACCCTCTTGTTCAAAGAAAGAAGCGCGCAAATATGTACCTATTACTATAATTCGAGAGCTATAACTTCGAAATCTCTACTAGGACAACAGTCGATAGAAAATCTCATTTTATTGAAAAAAAATTATCTCCAACATAGCGTTCGTTTCGGTGGCACTTGTCCAAAAAAAAATTCCACTTTTTGGGGCACTTTCCGTGAAAAGATGTATTTTTTGCCGCTGTTTCAACTCCGAGTTTCAAACTTTCACCCAAAGTATACCTCTGAATCGAGACCAATTAATTCTAATATTCAAATTCGATTGACACTAAGGAACCCTCGATCGCATATGGTTGGTGCTGATCGAAACTTTCTGATCGAACCGATTTTTCGCTTTCGGAACCGGATTCACCAGAATTCTCCGAAAATGACAATGAACGTTCGATCAAAAACTTAAAACGCATAAATTCAGATGGATTCCGTTGAAATGGAATAATTTGGTACGTGGAGAATCGATGGAATTCTCAACTATGTATTCGCAATAACATTTCAATTAACGTTCAATCATTCAAAACTCGTTTTTCAACCCAATTTTCATCGAAAAAAAAAACATGAATAAATATGAGTTGTCTCGCCAGAATTACACTGGGCCAGAACGACTCCCAGTGCAACATGTTTTGCCTTCTCGTTTACCGTTTCCTGATATTAACTTCGGAGAAGGTGAATTGCTACTTTTTAATATATCCTGTTATTTCATTTCCGAGACGTTAATAATGACTCCACATTGCAAGATTAATATAAAAATAATCCAAAGAAAGAGCTGACCTAGTCGACCTCTGAACTAGCATCGCATGTTTCATTACTTTGATATGCCCATAGGTATATTTTCGATTGATTTCCACCTTCACTTATCTCTGGGATCAGTGAAAAGAAGCAACTATTGGTAGAGTAATTAACAAGTTTCGAAATAAGAATAAAACATACCATTCAACTCCTGCGAACCTGAGAAAACTTCAGCAGATTGAAAAAATTTGAATCTGGAAGCTGATCTGAAATTTATGAGCCAGAAAATTCATATTTACCCTATGTTGATTCGAACCAGATAGTGAAAACGTTGGACTACTAATCCACTTATTCCCAAACAACACTATGACAACTCACAGTTCGCATGCACGTAATGGGGTAGTTCTTTCATTGTTGCCAACCTATCTTGAATGTCTACCTGTTGGGAAGGGTTATTTTTGGTCAAAATCTACTTCACGGTTTTCGCAATGATTGAATGAATTCCCAATACTCTACCGAGCTTTCCAAAATGTATAATAATGATATTCATAAAATCCATTTCTGATTGGTTGAAAATAATGTTGGTAGCAAGACTTCGCGGCGAAAGTTGGCCTGTTTGGTTATCAAATATCGAAAGCATAATATGTCTATTGAGAAAAAAATATAAAGAGCACTGCCGTGAAGTCAGGAGCTTTTGAGCGCTCGTTCATCCACTTTGTAGGTAGATTCGCATTTTCCAGTTTTAGAAACCAATTGGAGAAATTTGTGGCAGCTATCGAAAAAATTGAATTTTTTTTTCGATAATTCGCTAGAATTATCTATGGTCTTGGCAATGCGATCTGGACAAAATTTCGCACGTAGTTTGAATACATTATTGTCCATCTATGTGTAGAATTTCATTTCAATCCAATCAGTAGTTTCGGAATGATCAGAAAAAAATATTTTGAACGGCCATATTTACGGAACCCCTAATCTTATTTTGCTCATTGATAAACGTGAACGCGACATTCGCGATCCAAACCTACCCTGAAAATTTTAAGTCCCTAGGCCTTTCCGTTCGAAAGTTATAATTTTCTATAGTTTCTATAGTTCTGGTCATGCGATTTGGAAAAAATGTAGCTTCAATATATCATTCTCCCTTGAAATACAAAATTTCGTCAACATCGAAAGTTTCGAAATTATCAAGAAAACTAAATTTCAAACGACTATATTTACCGAACCCCTAGTCTAATTCTGCTCATTGATAAACGTGACCACGACAGTCGAGATCCACACCTATCTTGAAAATTCGAAGTCTCTAGGCCTTTCCGTTCGAAAGTTATGATTTTCTATGATTTCTATGGTTCTGGTCATGCGATCTGGGAAAAATTCAGCTTAAATATATCATTCTCTATTAAAATACAAATTTTCCTGGCGATCGAATCCGTATTGTTGAAGTTATCAAAAAACAAAATTTAAAATGACCATATTTACGGTCGAATTCAGCCCAATAACCAACATAACCGCGGCATTCGAGATTCGAACCTACCCTGAAAGTTTAAAGTCTCGAGGTCTTTCCGTTCGATAGTTATAATGTTCTATGGTTTCTATAGTTCTGGTCGAGCGATCTGGACAACATTTCGCATGTGGCTTGAACACGTCATTCTCCATCTGATCGTATCGGTAGTTTCGAAGTAATCAGGAAAATACAATTTCGAACGGCCATATTTACGGAACCCCTGGTCGAATTTTGCTCAATAACGAATTCAACCGCGGCATTCGAGATTTTAAGGTCGTCCCGTTCGAAAGTTATCGTGCTATAGGCAGAAAATTCGAAAAATACAGACATCGTGACGAAATGATATAGCCCTCGTGTGAGTAGAACTCAAAAAGGCTTTTCTCTTTCCTTCGACCAAGCGAACAATCATAGATTACTTAGATTTCATGAGTATTTTGATACTAAGACAAAAAGTGAAGTTTATCGTGTTTATAGAAATTGCTTAGAAGTTTATCACTGTGTTTGATATATATCGTTGTGTTGTGAGATAGTTATTGTGATCGATAAAACTGCCGTCAGTGAAACGTCCAAATATTGTTCGGCGGACGCGTGACTCAAGACGAGTTTGTAATGATCGAGACAATGAGTCTGAATAAGAGCGTAGGCAGCGAGTGGAGGCAAATAGAATGAGAGGTTCTCAATCCAGATCTGCCCCAGCTGCGGAATTAACGATATTATCGATCTCAGGCGAGATATAGCAAAATATAAATCCCAATGATATGATCAACTTTGAGCGTTTGGCGTTTAGATATGATCCGAAAGTCGATTATGCTAGCAATATATTGGTGTCCTTTGGAAATATGAGCACTATTCGTCAATACTGCAATGGTCTGAGATATCGAAACGAACCCCCAGGATTATGTTGTTTGAATGGAAAAATCAAATTGCCACAGCTGACAACGCCACCCAAACCTTTGAATTCGTTACTTTCAGGACAAGAACCTCTATCTAAACATTTCTTGCAGGATATTCAGCATAACATTAGTGTGTTTGTTCCAAATGACATCATTTGGTCCAAACACAAGCTCTGAGCTTCTGAGGGGTGACCTCAGCCACAACAACGCGAGGCCGGGTCTGCAAGTAATAATATATTACTTGCTGATCGACCAATCACAGGTTCAGTAACGGTTCAATTGTCCAATCAGTGTATAGAATCATCGAAGTCCCTCGGCATCACCAAATTCATGAAGTTCTGCGATATTAACTTGACAATAATTCTAACCGCCGGAATTAAATTCGATGGTGGCGATACTGAAATGTGGGATTGCTGAAGTTAATGGATGTGGGATTGTTAATGCGCGCGGTTATTTCTCTTCTGCTGCGATTCAATTGTAATGAACAAATTGGGAAATCGGTAAGGTGTGGATCTCGAATGTCGTGATCACGTTCATCTATGAGCAAAATTATACTAGGGGTTCCGTAAATATGGTCGTTTGAAATTTAGTTTTCTTGATAATATCAAAACTACAGATTCGATCGTGACGGAATTTTGTATACTAATGGAGAATGATATATTCAAGCTACATTTCTCCAGATCACATGACCAGAACCGAAGAAACCATAGAAAATCATAACTTTCGAACGGAAAGGCCTAGGGACTTGAAATTTTCAGGATAGGTGTGGATCTGAAATGTCGCGTTCACGTTTATCGATGAGCAGAATTATACTAGGGGTTCCGTAAATACGGTTGTTTGAAATTCTGGTTTCTCTATAATTTCGAAACTACGGATTCGATCGAGATGAAATTTTGTATTTCAATCGAGAATGATATATCAAAACAATATTTTGTCCAGATCTCATGGCCAGAACCATAGAAACCATAGGAAATTGTAACTTTTGAACGGAAAGGCCTAGGAACTTGAAATTCTCAGGGTGGGTTTGGATCGCGAATATCGCGGTCACGTTCATCAATGAGCAAAATTAGACTAGGGGTTCCGTAAATATGGCCGTTCAAAATATTTTTTTGCTGATAGTTCCGAAAATACTGAGCGGATTGGGATGAAATTTTGCACCTAGCTGAAGAATAATGTATTCAAAATACGTGCGAAATTTTGTCCAGATCGCATCACCAAGACCATAGATACCGTAGAAAATTCTAGCGAATTATCGAAAAAAAATTGATCAGCTGAAGCACTGACATGAAGTCTGGAGTTTCGCCTAAGTTTCAGAATTTTTTTGACAGCTGTCGAAAATTCCTTCAATTGATTTCTAAAATTGGAAAATGCGAATCTACCTACAAGGTGCATGTACGAGCGCTCAAAAGTTCCTGCCTTCACGGCAGTGCTTTTCATAATTTTTTGATATCCTATCGAATATTTTCACGTGATCTTGACCGATTGACATTCTATACGGTGGGCAGAGAAACCCGATACCTATTTTGTTCGGCCGGTTTCTGTCGCGGTTAGCGAGAAAGTGTTAAGGAATTAAGGAATCAATTCATAACTGTGGTCTGTGGCTTCGCGACATCAACGAAAGTTGTTTTACGATTGCTTGAAGAGGAAATTATGACCAAAGGATGATTTTTCTATATGGAAATAATCGAATCGGTTCTGAAGAGGGCATGATCAATTAGATGATTAAATGTTTGAATTCAAGTTGTTTTCAACTGGCTTCAGTTTTCAGTACATCTCTATCGATTGGATCTTGGATCCATCAATCGAAGTGAAATAATATTTATCGCATATTGATGGATGCCATTCACTTGGTAACAATGAAGACGAAATATTGGATATATCTTTCATGTTGTTGCTAACACACTTCCAAAAAATTTTCAAACCGCCTCATACGGACATACCTGATCCGTTGAATCTTCCACTATATTCTCTGCGAGGTTGGTTGGCGGAACTCCGGAATCATCTTGACCAACCGATACACCTCCCGCATCTTCCACGAGATGAGGATCCTCTTCTGAACCATATTCCGCGATGAAATCTTTACCCTTATCCTCAGGGATCGTAACACATTCTGGTTCTTCCACAATTACGTCGAGTTTGGCATCAAGCTCCCTCTGTTCCTCCACGATGCCTTCCAGCTCTTCCATTATGCTTTCTGGCGGGACATCTTCTTCATCATCGGCCTCCAGGTCGATCCGCGCCTCAGCTGAGCCCATCTCGTCATCCCGAACCCTCGTGGATACTAAGGGGCATACCGACCAGCACCACTCGCGAAGCACCAGCACCCAACTCATAAATTCTCATAATACTGGGAGAGAACGGCCAAAAGCGGCGGAAAAATGGTTTATACTTCTGGTAGAGCAATAAGTCGCGAAGTTTTACTTTCACCGCATAACATATTTCGAATCATGAACATAGTGGACGTAATTATGCGAGGTAAATGGCACGGGCAGGTTCCATTTCTTGGAGATAAGTGGCCGACGTAGTTAACATTATGGACCACTAGACGGATTCATAATTATTGTAAACGATTCGTTACAGTTTCTTTGAAATCAATAATTATGCGCACAGGCGAGTTTAATTGATATTGCAGGTTGAGGCGAGTACGAAGTAATCAACCTGTACAGTAATCTACAAGCAGTAGTTTTATGTTGGAAATATAATACCAATTGCTTCTCTCCATCGATATTGAATGACGACATTGGATAATGTTACACCCGCACCTGAATTATGGTCTTCTTGGATGAGAAAATATCAGCTAGAGCTGGAGCTAACACAAGAATGGGTAATAAAGACTTTCTGGAATTAACCATTCCTCCTTCCAACTATTCGAGGTGTCTGATGCTATGGATTCAAGGGTTGTTTTTTTTGCGCTCTTGTTTCTATGAACAAACATGGAAACCATAGAAAATTACAACTTTGTAATGGAAAGGCCTAGGGACTTGAAATTTTCAGGATAAGTGTGGATGTTGCGGTCACGTTCATCAATGAGCAAAATTAGACTAGGGGTTCCGTAAATATGGCCGTTTGAAATGCAGTTTTTTTGATAATTTCAAAACTATGGATTTGATCGTGACGAAATTTTATATTTAAATTGAGAATGATATATTCCAGCTACATTTTTTTGAGATCGCATGATCAGAACCATAGAAAATCATAACTTTCGAACGGAAAGGCCTAGGAACTTGAAATTTTCAGGATAGGTTCGGATCGCGAATTTCGCGGTTACGTTCATCAATGAGAAAAATTAGACTAGGGGTTCCGTGAATATGGCCGTTTGAAATTCAGTTTTCTTGATAATTTCAAAACTATGGATTTGATCATGACAAAATTTTGTATTTGAATTGAGAATGATATATTCGAGCTACATTTTTTTTCAGATCGCATGATCAGAACCATAGAAAACATAGAAAATCATAACTTTCGAACGGAAAGGCCTAGAGACTTGAAATTTTCAGGATAGGTTCGGATCGCGAATTTCGCGGTTAGGTTCATCAATGAGCAAAATTAGACTAGGTGTTCCGTAAATATAGCCGTTCAAACAATTTTTTTCCTGATAATTTTTAATTAATTTCGAAACTACTTATTGGATTGGAATGAAATTATAATGTATTCAAACTACGTGGGAAATTTTGTCGGAATCGCATTACCAAGACCATAGATACCGTAGGATATTCTAGCGAATTATCGAAAAAAAATTGGTCACTGACTTGAAGTCTGGATTTTCGCCTAAGTTTGAAATTTTCTTTGATAGCTGTCAAAATGTTTCCAATTGGTTTCTAAAACTAGAGAATGCGAATCTACCTCCTAGGTGGATGAACTAGCGCTCAGAAGCTCCTGACTTTACGGCAGTGCTTTTCTAAGTTTTTTTAATTTGACGATTTTAAGACTTCCGATGCCCTAATTTAAAACAGAATTTTATTTTTTTCTTCTAAGCTATCCCAACACGATGTTTTTCATTCAAAAAATATGAAATAAAATGAGGTCTCTCATAACAAAGTGTTGGTAGGTTGTAATGATGATGTTTGTATGTTAGGTGGACCTCACGGCTAATCCTATTATCAACCCCTGAAGCTACCTTTAGGTAAAGTCCCATTTAGCTTGAAGCCTATATGTGAAGTAGGTTCTTTCAATTGAAATTGGTACAAGCGACTCAAATTTTCGGAATGAGTTTCATTCTTTTCCGAATTAATTTCCAATACTGTCCTTTTTTCGGGTCAATAGGGCACCATACACGGGCGGATTATCCGTAAAGTTCGGTAATGTAGAGATTTGATTCGACAGATCCAGATGTGGGATTACCAATAAAGGACGGATTTGATACCATTAACGGAATGATACTGAAGTCTTAATTCGAATAAAACCGAATATGGCAGTCTGGAATGGAATAGGTATGTGCGATTTTTTCAACAAAGATATAATTACTATTACTTTCAATAGAGTTTCTGGATTAGATCTTCCCAGGAAAATATGATCTGTTCTGAATCGTATAAGAACAGGTCATGGACGTTGTTATAGCTCATTTTTCATTCTGAGAGTCCTAGTTGTGGGTTAGGGGAAGCAGGGGGAACAGTAGAACATCTCATAAATAATTTTCCCATACATAAATTTCAGGACGGTTTTAGGGCTATACACGCAGTTTTTGTTTCTTTTCGGTAATGACGGTCAATTTGAAATCGATTTAACATATTATAAACAATTTTGATTTGCGTTAATTTTTTCTGGTCTCCCTTTTTCTTTTTTGAGCGCTCGTACAACTTACACGAGGGCTATATCATTTCGTCACGATGTCTGTATTTTTCGAATTTTGAGCCGAAAATGGTCTCAATCGACTATGTTCGACTCACTGATGATGAATCCGTCGGAAAATTCGAGTCTGTCCGTCCGTCCGTCCGTCCGTAAGCACGATAACTCTCGAACGGATCAATCTAGAGACTTGAAATTTTCAGTGTAGGTTCAGATCCCAAATGCCTCGGTTAAGTTCGTTAATGGGCCAAATTCGCCTAGGGGTTCCGTAAATATGGCCGTTCAAAGTTTTGTTCCCCTGATTACTTGAAAACTACAGATTTGATTGAGATGAAATTTTGCATTCAAATGGAGAATGAGGTGTTCAAGCTACAACTATAATTTTGTCCAGATCGCATGACCAGAACCATAGAAACCATAGAAAATTGTAACTTTTGAACGGAAACGCCTAGGGACTTGAAATTTTCAGGATAGGTGTGGATCTTGAATGTCGTGATCACGTTCATCTATGAGCAAAATTATACTAGGGGTTCCGTAAATATGGTCGTTTGAAATTTAGTTTTCTTGATAATTTCAAAACTACAGATTCGATCGTGACGAAATTCTGTATACTAATGGAGAATGATATATTCAAGCTACATTTCTCCAGATCACATGACCAGAACCATAGAAACCATAGAAAATCATAACTTTCGAACGGAAAGGCCTAGGGACTTGAAATTTTCAGGATAGGTGTGGATCTGAAATGTCGCGTTCACGTTTATCAATGAACAGAATTATACCAGGGGTTCCGTAAATACGGTCGTTTGAAATTTTGGTTTCTGGATAATTTCGAAACTGCGGATTCGATCGAGATGAAATTTTGTATTTTAATCGAGAATGATATATTAAAACAATATTTTGTCCAGATCGCATGACCAGAACCATAGAAACCATAGAAAATTGTAACTTTTGAACGGAAAGGCCTAGGAACTTGAAATTCTCAAGGTGGGTTTGGATCGCAAATATCGCGATCACGTTCATCTATGAGCAAAATCAGACTAGGGGTTCCGTAAATATGGCCGTTCAAAATATTTTTTTGCTGATAGTTCCGAAAATACTGAGCGGATTGGGATGAAATTTTGCACCTAGCTGAGTAATAATGTATTTAAACTACGTGCAAAATTTTGTCCAGATCGCACCACCAAGACCATAGATACCGTAGAAAATTCTAGCGAATTATCGAAAAAAAATTGATCAGCTGATGCACTGACATGAAGTCTGGAGTTTCGCCTAAGTTTCAGAATTTTTTTGACAGCTGTCGAAAATTCCTTCAATTGATTTCTGAAACTGGAAAATGCGAATCTACCTACAAGGTGCATGTACGAGAGCTCAAAAGCTCCTGCCTTCACGGCAGTGCTTTTCGTAATTTTTTTTTCTTCAGATAGTTCAATATGTATATGTCAGCTTATTCTGGCAACAATTCGAAAACAATATTGCAAAATGTTTGCCGATTATTGCCTTCGTTTATTCGCAAAATTGGTGCATCATTATCAAGTCCATTATTCTCTGAATTTTCAACAAAATGAATGCCTATAAACAGGGTGGGCTTTTGAAAACGAAACAGCCGAGATAAAAGGCGGAATGAAAACATTTTGGAGAAATGCTCGGACACGTCGATTTTTGATTCGAGGGGGACGACTTTTAAGATCAAATTCACAACCATATCGCACCAACCCCAAAATTTTGAATAGGGAAGATGGGGTAAGTGATACCTCATTTGAAAGGCCTTTCTATCTTGAGTTCAGAATATTTCTCATTTGATACATCGGTTTTCGTGTTATTCAAATTTGAATTTTGTACAGTACTGGTCATTCTGACAAGGAAAAAACCATTTTCATCTTAGTTTTTGAAGAAAGTAATAAACAGTAATTATTCTGTTGCCTAGTGTATGCCAGTTAACGATTATCATCATAACCACAGGATAAATTAGTGAAAATTTGATTAATTCACATAGCATGCTGAACAGAATGACCAGTACTGTACAAAATTCAAATTTGAATATCTCGAAGACGAATGGATCAAATAGAAAAAAATTTATATGCTGAACTCAGGATAGAAAGGCCTTTAAGATTAGGTTTTACCCCAGCTTCCCTATTCAAAATTTAGGTGTTGGTGCTCTAACACTAATGGTTGGGAGCGATATGGTTTTGAATTTGATCTTAAAAGTTTTCCCCCTCGAATCAAAAATTAACGTGTCCGAGCATTTTTCTGCACTCGTTCTACTCACACGAGGGCCATATTATTTCGTCACGATACCTGTATTTTTCGAATTTTGAGCCGAAAATGGTCTCAATCGACCGAGTAAGACCCACTGATGACGAATCCGTCGAAACATTCAAGTCTGTCCGTCTGTTTTAATTAGTGGTATAAATATCAGCAAAAAACTTGACAGACACGAAAGCTCGTATCGTCGATGCACGTTGCAATAATCTTGTTTTTTTCAAGTCTTTTCATATCCCTCGACGAAGCAGTAATTGCAAATCAATATGCACATAATAAATGATTGTACATTATCTTGCATAACGCTTTATTAACCGCTTCAATTGAACACGATTACTGTTACTAATGGCAGGTGGTTCTGCTACTGAACGAGAATTCGAGATATTTGTTCGGTAACTAACTCTCGACGGTATCCAGATCTAATTAAATATGGAATAATGTTTGACTACATTTTTCATGCTCTATGATATATGTGAAAAGTTCTCGAACGAAATATCAACACTAATGATCAAGAGAGAGAAGGGGATGATAAATTGAATGATAATTAGGTAATCGAGTTAATTGCAAAAAAACCGAAATGATTTAACTCCTGTTATATTGAAAAGAACGACATTTCCAGAGCTGATGAATTTCATCTTTATAATAAAAAAAAAATTTGAAGTCGGAAACTTGTGAACGCTTGTTTATATTCATCGCCAGAGTTGCCACCCATCCAGGTTCTTCGATATTACATCAGATACTGGGGCATGCTTGGAAATGATAAAACTTTATATTTTTGAAGTCTTGAGGGGAGGGTAATTACCCCTTGTACCCCCATATCTACGCCATTGATTGATGCCATCCTTACAAAATTTCACATGAATCTTCGTGTCGTTATTTTACAACTAGCTACAAAGTTTCAATTCGAATTGAATTTGATCTCTTCTTCATATCTGAGTCCCAAAATAAGAGCATTATAGATATTTGGGCAGAATGTTAACGATCTGGTTCATGAAAATACAAATTTTGAATAAATGTTGAAGTATACGACAACGATTCTGGGAGTAGAACGCGGAGTTCTCAGAAAACCTATAGCTCCAGGTGAAATAAATAATAAAAAGTTTGAAACGTGATTTCGATTATCGACCTAATGACTTCTTCATGGGTCCGTTGTTCCTCCGTATGAAAAAGAAACATGAAGCCCGGTCCAGAGGGCGGAAACCTTTCTTCTTATAACATGTGGATTCCGATGATATTTCAGATTACCAATTAATGTAAAAACTCACATCATATTAATAATGGAGCTTGGCCACCTATCATAATATAAACTTTTAGGAATAGAAATAGAGTTTTTGTCATCGATTCGGAAATGTAGAAAAAATGGTAACACATTTATGAGTTTTATAATATTTTGTGATTATTTTTACAGTAAAAAGTAGGAATTCAATTTTTGAATATTATTATTCAGTGTGAAAAAGCCAAATGGAATCAACTCATTATCTTGGTCACTGTACATATTTATGGAAAATCCCAAAACACGTCAAATTTGAATTCCAAATTGTCATTCTTCTTCGTGAAAATGCGATCCCTACCTTCCAACCCCCTTCGAAAAACAGGGTCAACCCCCAATTTTTCAAATAGGAAATATAGGCTTGTGAAACATCGTTTGAAAGGTCGCGTCAATCGCTTTTCAGAAATGTTATCATTTTCATGTTTATTGGAAAAATCAAAATAGAAAAAAATTACATGATTATGTGATTAGCGAAATTTGATTTCAATTATTCTTGGCAACACAATTTCATCATGGGGTGGCTTTGATGCTTTCAGAGTATCTAAAAAATATGATACTTGGCCAAAAGTATCAGTCCCAGATAACAAGTACATTTTGGCCTTACGTTTTGAATAATACCAAAAAATCAAGTAAACAGCGAAATTAAACGAAGGAATGTAGCCTAAAAATGGCGACTGGGTCGGCAGTCAATCAAAAATAAGACCACTCGTGCCGCCACTGTGTTGTTTCTAGTCACTGTAGAAGTAGATCCATTACAGTGACTAGATTAAACACAGTGGCGACATTCTGGCTAAGCCCTGCCCCATCCGCCATATTCTTCCTAAATTTGAATGTGAATCCATAGGATTTGAATGGAAATCGTAATAAAAAACTTATGATAATAGAATGATTTTTTTCCTAATATTTACTGGTAAATCGTTGTAAGAACGTAATAGAATATCCAGATCATAAATTTTATTACTTATAGTACTGTATTACAGTGTTATAATGAAAAGAATCTTTTGGATTTCACGTTCATTCATTCCCTTTGGAAGGATACAAATAACAATAAAAAACAAATTGAAGACTTTAAATAAATGATAAATCGAAACATAAATAATTCAGAATAAGTTGCCAGCTTCTCATTTTTTTTTGAGGATGCTTTGAATTTTTTCGAATTAATTTTCAATCTAAAAATAATAAATCTTTTTATAATTTTGGTTTTGAGATTCTGGCAATCTGGCCTCAAATCTGACATTTCTTTAAAATAAAATAATTTCAGATCTATATTTTGAGATGAAATATTTTCTGAAAATACTTTCCATCTCTAAAGAAAACAAAACACTGCCTCTGAAGTGAAAAATAAGGATTGTTAGTTGAACCTCTTTATTAGTATAAATTTACTACATTTTTTGTGCAATGGCCTTTTGGAAACTGCTGAACTCACACATTTGATGGTATTAAAATTTTTTAAAATATATCCTGATATATTATAAAGAGAATTCAAGTCCCTCCGATTCAAATTAAAAATTGGAGTTTCTATCATTTCTGGCAACATAACTTAATCATGAAGTGGCTTCAATGTTTTCAGACAGTCTAAAAAACCTGAAGAAACTCTGTCATCTTCCTCGTAGCTGCTATTATTTGCGTTCTTCAAGTATTCCGACACAGAGATCAATTTCAGGTTGTTTTTCACTTGCAACACATTTGGCACAATTTGTTTGCTTCTCAATACACAGAATAAATTTCCCAAACAATCTTGAGAAAATAGACTTGTTAAAACAAATTGGTACGCTCTCTATTCCAACAATTCAGAATGGATCGTGTCGAAATGACAACACCTGTTTGGGATGGTTTCCAAATTTTCTTATAGCCTACTTTCGTATTGGTGAATATTTTGATGAATTCTTCTGAAAATGTTATCGTTTCGTTATCGACATCAGTGTTAAATTTGCTTATTGCAGCAGATGGATGTCTGGATGTCATCAAGTAAACCATTGATCTAAAAAAATATAAACTCTCCAAATCGAAGTTTCGGCTGCGATATCATATACTAGGTAAAGAACCCAAGATTTAAGGATAATTTAAATAACAAATGGTACAAGAAAACGTAAGGAATACTCTTATATAAAAGACAACACTTACCACTTTGGCTGAATAATAACAAGAAAATTTTGATAGTTAAGGGATACTTGGCCAAAAAGTATCAGTCAAAGATAACAGGTACATTTCTAAACCATTAAATTTTCTTACTTTCTCACTACAATGGGCCTTATATTTTGAATAAAACATAAAATGCAGGTGAACGAAGAAAGTAAACAAACGAATTTAGGAAGAATATGGCGGCTGAGCCGGCAGCCAATCAAAAATGAGACCACGAATGTCGCCACTGTGTTTAATCTAGTCACTGTAGATCCATTGACGAAGAGCGACATCTGTATGATATACCAGTACACCGTAAGGTAGGAAGTTTATGGTTTACTTTCAATGAATTCTTAAACAAAATTTGTGTTAATACTTCTCGCATTCAAAATTTTACGCTATATCCTACAAGTTCCTCGAATTCTGGACTGCTTTTATTTATGATATGAAAAGATGTTTTCATCGAATAATCACAAGTTTTCCTATGGTAGGATCAATTACCGTATTACCCACACGTCCCGCAACCGAGTAGCTTCGGGAAGGCAGTTGACTCTGAGTCATTACCACCGTATTTGGTCAAACAGAACTGGACTTCGATGGCCTTTACCTTTTCGCGATCATGGTTCGTATTACGATGTGTCATTGCCGAAACGTTTGAACAAATATGACCCAGATCTTAAGCAATATTTTATTTTCTCGTACAGAAATTATTATTGGATTAATCGTTCGTACTTCTTATTCTTCTTCCAATAAGCCTTACTATCGAGTGCAATATGCACACATCTTTGAATCCAGTTTCTCGTTTCATATTGTGTTGGCGGGTTGTTTTTTGCGCGCTTGTTTCTATGAACAAGAGCGTTATCATTTTGCCCAAATGTCTGTAATTTTCGAAACAGGGAAGGAATAGTATATTAAAGTATAAGTGGATAAAAAGGTCTTCAAAACACGCGCGACTTTTCGAGCACGACGGCGAAGCCGGAATAAATAGAGCAAGTGTTTCAAAGACCAGTTATCCACGAATACTTTACGCTATTTTTTTTATTGAAGCGCTCTGAAATCATGAATACTGGTATTATTACTACATGAAATAGAAATAAGAATGTAAAATAGTTGAAATCTTGATCAGTATACCTTTCGTTGTCAGGGTAATGAAAAAAACAGAACCTAATTTGCGATTTGTCATCAAAAATGAATTGTTGTCAGCGCAGTGCTTGAAAATGAATTCTAATACATATAGATTTTTTGAAAAGTAAAGCAGAATCGCGGTTGATACCGCATTTGCATTTAGTAATATTTTATTTGTCATTTAGACTTCACGTCTCTCGAGTCGTTGCTGTTGCCATAATGACTTCAAAAAACGCGCGTGTTTGAAAGTTCGATTTGAACACGCTGAGGCGTTCTTGAAATAGGTAAAATGGGGCATCAATAAAAAAAAATTATTGATATTTTATTTGACAAAACGAGGTATACTGCTAGATCACTAATCAAAAAAATAATCATTTGGACTTTGGGTTTCTGGAGTTGTTGATGTTGCCATGGCATTACTTTGCAAGTTAATTGGGACACGAATAAAAAAAATTAAGGTTTTCTGATATATTCGATGATTCCATCTTCTGAAGTTTTTGAGAAATAAAATGACAGTATTTGTCATACTGACAATGGACACTGAAGTGCGTTTTGGGAAGCACCAAAAAAATTTAGTTTTCTTATATACATCATTATAATTTGGTGATTCCATCTTTTGAAGTTTATGAAAATGAAATGACAGTATTTGACTTACTGACAATGAACACTGAAGGCCGTTTCGGTACACAGAAGCAAGAGCCCAAAAGTTACGGACTTCACGTCAGTGCTTTTCAAATTTTTTTCATCAGTTTTTTTCCGAATTTGGTTGTTTTCTTCACATCATTCATTTGGCCACATAGGCGATATACACTCGAAAGTTTCCTAGATGAAACATTATAGAAGAATCGATGAAATTCACGATGAGGGTTGAAGACGATAATACAATACCTTATACCAGAAGAAAACGAACAATAGCTGATACAAAAGTTAATAGGACACCCACAAATAATACCAGAGACAGCTTCGAATTGAGTAGCAAGATGCCTTCATGAAGAAGTTAACAAGAACGGAACAAGGAAGACAGGGTAGCAGATATAGAAGACATAACTGGATCTGTTAACTGGCTGTCCTCAAAGGACCCTCAAAATGGCTTAGATGGAGAATAATACAACTACAATAAAAGGGACAACGCAATGGTAATTCTCCATAAAAGGCTATAACACAAACTTATGCAAATAAAACCGAAAAAATGGAATCTGACACGAAGAACTAGAACTATACAGGTTTTATATATATATATATATATACAGCATTTAACTTGAGACAGTCAATTATCTCAAAAACTATTTGCATACTTAGTAAAAAAATGTTTTAAATAAAAATTGTTGGGTAACAAGCGGGGCAGAAAATAAACATATTTTGTTGAAAGATATATTTTTTAGTACAGATTCTTATTCTTCATGAAAAAAAGCAGTACCTACATATATGTATTTTGTTCGAAATTTTTTTTCATCGGAATTTAAAATATTGAACTAAATTTCATTCAAATGGCTGGGAAAAAATTGAGAATAATTTTAATAATGATCAAACTGATGACCTTGGACTTTGATACATTTATCAATTACTAGATGACCCGGCGAACGTTGTTTTGCCATATCTCTCCCTTTTTTCGCAATTTCAAAATTGCTCGAGGCCTTCGGCCTCTCTTACCTTAGGAAAGCCCGTTTCTCCCTCTCGAAAACGCGGGGGGCGCTTCGCGCCCCCGGTCTCTCCCTTTTTTCGCAATTTCAAAATTGCCTCTCTTATCTTAGGAAAGCCCGTTTCTCCCTCTCGAAAACGCGGGGGGCGCTTCGCGCCCCCGGTCTCTCCCATTTTTCGCAATTTCAAAATTGCTCGAGGCCTTCGGCCTCTCGTTGTTCTGGCTATTAAAAAATAAGGGTTGATCGTAGAAGGGTGAAAATTGGGGATTGTAAGTATTTTTGTATGTTGTATCATAAAAAAATAGAAATTAGAAATTTTGTCTGAAAAATAAAAAAAAAAATTTAGGGGTGGACTACCCCTAACATTTAGGGGGATGAAAAATAGATGTTGGCCGATTCTGATAGATACCGGATAAGCACAAAAAATTTCATCAAAATCGGTTAAGCCGTTTCGGAGGAGTATGGCAACGAACACTGTGGACACGAGAATTTTATATATTAGATTTTCAACTTATACTAGATCTAGACCGTTTCAACGACGGTCGAAAATTATTAATTCTACAAGGCCTAAACTATTTACACATTTTTTACTTGCTTTGTTTATTTTGCTGGTCATTCATGACCACAATATTAAGTATTTCTGATCATAGAATAGACAGACGGGTAGATTTTTCTTCGGTGATGCTTTGATGTAGGAATGAATATCTTTTCAATTTGAAATCCGATGAAAAAGTTTCAAACAAAAGTTACTACTTTTTTTATGGAGATAAGAAACAGCACTAAAAAATATACCTTTCCATTTGAAAAAAAAAATCAAGTTGACCTTGAAATAACCTTGAAGTCAAGGTCGAGGTTAAAACAAAATATCATCGTTTTTGTTCCCCTTGATACCTAACAACTTGTATTTGAAACATTTTTTCCAAAGTACATAGTTTTGGAGATAATTTACTATTTCAAGTTAAATTCTGCACCCTGTATACTTAACAGCTTTTGTGAGTGCGATACAAAATACATCGAAGAGACCAAACGTCCCCTTCAATTCGCTTCTGGGAAGAAGACCACAGAGGGCCATGGGAAAGAGCCTCAATAATATCAATTTTTAAATTAATTAATTAATTAATTATTAAATTTTTTCTTGACGTTCAAATCCCGTCGTTGTTGTTGTTGATATAGATTTTCCCGGCGTTGATCATTGTTTGTCGTGTGATTGGAGCTACCCACCTGCAGATGTTTATTATGCAAATTATATAGGAAAAATGAGACGCAGATTGTTCGTTTATAGCAACGATCGAATTGATGGAAAGGTCCAGAAGTTACGTGGATGGTGTTTATGAGGTCATTACGAATTAGAATAATATATTAGCTGTTTATCTGAAATTTCTAATTACACAAATGAAACAAGAAAAATTGTTCCAGATAAACTAATAAGCAAGCCAAAAAACCAATTCATGTACGAGATTTGAGATTTGACTTTCATCAATGTTACAACTTTTTCTTTCTTCCGTTTATGAGCCCTTTCTCATTGATGCAGTTGATGCGACCTATTTCTGAAGTAATTGTGAACTAAGATGAAAGTTTCATTTCTTTCTCTATACCCGAAATCGATCAGCTTACAGAAATTTACCTAATAGGTAAGTCTATTTCAGCGTTTTCCTATGAAACAAAATTACTTATTGGTACCATCGAACTTGAAAGGAAGTGTATCTGATGGATGAGATAGTGTGCGTATAAATTCCTCGCTTGAATTACCGCTACTCATGCCGATGTACCAAATTTTATATAATAATTATCATTGATAATTCTGACTAGTAAGGATGACCTTCGATTGGGATCACAAATTAAATCGTCCATGGGTTCAACAACACGATTTTCACATACCATAAAGTTCGTTTCATCCCGACAATCTCTGCTGTACCAAGAAGTTCGAGAGATTCGAGACAAGTTAAGTCTTCGTATTTCCTGATGTTACTTCATATTTTTGCCATACACCTTTCCGTGGATCTCAGAATAACTTAAAAGTTTTCTCATGATTTACTTCTTCGTTGTCCAGATGTCCAATCATCAGTAAGAAGCAATAATTCATTATTTTGCCTTTCACCCGTAACGGATATAGGAATGTCATCATTTTTTTTTATATTTGTACCTTGCAATTAACGAAAACATTATTCGAACGTTCATTTCTTCAAATTCACCTGTAACTTTCTCCAGGTCAATTCCGAGAAAGAAATGAGAAGAGTATGAAAAAGCCGGAGGATTAATGATGATTCTATCGCATTATTCATCATAATATGATGAATAATGCGAATATATTATATTACCAATGTCGTGAGAGGAGTTTTTTATGAGATTAAATACAGATATTGAGATAGAAGGAATATGTTTGTATTGAATGCGACACGAATTGATAAAAACTCGTGACACTCAATAATTAATGTTCGATATAGTTGCAAATCTTCTCACCGCTATAAGGAAACGTATGTTTGTTGCGAGTCTGTCAGTGGCAATTGAACGTGGATCATTCCCTTGGAATTGTCAATCCTGCAACCATTGTTATGACGAACCGTGCGAAACATGTGTTCCCTTGGGTTCCCTTTAGCAAATCTCCCACATTTCTGTTTCCACAAGATTTTTTCTCTTTCAAAGGAAAGGACGGAACAGATCTAGAGAGAAGAATCATCGAAGCCCAAACACGGGGAACGTCATGATAGAAAACCAGAAGATAGACTGGGGAGATGAAGCAAAATATCTGGGCGTGACCCTAGACGAAAAGTTCAACAAACAAATGGAAGAAAAGAAGACCAGTCTACATGGGTATTCATACCCGCTCCTAAATGCAAACATCAAACTTTCGCTGCTAATAAGATCTACAAAGTACGTTGAATAAAATAATAAGGATAGCTGTAGGTGCCCCATGGTACGTAAGCAATAAACAAATAAGAGAAGAATTGAAAATACTAACAATAGAGGCAATAATTGACAAACAAACCGAAAAGACAACCGAAACGATGAAAGAACACGAAAACAAAGAGATAAGAAGGATGGTGATGATACCAGTCAGAACCATAGACAAGAGGAAATATCTCTCGCAAAGAAGCCAATGACGAATAGCGAAGAACCATGCAAAAGAGAGGAGGACCTTTCCAAGTAAACATCAGAAGAAAAACGGAAAAATTACATTGAAGGCAAAGGGAAGTATATTCCAGTCATTTTCAAAAACCAAAAACCTCTGATGATCTGATTCATCTTCAATACACTGCACTGAGGAGGCTCAAAAAAGCCGAAATCACCTTCTGTAGTTGCGAATGATGATTGGTGTTCTCTGGGGGTTACTGAGATTGACTCATTGGCCAGACATTTGATCTTCAGAATAATTGTTTCCATACGTGTATTTTATATAGACCTTCAATTGAAAAAAAGATTCACCTTTGTAAACACCCAGTATGTTCCAAAAAATAAAAATCAGGAGAAATTGATGTACCTATCTTTAAATGAGGAACCAGATTCTTGATAGCCGCCAACGTACGTCACCAATTCGAGTCAAGAAATAAGCCTGATAATGATATATTGTTTTGGTTATTAGGTCCAGTTAATTATAGAAGTTATGGGGGCCTGACGAAGAGAGGAATACAGTTTAAAACCGGAAAACAGTGAATATATTGGAGTCGTTGTTTTAGTAAATATTTCCAACCCAAAGAACTGAATAGTTAGGCCAGAATGTAAAAAATTGAATAAATGAAAAATAAATCTGATACGACTGAAAAGATCCTATAGTCGGTAAAAAAAAATTCTTTGTATTTCACGCTAGTGGACTATGAAAACACGGAGAATTCGACTATCGTATAGCAATTTCTCAAAACCGAAAAATGATGTTGAACAACTGCAACCATTTTACAATCAAAATCGAAAAAGTTGAGTACGTAGAGATTACTTAACGAAATTTTCAAAATAAAGCTTCCTCACCTTTCTCTTAATAATGTCCCTTGCCGTTTCGGGGCAACAGATCGACGCGCAGCTTCCCCTCCTTCCCGGATCGTACGAATTCCTCCTTCCGTCCAAGGAATCTGTGGAAAAATTTCGCGAGTTCCTCCTCAGCGAGGTGGGCACCTGGAGAAGGTCTCTTTTCAAGGACTTCGTGGAACCCAAGGAGTCACGTCGTTGGTGGATCTGGTGCCATCTATTGCCGTTCAATTCTTTCCTGTGGAGGGAACCTGTCGAAGTGCTCAGATCGTCTTTTCTCAACGTGGAAGAAAATTGACTGGGATGCTCCATCTCGTGTTTGGCGGGTCCGTTCGGCATGTGAAGCGAGTCCCGTCTTTGTACATATTGGATATTTCAAGGCGGTGGTTTGCGATTTCAGTTAAATTTGGTTGTATTGAATCCCTTTGATGTTGCGCAGAAATCTTATTGGGGGTTGTAACGTGAAAATAGTGCTATGGATGTGCAACATGATCGTGAGACCCATCGTTACTTCAGGATTATTCTGGATAAGGTACAAAGAAGAGCATGTAGTTGCATTACATGAGCTTTGAGAACTTGTCCAACTGGTTGTCTAGATATCATCACCAATGTCACAATTTTCCATCAGGTGGTAGTGGGAGATCCCATGAAGGTTTGCCGAGAATATTGAGACAAAAAAAAGTAGAACTGAAAATGCGAAAATGCGACATAGCCATTATTCGGCATAGTTGAACCAACCATCAGAAAATATGTAGAAAAGCAGGAGCAGTGCTGGTAGAAAGAACTGCAGAGGAGAGTCGAATCAAAATATTCCTAGAAGTTTCATACTACAAGTTGACGACAGAACTGCTTAGCAAGGATAGGAAGTCGGTGAAGACTATAATAGGCCTGGCAGAACAAGCTTTATGTAGATGTTGCCAGGAGGAGAGGAAAGCACTCTCCATATTTTATGCCGGGCATTGCATTGACGAGAGTGAGATCTTCACTGAAATACACAGAATATCCGGATGCAGAGAGTAAGAGAAACATTGCCAGGACTGCTAGAGCTACTCAAAATATGAAAATGAACCAAATCACTATAGTCCCATAAGGGACTATTGATACCTATATGGCTTACTTTATAAACATCTAATATAGTCTAGCGATCCATTCTGACAGTCAAGTTGCTCACCAAGTAGTAAGCTTCAAAATATTAAGTTTGAGGATGGTGTGTAATTGCCTTGGCTAATTTGATCAACTAGTCAAGAACAGCAAGGTCTCGTTGGTCTTTATTCCGAGACACTCGGGAATCAGTGGAATGGAGGCAGTCAATAAACTAGCCATAATATGGGTTCCAACTTTCTTTTTAGTAGATGTACCTTCATGTAGCTCAGGGAAAAACACACCTATGATTCAGGACGAGGGGAAAACTGACTCTGGCGAAATCTTCCAGGTTTGGGACATTTCCAGATTTTTTTCCAAACACCAAAGATCAGAAATCTCTAGGTCTCAGTAGAAACGCAGCCTCAGAAAGCAATTAGTTAGATTACTTCTAGCAGCAAATGACAAAAACAATTTTCCTCAAACAGGTTCTGAAGGCGCTAATGTTACTGAAGTTATATGGTACCTATGGTACATTGTCATTCCAGATCTTTGTGATGTTCTTGATATCCTCCGAGAATTCAATATTTCTTCGAAATACTTTTATACGAGTACTGGACAATTTCATCAAGGGATTCAATATAATCAAACTACCGAAACCCCAAACCTACTCACCTGTTGTAATAGGTCATGTGGTTGCTCAGAACGGGCATGGACTCCCTCCTGGGGCCCATACCTCCTAAGACGGGGTGGTCTCTCTTCTGGTATCCACCTCCAGCCGAGTTCTTCCTGGTAGCAGGCTGATGCGAACCCTTGCCCGAGTTTTTCCTCGTCAGGGTCGAGTGCATATCGGTGGATCCTCTGCGTCCGTTTTTACCGTGCACGTCACATTCGGCATCCGGCTTCTTCTCGACCTCGATGTGCACTTCTCTGGGCGCGGGGGGCGGCGGAGACGGAGGCGTTTTCGACTCGAGCTTCACGTCGTTGAAGAGCGACTCGAGACGTTTGATGGCAGCCGCGTGATTTATCGCGATACTCATTTGAAATGCTTCTTTGACAAGGCCTATTGGATAGAGTGGATGCGGAAAGGTTTATAAATTTGATCTATGGCTGAAGCGATCGTGGATTTTTGTGTGGGACCGAACATCATAACGAAGAATATAAATTCAGTCAGTATTGATGATAATTCTAGAATATTATACAGCTAAGATGAGAATATTATATTTGAGGAGGCCCTGTAAGTGGAGAAAACCGCGAACATCAAAATATGTCCTTGGAACAAATCGCTTCATTGTTGTTTAAGATCTCGTACACGTTGAAGTAGGTAGATAGAAAAGGCTGTTATGAAAAGGCATTCAAATGCCTAACAAATTAGGCCACTGAAATGCCACTTTGGTCTTCATCAGAGATAATAATACCACCGCCTAAAGTTTCAATCAAGTGGAGGTGGATAGGCCTAAGAAACCTTTATGATCCACAACAAGATATATTTATATACAGGGTGTCTTTTAAGGTGAGGCTTTTTTTTTGATAGGTGCTAGAACTCATCAAAAGAAATTATTCCGCCGGAAGTTAATCATATAAAATATTTGATTATCAAGTGCAAAAAATCTTGGGCCTCAAGATCTTAAGATGACTCTGTTAGAAGATCTTCGATGAATCACGGTGCAACATGCATTCCAGCAAGTAAATAAAGTGGATTTTATCGCAAATTTGTATATTCTCTTTCAACTTCTATTAGGATATCCTTCTTGAACGGTATAAAGTTCAAACTAAGGAGAGGAAAATTGGAGGTACAAACGAAGACGGGAGATTCCTTCGGTAATTTCAAGAAATAAAGTCGGGATATAAACAAATATAAATAAATAAATGAATAAATAGATAAACATCGCAAACGTTTCGTTTTCGAGATACAGGGTGTTAAAGTTTGAATTTTTTTCAAGTTTATTTCTCATAGTATCTACACTTCACAAGATATTGAACTGAAATTTGGCATAATTATTGCAATTGACAGTTTACACCATGTGACATGCCAATTCTGATAGCAAATCTACAGGGTGATATTTTTTCTGAAACACTGTCCCCTGTTTTCCTCCAAGACTTTTTTTTGGTGGGCCACTGTTGATTTGAAAAAATGTAGAAAGCAGCTCTGTTGTTATACTGAACTTTATGGTCTCCTGAAGTTTCGTCGTATCTGCCACCGATTTCGAAAAAAAAATTTCGAACGATTGTATCGAAATCCTCAAAAAAATCCAAATTGTCATAAAAATTCACCCTGCAGATTTGTTATCTAAATTGGCATATCACATGGTGTAAACTCTCAATTGTAACATCTATACCAAATTTCAGTTGAATATCTTGTGAAGTGTAGATGCTATGAGAAAAAAACTTTAACACCCTGTATCCCGAAAACGAAACGTTTGCGAACCCATGTTTATGGGACTCTTTTTTCTTGAAATTACCCAAAGAATCTCCCCTCTTCGTTTGTACCTCCAATTTAGGAACACCATGTATATAGAAGAAACAATTGAAACTTATTATTTCTCAAGCCTATTTTCATAGAGTAGTAAGATTTAGGTCATAGATTTATAATGAATATACCTAATTTAATTTAAATTGATTGCTTTACTATATTAATTGGGCATTATATTAGATGCGAGATTCATCAATATGTAAAGTTCAATAATTGGAATGAATTTATTGTGTGAAGAATTCAGCGATTGCGATTGCGTTTGGGACTGAAGGTGGAATATTTAACTCTAAAGAGAATAACTAATATGATTTTCACTATTTTGGGTTGAATTCCACGACACATGTTTAGCTGGCACAGCAGCATCTTCAGGTGGTTAAGATACATCTTATGTGTATTCATACATAAGGTTGCACTTTAACGTTTTATACAGGGGAATAACGTAGAATAAAAAATAAGATAAAAAAAAACAATGAAATGAAGGATTTCCTCCTTTGAATAGTATAGAATTTTCGTGTATGGTACGCTTTGCATCGCCCAATTCGTCCAAGCTGATGAAAACCATGGTACAGGGTGTATCACGTGAGCGGGTCACTGGATTTTGTGACTTATCCTTTGAGAAAAATGGAAAAGTGACCCATTAATAGAATAGTATTTCTCAAGGCTATCCAAATATGTTATCGGAAATACTATCGAACCAGGGCATGAAGAGTAATTGAAGAAAAACCGGAAATTCAAATGAAGGAACAATTGGTGGAAAATTGCACATAGACCTTCTTATTTTGAAAAATTGGCAAACAATTTTTTTTTGGAAGAACGTTTTTTCTGATAACATATTTGGATAGCCCTTGTAATTACCATTATACTGATGGGCTACTTTTCAATTTTACTCAAAGGAAAATTCACAAAATCCAGTGACCTGTCCGTATGGTACGATCAATTTGGAAATAGACTTAACAACCGAAAACTTTAGGATTTCAGGTGAAAGATACACCAGAGGCCCTCAATGGAACGCTTTCTCTGGGGAGAAGAGACTTATGACGTAATTCTTGAAAGTGGTACCAAGTGGGAAATCACAGAGGAAATACGGATAAGTTAGGGTTTCCTTTTTCCCGAAGAGTTAGGGTGACAGAAATGGATGAAATATCGATAATATTTACAAGAAACTCTCAACTGAGGGGATCTACCGCAAAACTGAATATTTTCCAAGACAATTTTAGTATTATACTAATCCTTCAGTTCGCTTCAATTTAGTTCATCACCGTTTACAGATCGAACACCTTCGATAGTAATAAACCGATCTGTCTTACAAAATGGAAGAATCCACCCACCATCTCGAAATGAATCCGGGTGGGTGCATTAAAATATTCATTTTGTCA
The DNA here is from genome assembly GCA_963966015.1 of Aphidecta obliterata. Classification (NCBI taxonomy): domain Eukaryota; kingdom Metazoa; phylum Arthropoda; class Insecta; order Coleoptera; family Coccinellidae; genus Aphidecta; species Aphidecta obliterata. The sequence continues at coordinate 5,945,391 of OZ014428.1, forward strand.
CCTGAAACACGAAATTACCGTCCGTTCAGACCTGTTGATATTGGCTCGACATCGCGAAAATGGAGAAGATGACTTAGAGTTGGCGTTTTTATGGGTGAATAATTGTGCATTATATGTTACCATGAACATTCACCGACACAGGATATTGAATAACAAACGGATCGTGCGAAATATATTCATATTCAATCAGATGAGGTACCTACACGAGGATGATACGGTTTCGATTTAGAGCCAGAGTCACATTACTGGCTCACCCACGAATTCGCTCGAGTAAATATCGTGCCAGTTGTTCAATTGTTGATTTTGAAAACTAGAGTCATCCACAGATAACCACGGTGCATTGTTTAAAAATAGGAATAGTTAGACAATCCAATAGGAAATTCTATTGGACGAAAATGGGGACCACCACCAGAGGCCTGAGTCCCCATTATTGAATCGGAGATTCAAATCTCTTGAACGGAAAATTTGGAAGAAGATGACGTGGTCTGTTGCGTTCGTGGATAAATAACAATAATTATAATTTATATGAACAGCTATAGCCAAAAATGATCTCATGAATCACAATCCACCTCTGTATCAATCAAAGGTCGAAACAGAAATCCTAGAAAACATAGGTGTTTCCCCACATTCTATCGAACATAATATTATGGTTGGCTACAGGTGTCGAAAGCTCCTCGGTGAAGTTCTTGTTGTTTTTTTTTTGTTTTAACGACATATATTAGACGAAGTTCCTTTCAATGTGAAAGCCTTCACCTTGACTAACCATCGCTTCATGATAATAAGTATCATGCGTTGGGAATACTGTTTCTATCCATGAAATGTTAAAATTGCTTTATATTACAAAAAAATACTGAGTTTTTGCATCATCATTTTTCCAAGTGTCCGTTGTGAGGTTGGACTCACAGATTAGGAATTCTAAATCAAATCAAATTCTGTCTGTCCGGCCAGCTGTCCGTCAATTCGATAACTTTCAGTAAAAAAGGCCTAGTTTCGAAATATTCAGAGCAGGTTCGAGGTCTGATTGCGCCGTAAATGGGCGAAATCCGACGAAAAGTTTTGTAGATATGGCCATCTGATTTTTTCCCAGCAATTCGAGAAAAGCTCATCCGATAGAATTGAAACTTAGTAGTTAGTTTTACAATTAAGACACGAGGGATCATGAGAATAGAATCACTAGAAGAATTAGAGAAAAAATGTATCTCTTCATCTTGAAAATTATTTGCCATATCTTATGCAATTGAATTCGATGTGTACATATAAAATGTGTTATGTGGGATTTCGGCTTTTCAGCTGTTTCATGTGAAAAGCAAATTGAGTTCTTCTAATGTGGTGATCTGGTAATTATTTGTCACATGAATCGTCGGTTTTGGTCACAGAATCTGTGTTTCTTTTCATGATCTTTGGTTCCATGGTCTCGCTACAGTGTTACCTCAGGTCGAATCAAAATGAACATAGATTAGCTATGAGTGACCGCGCTGGAGATGAATTCGAACAAGCGCTCGAGAGCTCCCGAATTTTGTTGTGTATCTTAATTTTCGTTTTTTTTTACTTAATCAATAAAATCAGAAATTGGTTGTTTTATTACTAATGCTTGTCTGAAGTTTACTGAATTTTATTGTAGAGTAATTATTTTTGTATTATTCCATTTGAGGTGGGAATATATGTTTTGAAAACTTATTTCTTCCTAATTATTGTAAAATTTGATTCGAGTGACAGCAAATTCTGCTTCAAAAAAAGACCGCTTATTTTTGCAGTGAAACTACAACAAGAAGAATCATCTGTAGCAATGGAAATACATTGCACCTCTAGGGTATCCAGTTCTTGATCTTGGTAAATTATCGGCCGGGTCAAAAACAAGACGGTGCAATGTTTCATATAGCAAGAGTTTTACAACATGAAAGGGTATTACTCTCAAAAAATGAGGGATATTAATTGCGATATCACAGACAACAGTTTGATGTTTGTATTCAAATTCAATAATGGATTGCCGCCAGTCTATTTTGAAGACTGATCCAAATCTCGGATATTTATAGTTATAATACACTGTCAAGATTTTTGTTGAGAAATGACACATTTTTTTCTTTGAACTATATTGTACAAGAAACACAGTTTCTGTTATCTCATTTCCTTGGTTGTAAAACCAATTATCTTCGCGATAAATTTGTCCACCTTCAAAACGCAAGTTAATTCAGCCTTGACAAATGAACGGATATATTTACGATTTCATTAGGGATAACAGTGAATAATGTTTGGAAGAGTTTGTAAAACGCCATTTAGGTCCAATTGATTTCCCACATTATTTTCCGAAAATTTGAATGATCAAGCCATGTTCCCAGTATCCAATATAGATGATATTATAAAATGGACTAGAAAGTACAGGTTTCTGCGTTATCCTCGGTAGGTAACTAAACAGAATTTTCAAAATTCCAAAAACAATACAGGTACGCACAGGGAAAATTGATCATTACTGACATTCCGACGTTGACACAAAAAACCTCAATCGCTTCAGCTGAGATCGTGAACTAACCTTGGCCAACTATAGTAAATAGCGAAACCAACACTAATTTCACTGGAAATCGCGAACAATGAACGAAAACCACCACAGAATGAGCGAAACCACTCGCACGATCAAGAGAATACGCGGGTTACCACAGATCACGATAACTACTTGCAGACCGTCATCAGCTGAGTGTGTCAGCTAGTTCCCATAACTTCTGGCGCATTCCTCCGAGAGGTGGCCGTGGAAGGATTTCGTAGGAATCGGTTTCACGCTTCTTCTACTCCGTACGCGACGGGGCATTCTGCTCGTGTACAGGTGGAAATGTATGCGACTTTCAACGGAACGGAAAATTGGCCATGAAATCGTCGCTGCTAATCAGGGTTGGTGGAAGATGTGAAAAAAGTCCAGTATCGCAAAATTTTTTATATAATATTCCAAAGATTTTCGGCGCATTCTTGGAAAAACGCTGCAAATTTGGCACAAAGGTTAATTATTTCCACTCCTTATTCCACCAGATATATCAACAAAGTCCCAACAATAGATTTGTACTTATTTTCTGGAAAAAACTTTGGACCTCTCGGGGTTCGAACCAGATAAACCACGATTGAACCAGTGTTTTAACCATTACCCTACTTATTTAATTAAAATGAATTATAAAGCAGTTACAAACTAATGTTCATAATTTCATTACTGACTGAAGTCACTTACCATTAGGAATAGTGATTTTTGTTAATACGATCATTCCAATATTTCTAAGCTTTATTGGACGATAACAAGTGGGTGTTCTGCATTGGCCCATGATTGGTGCTGCAGAGTATTTTCAAAACACAATCAAAAATTCAAAGACACCTTGTTCGATATGAAATGACAGAAAATGTTACTATCGGAAATAAATTCCTCAAATATCCATCGAATTTTTTCCTCGATGAAATGCGCACGTCTCCTGCTTCGGCCACCTTGAAGGATTAGAGCCATGTTATCTTTAAACAAACGACAGGTGATCGCGTCATCGAATAAATTACTACGGAATGAGTCAGAAAAAGGAGATCAATAGCTGAATATTTTATTCATTCATTGTTGAAGAATTTTTTCATAGATGTATGATGCCGTGTTCATCAAACTACGAAATTTTCAAAAAACTGCTTCTATCAATTCATCTACGATTTTAAAAAAATATCCATTACTTGTTTTTCCATCTCCGAATAATTCATGTTTTGGGAATTGAATAAAAACTAAAAACATGATGAAAAGCACTGCCATGAAGTCAGGAGCTTTTGAGCACTCGTTCATTCACCTTGTAGGTAGATTCGCATTTTTCAGTTTTAGAAAACAAATTCAAAAAATTTTTGACAGCTGTCAAAAAAATTTCTTCAGGCTTTATGATATTTTTTTCGATAATTCGCTACAATTTTCTGCGGTATCTATGGTCTTGGTAATGCGATCTGGACGAAATTTCCCACGCAGTTTGAATACACTTTTCTCCATCTATTTGCAAAATTTCATTCCAATCCAATGGGTAGTTTCGAAATTATCAAGAAAAAATATTTCGCTCATTGATGAACGTGACCGCGAAATTCGCGATCCGAGCCTATCCTGAAAATTTCAAGATCCTAGGCCTTTCCGTTCGAAAGTTATAATTTTCTATGGTTTCTGTAGTTCTGGTCATGCGATCTGGAGAAAATGTAGCTTGAATATATCATTCTCGATTATAATACAAAATTTCGTCACGATCAAATCCGTAGTTTTGAAATTATCGAGAAAACTAAATTTCAAACAACCATATTTACGGAACCCCTAGTCTAATTTTGCCCATTCATGAACGCGACCACGACATTCGAGATCCACACCTATCCTGAAAATTTCCCTTGGCCTTTTCATCACAAAGTTATAATTTTCTATGGTTTCTATGGTTCTGGTCGTGCGATCTGAACAAAATTTTGCATGTATCTTGAACACGTCATTCGCCATCCGAAAGCAAAATTTTACCTCAATCGAATCTGTAGTTTCGAAGTAATCAGGAGAACATAATTTCGAGCGGCCATATTTACGGAACCCCTTGGCGAATTTTGCCCAATAACGAACTTAACCGCGGCATTCGAGATTCGAACCTACCCTGAACATTACAAGTTTCTAGGACGTTCCGTTCGAGAGTTATCGTGTATACGGCCGGACGGACAGACTCGAATTTTTCGACGGATTCTTCATCAGTGAGTCGAACCATGTCGATTTTGATTATTTTCGGCTCAAAATTCGAAAAATACAGACATACAAATGATATAGCCCATGTGTAAGTAGAACGAGCGCTCAAAAACAAATTCTTTGTACGATATATCACTGAAGAATTATATGACCACTAAATTGATCTACAACTTACAATACTTATGAAAATTTCCAACAAATACAACAAATTCGCCAAAGAATCTAGTTTTCTAGAGGTTTGAGATGTAAAATTTGTCACACTTGGATTTTGAATTCCATACAATATACACCAGACAACTCTCCATCAACGCCAATTGAACAAAATACACCAGTACAATTTACAAGAGTAAACAAATAAGACCTGGTTGTTGACTTCTTCCCCGAATTAACAGTCAAGATTGATCGGAGTCGATAATTCCACCTACCTTACTTGGCATAGAGGTTTAAGATTATAATCTTAATTTTCCGTTTTCCGTAGATATTTTCTAAAGGATCGATTTCAGTTTGCACATATTTGCATCATCGCCACTTCCACCCTCAAACAAAAGGGTAAAAACCCAATAAAAGCTTTATTTTCCGAACAATATTGTGTATTTTTGAGCGCTCGTACTACTTACACGAGGGCTATATCATTTCGTCACGATGTCTGTATTTTTCGAATTTTGAGCCGAAAATGGTCTCAATCGACTATGTTCGACTCACTGATGACGAATCCGTCGGTAAATTCGAGTCTGTCCGTCCGGCCGTCCGTCCGGCCGTAAGCACGATAACTCTCGAACGGAACAACCTACAGACTTGACATTTTCAGTGTGGGTTCAGTTCCCGAATGGCTCGGTTAAGTTCGTTAATGGGCCAAATTCCACCAGGGGTTCCGTAAATATGGCAGTTCAAAGTTTTGTTTCCCTGATTACTTGAAAACTACAGATTTGATCGAGATGAAATTTTGCACTCAAATGGAAAATGAGGTGTTCAAGCTACATGTGGAATTTTGTCTAGATCACATGACCAGAACCATAGAAACCATAGAAAATCATAACTTTCGAACGGAAAGGCCTAGGGACTTGAAATTTTCAGGATAGGTGTGGATCTTGAATGTCGTGATCACGTTCATCTATGAGCAACATTATACAAGGGGTTCCGTGAATACGGTCGTTTGAAATTTTGTTTTCTCGATAAATTCGAAACTACGGATTCGATCGAGATGAAATTTTGTATTTTAATCGAGAATGATATATTGAAGCAATATTTTGTCCATATTGCATGACCAGAACCATAGAAACCATAGAAAATTCTAACTTTTGAACGGAAAGGCCTAGGAACTTGAAATTTTCAGGGTGGGTTTGGATCGCAAATTTCACGGTCACGTTCATCAATGAGCAAAATTAGACTAGGGGTTCCGTAAATATGGCCGTTCAAAATATTTTTTTCCTGATAGTTTCGAAACTACTGATCGGATTGGAATGAAATTATGCACCTAGCTCAGGAATAATGTATTCAAACTACGTGCAAAATTTTGTCCAGATCGCATCACCAAGACCATAGATACCGTGGAAAATTCTAGCGAATTATCGGAAAAAAATTGATCAGCTGAAGCACCGACATGAAGTCTGGAGTTTTGCCTGAGTTTCAGAATTTTTTTTACAGCAGTCAAAAATTCCTTCAATTGATTTCTAAAACTGGAAAATGCGAATCTACTTACAAGGTGCATGTACGAGCGCTCAAAAGCTCCTGCCTTCACGGCAGTGCTTTTCGTAATTTTTTCATTGTATGAATTGAAAAAAACGAAAAGTACTGACTTGAAGTCAGGCAGGCGCCTTTACACACTTGTTCCAGTGTACCAGCACGGCCTTCAGTATTCATTGTCAGTGTGAGAAATAATGTACTTTTATTTTCATGAACATCAATAAATGGAATCACCGAATTATATATGTGTATTTGTCTGTGTCCTCTATTTTGCAGATTTTGTCCTTTAGGATACCTAGTCCGGGATTGAGGTATCAAAATGTTTTCTATTTCCCTTTTAGACGAACGGATTATCTCAGAACTCAACTGTTTGTATGATGGTGGTCTCCCTGAATGCACTCTGTTCTGGTTTCGACATTCATAATGTATCCGAATCAATGTTCAAAAAAATGTATTGAGAGAGATTTAATGAAAGTTATTTTTGAGCGCTCGTTCTACTTACACGAGGGCTATATCATTTCGTCACGCTGTCTGCCGAATTTTGAACCGAAAATGGTCTGAATCGATAGGGTTCGACTCACTGATCCGACAAAAATTCCCGTCCATCCGTCCGTCCGTCCGTATACACTATACACGATAACTCTCGAACGGAACAATCTATACCTTTTCAAGTTCAAATTGGCGCTAATCATAAACAAAAACATTAGTCGAAATCAAATTGGCATCTTCAATTTCAAATTGGCATCAATCAAAAGCAAATTATCAATAATCGAAATCATATTGGCATAAGTCGACTTCAAATTGGCACTTATCAAGTGATAAGTGATAAGTGCCAATTTGAAGTCGACCAGTAAGTGCCAATATGATTTTGATTCTTGTAAATTTGATTTTGATTAATGCCATTTCGATTATGGTTAGCGCCAATTTGAACTTGAAAAAGTATATATAGTATATATAACTTGAAATTTTCAAGGTAGGTTCGAATCTCAAATGTCGCGGTTAAGTTCGTTATTGGGCAAAATTCGACCAGGGGTTCCGTAAAAATGGCCGTTCGAAATTTTGTTCTCCTGATTATTTCAACACGACTCATTCGATCGAGAGGAAATTTTGCACTCAGATGAGGAATGACGTGTTCAAGGTACATGCGATTTTGTCGAGATCGCATGACCAGAACCATAGAAACCATAGAGAACTATAACTTTCGAACGGAAAGGCCTAGGGACTTGAAATTTTCAGGATAGGGGTGGATTTCGAATTTCGTAGTCACGTTCATCAATGAGCAAAATTAGACTAGGGGTTCCGTAAATATGGTCGTTGAAATATAGTTTTCTTGATAATTTCTACTACGGATTCGATCGTGACGAACTTTCGTATTTTAATGGAGAATGATTTATTCAAGCTACATTCTGTCCAGATCGCCTGACCAAAACCATAGGAAACATAGAAGATTATAACTTTCGAACGGAAATGCCTAGGGACTCGAAATTTTCAGAGTAGGTTGAGATCTTGAATGTCGCGGTCACGTTCATCAATGAGCAAAATTAGACTAGGGGTTCCGTTCAAAATATTTTTTTCCTGATTATTTCCAAACAATCGATTGGATTGGAATTAAATTTTGCACATCGATGAAGAATAATGTATTCAAACTGCGTGAGAAATTTTGTCCAGATCGCATCACCAAGACCATAGATACCATAGAAAATTCTAGCGAAATATCGGAAACAAAATTGGTCACTTAGCACTGTTTGTCGAAAATTTCTTCAATTGGTTTCTAAAACTGGAATTTACCTACAAGGTGCACCAACGAGCGCTCAAAAGCTCCTGATTTCACAGCAGTGCTTTTCATCAATTTTTTCCTTGTATATCAAGTTGTGCGAAATTTGCTTTAATTTTGTGAATACGTACATTCATTTGGGCGAATTGTCTGTTTGTACTCCTTTGAGGTTTGAAAAATAAATAAACAAAAATATCAGAAAAACTTTTTTCTGTGTACCAATGTCAATATGACAAAGGATGTACATACTTCTATTTTTATAATTATCGATAGATGGAATCATCGAATTATAATATATTGAATATATCATAAAAACCAAGTTTTCCTTTTACCTGAAACATATAGAGAGCTGTATTCCCACATAACGATGTAGAAACAAAAGTTTCAGCAGGATATGGCGAATATTCCCTGAGATACCGACGTTACACATAATTATTTTTTTATCTTCAAGTGATGAAAATACGCGCGCAAAAGCTCCAGGCTTCACATACGTGCTTCTCTCGTGATTCTTTTCATATCATCATCTTAAACCTCCTTGTATTAAGACAAACCGGCATAGTAATTCCTTGTTTCATTTCTCCAATGGATCATCTCACCGTGTTGAGTTGTGCATTATCGGAAGGCTTTTGAATGCAAAAAAAATGTAACTGATCTCTGCGGAGTTTCCCACTCATTTTCCTGGTACGAAAGTGTAGGTAAATTACTCTCGTTAAGTGGTAAACGAGAGTGATTATTGAGATGAGAGAGTAGCGAATGAGTCGCGACAAGTAGAAATTGAAACTGCAACCGAATGGTTATTCCGAAGAAAGTGAAATAATTTCTCGTTTACTCTGTTTTAGGTCACGTTAGTGGAAATTACAGGATTTTGTATTCGAAGAATATTGGTGTTGAATGAGAAATCTACGTCTTTAAAGAATTCAGTTTGACACCTAAGAAAAAAAATTACGAAAAGCACTGCCGTGAAGGCAGGAGCTTTTGAGCGCTCGTACATGCACCTTGTAGGTAGATTCGCATTTTCCAGTTTTAGAAATCAATTGAAGGAATTTTCGACAGCTGTCACAAAAATTCTGAAACTTAGGCCAAACTCCAGACTTCATGTCAGTGCTTTAGGTGACCAATTTTTTTTTCGATAATTCGCTAGAATTTTCTACGGTATCTATGGTCTTGGTGATGCGGTCTGGACAAAATTTTGCACGTACTTTGAATACATTATTCCTCAGCTAGATGCATAATTTCATTCCAATCCGATCAGTAGTTCCGAAACCATCTGGAAAAAAATATTTTGAACGGCCATATTTACGGAACCCCTAGTCTCATTTTGCTTATTGATGAACGTGACCGCGATATTCGCGATCCAAACCCACCCTGAAAATTTTAAGTTCCTAGGCCTTTCCGTTCAAAAGTTACAATTTTCTATGGTTTCTATGGTTCTGGTCATGCGATCTGGACAAAATATTGCTTCAATATATCATTCTCGATTAAAATACAAAATTTCATCTCGATCGAATCCGAAGTTTCGAATTTATCGAGAAAACAAAATTTCAAACGACCGTATTTACGGAACCCCTTGTATAATGTTGCTCATAGATGAACGTGATCACGACATTCGAGATCCACACCTATCCTGAAAAGCTAAAACACCTCATTTTCCATTTGAGTGCAAAATTTCATCTCGATCGAATCTGTAGTTTTCAAGTAATCAGGGAAACAAAACTTTGAACGGCCATATTTACGGAACCCCTGGTGGAATTTGGCCCATTAACGAACTCAACCGAGGCATTCGGGATCTGAACCTACACTGAAAATTTCAAGTCTCTAGGTTGATCCGTTCGAGAGTAATCGTGCTTACGGCCGGGCGGACGGACAGACTCGAATTTTCCGACGGATTCGTCATCAGTGAGTCGAACATAGTCGATTGAGACCATTTTCGGCTCAAAATTCGAAAAATACAGACATCGTGACGAAATGATATAGCCCTCGTGTAAGTAGTACGAGCGCTCAAAAAAGGTACATTTTTTTGTCAGTAAAATGACAGGTAAAACATCGAGGTTTAATAAATCAACTGACCATTTCTGAAATTAGAAAAATCAGGCCCAGAGTAAGTAATTTTGGACTCCTATCTCTGTTAATATAAGAGCACCTGTACATAAACACGCAAATTTCCTTCAACTTTACGAGCGTATAAAAGTAATTCAACAAAAAATTAAAAAAAAATTATAAAAGCACTGCCGTGAAGTCAGGAGCTTTCGAGCGCTCGTTCATCCACCTCTAAGGTAGATTCGCATTCTCCAGTTTTAGAAAACAATTGGAAAGATTTTGACAGCTGTCAAAGAAAATTTCAAACTCAGGCGAAATTCCAAACTTCAAGTCAGTGGTTTAGGTGAACATTTTTTTTTCGATAATTCGCTAGAATTTTCTACGGTATCTATGGGCTTGGTAATGCGACCTGGACAAAATTTGCCACGCAGTTTGAATATATTATTCTTCATCTATGTGCAAAATTTCATTCCAATCCAATAAGTAGTTCAGGAAAAAATAGTTTGAACGGCTATATTTACGGAACCCCTAGTCTAATTTTGCTCATTGATGAACGTGACCGCAACATTCGAGATCCACACCTATCCTGAAAATCCCTAAGTCCCTAGGCCTTTCCGTTCGAAAGTTATGATTTTCTATGGTTCTTATGGTTCTGATCATGCGATCTGGAAAAAATGTAGCTCGAATATATCATTCTCAATTTAAATACAAAATTTCGTCACGATCGAATCTGTAGTTTCGAAATCATCAAGGAAACTGAATTTCAAACGGCCATATTTACGGAACCCCTAGTCTAATTCTGCTCATTGATGAACGTGACCACGACATTCGAGATCCACACCTACCCTGGAAATTTCGAGTCCCTGGGCGTTTCCGTTCAAAAGTTACAATTTTCTATAGTTTCTATGGTTCTGGTCATGCGATCTGGACAAAATTTCACATGTAGCTCGAACACCTCATTCTCCATATGAGTGCAAAATTTCATCTCGATCAAATCTGTAGTTTTCAAGTAATCAGGAGAACAAAACTTTGAACGGCCATATTTACGGAACCTCTGGTGGAATTTGGCCCATTAACGAACTTAGCCGAGGCATTCGGGAACTGAGCCCCCACTGAAAATTTCAAGTCTCTAGGTTGTTCCGTTCGAGAGTTATCGTGCTTACGGCCGGACGGCCGGACGGACAGACTCAAATTTTCCGACGGATTCTTCATCAGTGAGTTGAACTCTATCGTTTGAGACCATTTTCGGCTCAAAATTCGAAAAATACAGACATCGTGACGAAATGATATAGCCCTCGTGTAAGTTGTGCGAGCGCTCAAAAAACGCTTGGCACTACCATATGGAAATTTAACGAATTTAATTGTTGAATGAAAAGATTTTCACTGCATTCTTCCAACAAGCCAGATTCATATTTTACCATGTATGGCAATGATCTACCCATTAATATATCCCATAACTTGTCAGACAAAAAAAATAAATGAAGATTTCATGCCATTAAGGTTAGGCCTACCAAATTGAATCCAATGAATGGACTGGTGGAAATCCAAATTAAGAAGTGAACTAATGGAACGTGTCATCATCGAACGACGAGAGTAGCAAGGAGACTAGTTTCTGGCTAAAAAGCCATTCATTGGATACAAAAAAAAATAATTAGAAGTGAACGGAAAATGGATAGAACCAATCGATTTCATTTCGCAGTCCCATTTTGAGTGCGACATAATAGGGAGAAGAAATTCAAATACAAAGGGCGATAAATGATTTATTCGTCGAACTGCTTTCGATTGCCAGAAGAGCGCGCATAATCAAACCCATTGATGGACGGTTATCCATTGAAAGTGTGTTGAGGAGTCAGTCAGTTCTTTTGTCGGATATCCTGTGCAGGCGTTCTAGCGTCTAATCGTGGTTTTATTGTTGACCGATATTGCTAGAGAAAAAAAACTACAACGAGAGTCTCAATCTTAGATAATTGGCCGATGGTTTTCGCGATATAAGAAAGCTACGAGTCGGATCCAAGATGAACATAATTACTTTCTGCTGTCCTTCACTAGAAGTCAAGTCAAATTAGGCTTCGGTTAGGAAAAATTCCCATCGAAATGAATTATGTTACACCCCTTTATACCTTCGTCATGAACAATATCGACCTCGGATTAGCGCGTTAAAGGTCACAGAAATGCCATTTTTTGAAGATCTCGCTTTATACGATAAATGTTTGAAACAAAAATAGATGAGGTTATTATGTAGAAAAAAGAAGCCACCAAACACGTGTCAGACCGCGCACAGTGAAGGGTTCCGTAGTAATAGCTTGTAACCGAAAATATCAAATATTTATCTCGACAACTACTCAATACATCTCATTCTTCATATATGTTTGACCGAACGAATAAAATTCATCTCGAAACATTTATATCGTTTTCGAAGACCTATCCAACGAAAAAATTGAAATTTGTTTTTCATTCTTCAGTTACAATTTTTGTCGTGATTTTACCTCTTTATTCTATGGAGGTTCTTGGAAGGCACCTGGCTTCAAAATTTGATCCATATAGAGCCAAAAGTCTCTCGGTGAAATATTTATATCCATAATTGATATTGCATTACCTTCTTTTGAAACGAAATGGCTAATGAAGTTGAAAATTGAACATTACTGAGTAGTAAATGCTGACATCTAGGTGTCGCTTTTGGAGGACCCTTCATATGGTATATCATACGAATGTTCAATTTGTATTAATCTGATTTCTAATATTTATATCTAGCACAAAAAAATTGAAGAATCCGACTAACCTTCACAGAATCGTAGACTCCCTCTTGAAAATTTTTGACATCACCTTCTCCATGAATCCTGAAACACAAATTGTTAACATGAAATTCGGCCATTCAATTAATAACGATGATAACATTCAAGTATGTAAGTCGTTTCTTTTGAGTCCCTAGTAGGGTAGAAAATTATTAAAAGATTCAATAATTATTGAATTGAAGTATTGTGGCAATACTATGGAATTTCAGATAAGGAATGAATGTGAATAAATGTTAGAAAATTTTCAACATAAGTCAAGAAAATGAGATGATAAAGAACTCTTTTTCAAGAAAACCTTAAAGCTTCCGAAAAAATCATCTAATTCGACTTGCTTGTATATTGTATATTTTCATAAAAGTATTTCCTCACAAGAATGAAACAGCCGATACCGGTTGGAACCCCATAATCATAGTTAAAACATAATCAACTTGAATTATCAAAATTTCTGTTTTTTGTTTCACTCACCTTCCCGCAACATTCCCATTCGTATGATTACTTGTAACAGGCACGTTTCTATTCGTCCCATTAATATGTTTACCATCTTGTTTGCTGAAAGAAAGTCATGAAATTAATATTATGAAACTGAAATATCCCCTCTAATATTTTTTCGAACATTTGCTTTGCTCGCGGAGCAAGCCTACACCGCAGAGTTTATTTGACGTTCGCTGTGTTGTCCATTTCGGTTCACAACTACAAGTCGTTCGTATGTTAAATATTCCATTTGAAAAAAGTGCAAAAAATCTTGGGCGTCAGTGTCTTAATACGACTCCCTCAAAATGTAAATAAAGTGCTCGACTTCCTTCGCGATCTTTTCTAGGCACTACAATTTATCCCAAATTTGTGTATTCTCTCTCTACTTTTATTAGGAGATTTTTCCTGGACGGTATAATTCTCAAAGTTCAAGTTGGGGAGAGGAAAAGGGTCCTATAAAAAAAACTTGAAAGTTCTAAAACTCACCGATAAAATTTATCCAAATTGTTTACAGAAATTGTTCGAAATGACCGGGCGTAATAAACAACTATCACATCAGTTTGCTCACGGAATAATGTTACAAGCATTTTTAATGCTTAGTTCTTTCGCACTATTCACCTCACCGCATTTATAAACCAATGTTTTCAAATGACCCCAAAGGAAGAAATCACAGCGGTTGAGATCGGAGAATGAAAATCATATGATTAATATCTATGTTCGGATATCACTACGAACCAGATCCGGGCTGGGAATTTCTCAGGTTCACGGGTAACTTTGATTTCGAAATCCTCGACCCTGGTGAATATTTTATAAAAACGGTTTTTGGTATGACTTATTTTTATGAGTTCTATTGCTGGTCAAAAAAAGCCCTTGAAGCAAAATATGATAAGAGTGATTGAAATGGCCTAAGGCAGTCTTCCTGCTCGCAAAGCATGCAGACATCGACAGATTTGGAATTTTTAGTGGGGAATCATCCAAAGTTTGGGATTATTCCAGTATCGTCGCTGCAAATAGACCTAGTGGCTCTGAATGGAAACAAGTCAAACATTTTATCTGAATAAGGCGAGGTTTTCGAAATTCATTCAGTTAGGGCAAAGACGAAATATGGTGAGGGTTCAGACGTACGTGAACTTAAGACGATTTATTCACTCGACAGGAAGGTACTCTGTAGACGGTGAGAGTGATCTACATTTAATTACAAATAAGACGATTTATTGCATTCCTTTTTGTTCATTTAGCAAAAAGGCGTTTTCATGATATTCCCATTTGGCGCGCTTGTTTCTATGAAAAAGAGCGTTATCATTTCGACCGAATGCAGCTATGTAAATTTCGAATTCTGAGCCGAGAATAGTATTAAACGATTAGGTTGGACACACAGATGAAGAATTTTAGGTCTGAATGCAACGGTTGAGTACGTAAATTTGCGAAATCGCCGAAGGGTTTCGTACATATACAAAACTGAATTTTTTTCCTAATCATTCGAAAAATACCGATTGGATTGAATTGAAACTTACCTAATAGTTACATAGTTTCAAAATAATAACACGGAGATGATGACAATAGAAGATTCAAAACATCCTTATCGGAAAGTTCGGTGTCTCAGAAACTATTTGCCATATTCTTCTGAAATTTTGTGTGTACATAAGGCATGAATAGAAATAGAAATAGAAAGAAAAATAATTTATTGATCCCTTTTGACACAAAGTGTATAGGACAAGTTTGAGAAAGTGAGTTATGCAGAAATTCAGCTTTTTAGCTGCAGAAAATTGCCTTTTTCTGATGTGGTGATATTAGGTATTAGGATTCCATGTCATGAAGTTTATAAAAATGGGATGACATTGACGGAGGATTAGTTGACAGAATCTGTGGTTCGTTTCATGATCTATGCTCATGTCAAATCGAAATGCTCATAGATTAGTTAAGGGTGACCGCTCTGGCGATGGATTTGAACAAGCGCGCAAAAACTCTCGACCTTATGTCAATGCTTTCCTATTATTTTCGTTTGTTAAGTTCTGATTGGGTTCATGAGAATGGGTTATAAATTTTGATTTTAAATTTGTACAGTGCTACATATACCACACTCTGCCAGTGCAGCAGTGGATGCAGTTTTAGTTATATTCATGGGTCTCTATTCCCTATATGAATTGATTTTGTGAATAAACTGAATGAAGGCTATTATTGTTATTCAGACGAAATTCAGTTGTGTTATTCAGTTTGTCGCTATTCATTCGTTTTCGTTTATCCAATCATATCCCTAGTTGTCCAACATTTCGGAGAGACGATTTTTTTTCTTGGAGATGTGTCAGAGTTTTCCTGGGACCTAGACCTCATGTACGGTTAGAAGAAGAGGGGAGGGACAAAGTTAACAATTTCTCCCACGCCCCCCACACCACTCATTTCAGGTTCAGGTATTGGTACTTTTAGTATGTTTACCCCTCAGATATTCTGAGTAAAAGATCTGCCGAAAAAGAAATTCCCTTCGAAATGTTTTCTACGAACCCCTCATTGACTGGTCTATTTATACCAATAGATAAGCAATGATGTGTGAAAATTAACGTGGAAATGCCAAACCTTTGTGTGATATTTGCAGTATTTGTCATTTTATATCAATCAAGGTTGATTTCCATATTCTAATAACCAATTACCAGGACACATACATGGAAAACAACTCGACACATACAAGATATTGAAGAAAAACTTACCGTTTGCGATGAAGGTCGCAATCACTCCTATCTATATAAGTCACCACTTTCCTATGTCCCCCTTGTTCCCTGTATTTCGCCTCAACTGGCGGGTGCAGAAAGTTCCCATAAAACATTTCCCAAGAACTACCACAACAAAATTGAGTTAACACCTGACATACGTTCTTAGTTTCCAAGTAAATATATGACGATGCACTCGTGTGCTTACGTTAGGAATTCTTGGGACGTATGAGTAACTTCTAAGTCTGTTTTGATAAATTCGTCACGATTCGTAAAGATGAAATGGTCCATTACAAGAATGAATTCCAAGAGATCATTCGGGTGCCATTATCGATAAATTAATTGGTTAATTGTGGAGATAATCGAATGACGACTAAATTCGATTCAAACGGAGCAATATCCTAAGAAGAAGAACGACAAAAAAACGAGATTGGTGAAAGCATCTTAAATTTTATGAAAACGGGGATTTGCACGTATACACATCCCTTCATTTCTAATCCATATCAATTCGAAATTTCATAACTCACGAACTATTGGAAGTAGAGAATTGTGGTGAAAGCATCGCAACAAAAGCTCGGAGTTTAATGGTTTTTTGTTGAAAAACTTTTTTCTGAAGAACGTTTTGCCCATTCCATCAATCGATCCGAAAGATTCACTTGAAATTTCGGCTGTTCTTATTGTTCGAACCAATTATAAATAATTAATCAAAACTTCAAAGTTCAGTCCCGTTCGAATCGAATAGAAAGAAATGAAATCGAAATATTTATACCGAGATTTTTGAACTAAGCGTTTCCACTTCAATTTGTCCGCTCACACCAAGCACTTCCAGAAACCGGAAAAATCATATTCCAACCGATACAAAAGCAACACAGGGCAATGAGAAAATATATGAAAAACGCATTTTCCGTCTACTCCAGTGAAGTAGAGAAACAATACTGATTAACATATCGAGATGTACCGCTAGAACAGGAGACCAAGTAAAGTTATTATTTATTACGTTTCAAGAATGAAAAATTCAAATTTCGTGTTTATTGTTCATTTATCGTGATATGGTTATTCAGGGGCGTACAACAAACAGTTAAGATCGTATCGGACGCATGCACTGTAAAGCAAAGTAGGAGAATTACAATTATATTATGGTATGTTCCAGGAATTACATAAAATTCATATGTTCAAGATTTAGAATGAACGAAATAAGCACACGTTTCGTTACTCAATCACCCTTAACGTCTCAACCACGGTTCAAGGCTTTAGCACGGACAAAAAACGCTGCAAATTTCGAAGTTCATTATTTCCAAGCAACTCCGTTTCCTGCATCCCTCAAATAATATGTTGTCAAATATTCCCGAGAAAAGTTAAATAAAAAAAAGAATTTGAAAAGCACTGACGAGAAGTCAGGAGCTTTCAAGCGCTCGTTTAACCACCTACTCGGGCAGAAACTCGTTATTTTGGGAATACAAACTGGATTTCAACCCGATCGTTCTGTTGTTACAGAAATATTGGGAATTTCTTATTCAATAATCCGTTGGAATTTAAAATGGTTCTGGATATGCGATCTGAAAATTTTTTTGATGTAACTTAAATATATCATTCTCCAATAAAATAAAAAATCTTACCTGACCTGAAATTTCGATTCTCTAGGTCTTTCCGTTCGAAAGTTATAATTTTCTATGGTTCTGGTCAAGCGATCTGGACAAAATTTCGCATGTAGCTTGAACATGTCATTCTCCATTTGGAAAATTTCTTTTCGATCCAATCAGTAGTTTCGAAGTAATCAGGAGAAAAAAATTTCGAGCGACCATATTTACGGAACCCCTGGTCAAATTTTGCCCAATAACGAACTCAGCCGCGGCATTCGAGATTTGAACCTACCATAAAAATCTCAAGTTTCTAGATCGTTCCGTTCAAGAGTTATCGTGTACACGGACGGACATACTCGAATTTTTCGTCGGATCAGTGAGTCGAACCTTGTCGATTGAGACCATTTTCGGCTCAAAATTCGAAAAATACAGACATCGTGACGAAATGATATAGCCCTCGTGTTGAGAACGAGCGCTCAAAATTTGGTCGCCTTTGGCACTGATGGGAAGTCGGGAGCTTTTTAGATTTATCTCATAGTTGTGATTATTATTTCAGAACGAAATGAAGTTTCGACGTAAAAACATAATTATATATTCATTCCATAACTTCCTGAAGAATCGATGGAATTGATAATAATATTTTCGAGGGCAAATTTAATATATGAAATTATTCCCCTCCTGCATCCTTTTCGTGGTTTCAATAGTTTTCAAGAGCAGAAAGGACCTCCACTAGGGATGACAATTCGAGAAAATACTATATGAATGATTTTGTATTATTCTGCTGTATCTGCCATCCCTCGAATTCACTGAATAAAGTGAAAATAAACTCAAAACCTAAGGAATGCTAACAACCAATAGTTCGAGCGAATAACCAATGTTCATTGGTTAGATTTTTAAGTTGAGTTAACTCTCTGTATAATTTGACCATCACGTTTACTTGCTTTATACCTCAGTTAATATTGCTGGTTTGGTTTTGGTTTTTGAGCGCTCGTTCTACTTACACGAGGGCTATATCATTTCGTCACGATGTCTGTATTTTTCGACTTTTGAGCCGAAAATGGTCTCAATCGACAAGGTTCGACTCACTGATGACGAATCCGTCGAAAAATTCGAGTCTGTCCGTCCGCCGGATACACGATAACTATCGAACGGAACGAACTATGAACTTGAAATTTTCAGGGTAGGTTCGAATCTCGAATGCCGCGGTTAATTTCGTTATTGGTCAAAATTCGACCTGGGTTTCCGTAATTATAGCCGTTCGAAATGTTGTTCTCCTGATTACTTCGAAACTACTGATTCGATCGAGGTGAGATTTTGCACTCAGATGGGAAATGACGTGTTCGAGCTATGAACATGCAAAATTTTGTCTAGATCGCATGACCAGAACCATAGAAACCGTAGAAAATTATAACTTCCGGACGGAAAGGCCTAGGGACTTGAAATTTTAAGAATAGGTGTGGATCTCGAATGTCGCTGTCACGTTTATCAATGAGCAAAATTAGACTAGGGGTTCCGTAAATATGGTCGTTCCAAATTTAGTTTTCTTGATAATTTCAAAACTTCGTGGTCGTGACGAAATTTTGTATATTAATGGAGAATGATATATTCAAGCTACATAGCTCCAGATCGCATGACTAGCACCATAGTAACCATAGAAAATTATAATTTCCGAACGGAAAGGCCTAGGGACTTGAAAGGTGTGGATCTCGAATGTCGCGGTTCCGTAAATATTTTTCTTCCTGATAATTCCGAAACTACTTATTGGATTGGAATGTTATTTCGCACATAAACTACGTGCGAAATTTTGTCGAGATCGCATCACCAAGACCATAGATACTTCGAAGAGTTCTAGCGAAATATCGAAAACAAAAGGACGTGAAGTCTGGAGTTTCACCTTAATGAATCTGGAAAATGCGAATCTACCTACATGCTCAAAAGCTCCTGACTTCACGGCAGTGCTTTTTATAATTTTTTAGTTGTTCACTTCAACATTGTAGATTTTGGTTTGTTCCTTCATATCGAATATTATGAGGGGGACAACTGACAACTTATAGTTTTATTATATCGCACAATTGTGCATCTTCTCTCAACCTTATAATCTTGAGTCAAGTCAGAAGGTAACTTTTTTTGTAGTACGGTTTTACCTACACAAGATCAATATGGTGGATACCACGGCCCGAGTTCAGTCAGATTTATATTTTTCTTCCAAACCAATTTTTCGTTGAGACACGTGAATATTTGGGTGTTCGCGGAAACAGCGAATTATGATAATTCAAAACATGTGGAGACAATTGTTTCTATAGTAAGTTAGATAGGAGTAACACTGCTCACTGGCGCCACCCCAACAGATATCCCACAATTTTTCATTAACTTCATTTCGATATGCTATAGCTTACAATGAGACTACCACAAATGAATGGATATTCTGGATACGTACCTGACCAACCAGACCAACTCATCATGGGATAACATCAATATGGAAAACATAATAAATTAATCCCCACGCATCAAAAACAAATACTGTAAGTCAACTTTGTCGGCTCTAATTGGATACCGACTTGGGATAATAGCAATTATAATCAACGATTTCGTCACAATTATTCAATTGAATACTTCTAACGATGTGTTTCTCGAGTACCGACAAATAAAATAATGCTTATAGGTATAGAATACATCTCGATGAAAAATTCCGAGAATCGATATTTTTGCATTAACGTGTACTGAATAACAGATTTTGGAATTTCTTGGTAGCATATATTAATAGTTGCATTCATTAAGAGTTGGATGTCGTTAATGGAGATTTAGAATTAACGGATCAGCCAACATTGCATAAATGCAAAAAAGGTCTTATATAAAACTAATGTTCTGACAATAGTTTCAAATGCACAGTATAGTCCATATGAAAAGGTGCAGAAATTAGACTTCAGACACATTTCTGGTATGTTATCATGCGCAGTGTCCAATAACACGATGCAGAAGAATGGGCATTTCTATTGAAAAATTGTTTATTCTCTACTCAGCACTTGATTTTTTTGGATCACAATGTGGCAGCGACTAGAAAGCGATGCCAAATCAATTTGGTTTCTGAAATGTTGTTTAGTGAAAATCTTTGATCGAGGTGAGCCTGTAGCGAGACTATTGAACCAAAGATCATGAAACGAACCACAGATTCGTCACTTCAAGAAATAGTATCACAGAATTATATGGAATGGACCAGACCAGAAAAAATCCATTTTCTTTTCACGTAGAACATCAACAAATTCAGATGGATATATCCACGAGTCCCCACGGCAAATTTCGCACATTTACGCACTTGGCCGGTGCATTCATACCTTTAGGGTAGGAAATCGAGGATATTCTTCCGATGGGCTAAAAAAAAACCCACTTGCAGTCTTTTTTACTCATTTGTTTATTTATTTCTTCATCTTTGATCATTTTGAATAAATTATTCAAAATCAATATTTTCCTGAAAAATTCTTAAAATTATTCATTAGAATATGAAAAAAAAGTACGAAAAGCACTGCCTTGAAGTCAGGAGCTTTTGAGCGCTCGTACATCCACCTTGTAGGTAGATTCGCATTTTCCAGTTTTAGAAATCAATTGAAGGAATTTTCGACAGCTGTCAAAAAAATTCTGAAACTTAGGCGAAACTTAAGAATTCATATCAGTGCTTCAGCTGACAATTTTTTTTCGATGATTCGCTAGAATTCTCTATGGTATCTATGGTCTTGGTGATGCGATCTGGACAAAATTTGGCACGTAGTTTGAATACATTATTCCTCAGCTAGGTGCAAAATTTTATACCAATCCCATCAGTAGTTCCGAAACTATCAGGAAAAAAATATTTTGAACGGCCATATTTACGGAACTCCTAGTCTAACCTTGCTCATTGATGAACGTGACCGCGATATTCGCTATCCAAACCCACCCGGAAAATTTCAAGTTCCTAGGCGTTTCCGTTCAAAAGTTACAATTTTCTATGGTTTCTATGGTTCTAGTCATGCGATCTGGACAAAATTTCACATGTAGCTCGAACATCTCATTCTCCATTTGAGTGCAAAATTTCATCTCGATCAAATCTGTAGTTTTCAAGTAATCTGGGGAACAAAACTTTGAACGGCTATATTTACGGAACCCCTGGTGGAATTTGGCCCATTAACAAACTCAACCGAGGCATTCGGGAACTGAACCCACACTGAAACTTTAAGGTCTCTAGGTTGTTCCGTTCGAGAGTTATCGTGCTTACGGACGGCCGGACGGACAGACTCGAATTTTCTGACGGATTCGTCATCAGTGAGTCGAACATAGTCGATTGAGACCATTTTCGGCTCAAAATTCGAAAAATACAGACATCGTGATGAAATGATATAGCCCTCTTGTAAGTAGTACGAGCGCTCAAAAAATACAAATATTCCATCAGTCAAACACACAATTTTTCGAAATCAGACTCAATGTGCGACATTATTGTGAAGTAGGTAAGTGGAATTTTACTAACGAATTAAATCTTTAGACAAAAAATTTTCAGGGGTCAAAAGTCGTGCGGGACACTGAAATCTACTGATGCCCATCGAAAATTTTCTGCTCTTTTCGAAAATTCAAATAAAATTCCAATATTCCTTCATACAGGGCGTTGAAACTCAACTTGCGAAAAGTGCAATTTTTTCTAATACGGACCTGGATTTTCTGATCAATTCAAAGATGAATCGATTAACCCATGGAAGTGTGTTTTACGTTCCTAATATCAATCGATTATACTGGATAGTTCAAAAGTTATAAGCAATTGAAAATACTGATGAATACATGTATCTCGGCTATGAATTTAATTAGAATCACATATAGGTTTTTTGGACTCGTCTAGGGTAGCTCTACCGCAGGTTAACGTATATACATTTACCAATTAAACACCCTGTATAACCTTTTTGGCGCACCTGTATGAATCTAACATAATGAATACTTTTCTTATTATAAAGAAACTCAATGAATCATGAAAATGTTACAACTAGCCATTCTCTAATATAATATGAACAAAAGGGCACACACACATTTCATCGTTCATGCAGTATGAATAATTAATTACTGCCTGATGAGAAAAATGACGTGAAACAATCAATATAGAAAATAATATTCCAAAGTAACAATATGCTCGACTGAGTACAGCCTTAGGCTACCATCGATACAATACCTTGTATTCAATGTTCAATGACATTTATTTTATAAAGATAATGCCTTCATCGGTCAAGAAATACAGTTTTCGACCTAAATTTTCAGAGTTATGTTTGAGATAGATAGTTAACAATTCCTTGGATTTAATTGAAGTTTCGGCAAATACGCCGTTTCAAACGACTGGATGTGAAACGGTACCAGAGAACACCTAATTAATATGACTACTGTGAGGTGTGAGAACTACCATTTGATCAGCAATGATTAGTTAGTTGAGAAATACATTAAGTCGGTCATGTGTTTTTCGATCATTTCTAATAAAACTGCACTTTACATATTTTCAAATGATTGTTGCTCCATTCAAGAGAGTACACCTTTCGATTATGTGTGAAAAACAATCTGGCTGTGAAATAGATTCAAACTTTCAACACTGGAACATCCAAAACCTAAATAGATGTCTATAACTACATGACAGTAAAAACATGCTACGTCTCCTCATAGATTTCCCTACGTAGCACTGACGCCTCAGACACCTATTGAAATTACGTTTAGCAGAAAATAAGGGGTGTAGACTCTGAAGGAAACTCAATAATACTTGAACACTTAATAACTGAATGCCTCATTGGTGGAAGCCCACTCAAAGAATGTCTATGTATGAGGCCATATCAGCTACTACAGGTGATCAGGACATTAGTACTAGATGAAAAGCTGAAGGCTGAGATATACTTCAACTATTCTAGGACGGGTAGTCACACTAGATCTATAGGTCGCACTGCGCCAATGCCCGCTTGCCTAATGCGCCACGTGGAGGAGAATCCAGATTGACCAATTCTCTTCAGGCGCTGCGTAATTAACAAACCAGAAATGTAGAAAAGCTACTCACCAGTTATCCAAGTATTCGTTTCCATTGCTATTTATCTGCCTCCACAATTCCTCGCGCTCCTTTTCCCTAGCGTTAAGCGTGTCCTGCAACTTCTGTTTCTGCTTCTGATACTCCTTCAGCAAATCACCCTGAAAGTTTTGCTCGTAAGGCGACTCGTTCACGATTTGCGCTGCGGCCGCCTGCAGGGTTCCCAGATTCTGATGACCCGTCTGAGGCCCCACCTGGTGTTTCTCGTTCAACGAATCTCTTCTACTTGATCTTATCGTAGAGGCCGGAGATTCCCTACCTCTATGTTCAGGAGTTGACACATTCGATGCCCTCTGATCCGGACTTCTCGACCTAGCCCTGGGTTTTCCTGGAACCGGCATCATAGGCGTGCTGGTCTGTTCTTGGATAGAGGGCAACTGTTGAAACTCCGCGTAGCTATTACTCAAGAAAACCTCCCCTTCGTTCTCGAATAACCTGTCGACGGAAGAGTTCATCAGCTTGTTGTTCTTCATACCCGTGAGGTGGAAACTGGCAAAGCTGCTCCTGGTCATGGGTCCGTTCGTGACTATATCCCCGGTACTCATCGCCATCGCTCTGGGATTGCCATTGTGTGTCGATGCACCGGTACTCAGCCCGTACGGTAAGCCATCGAGAACCGGCATCAAAGACCTCGTCATGATGTCAGCTGCTGACTTTGGCCTGGTGAAGGGCATGGCAGAATGCGGAAAGGTCTTGGGTTTGATCGGGGTGATCAACATGTGTTCGGCCCATGAGGTCTCTAGAGACGGCCTCTCCAACCTCTCAACATCAACGTTAAGAGTCTTCTGTTCAAACGGAACAGAGAAGGTCTCGTGGGACACGCTCTGCAGCCAACTGAGAAGGCTCAGGTCGGAATCGCTGAACCCGACCGAACCGTCTAGAAGCTTGGAAAAATTCATTTCTTGACTCTGGGAGTCCGTAGAACCGGTGGCCTTGGCCTGGCAGTAATTTACGCAAGACTCGTAGAGGATCCCTTTGATGACCAGCTGGATGAGTCTGTCGTTCTTTGCCGTGGTATTTGCGTTCACGTCAGTCGATTTACGGTCTCCCGGCAGGAAGTCCGAAACGAGGGGATAGATCTCGCGAAAGCATTGGACACGTGCGTTGCTCGGGTTCCAGTCCTTGTACTGGAGGTGATCAGTCAGTCTGGGTAGGGTAAGGAGCAAACAGAGGGTCGAATACTCTTCCTTGGACGGTGCGTATTTCTCCAGATCGTTGAGCACCTGAAAAATTCATGGCGACCAATAAGATCATCTATCGAAACAATCACTTCGGTTAAATAGTCTTGGTGCACTCAAAACAGAAGTTGCACCGTATTGAAATAAAACTGATGAAATTTCCATCGCGAAACTCACTTTAACGACTTCCTCAACCGCGTTGTCCACATTGCTCCCTTGTCCGTTCGCCTCGGATTTGATGCAGAGCAGTTCGATATATTTGTGTTTCAATATGGAGTAGGTGAACTTCCTCATGTCGAACGTCTGCAGGGCCTCCAGGGGCTGAATGAACTCCAGGACGTCGTCCCATTGTCCGTCCAGGATTAGCTGCCGCAAGAATAGCACGTCGTCCGAGTAGTTGCCGTTGATGACGCCAGTCTCCCGTTCGAGGCTCAGCTGGGAGATGTGGAGTTCGCGATTGTGCAAGAATTCCAGAGCTAGTCTCACCACGTCCTCCTCCCGCAGTGTTAGCCTCGCCGAGGGCATAACGTAGCGGATCTTCAATCTGCGAAAATGAAGAGCAACTGTTAAACTCTTAGAACGAGGTATATAATTGGATTCAGTGTAAAAGCTCAAAAATATATTTATATAAAGATTTTGTGATGAGCCTTACTCTTCTATATTGGTTAGAAAAGTTCTTATTTCTATCACTGAAGCGCCTTGGATAGGCTCAGAAAGTGGAACGATCATATTGAGCACCAGTGCAGGTCTACAGTTACCTTATTTGGAATCGAGGAGAACCTAATGTAATATTTTTCAGGCGGAAATCCACGCAATCAGGGGATGTATACAATTTAATATCGAAAACAAATATCAGAGTTGCGACAAAGGAAACAGCTCTAAAAGTCGAAAGGCTATCGAAGCGATGAGCTGATGTCAGCAGCTCGAAGATGATATGAAAACTCAATGAACCAAGCAAACATAACAGAATCTGCATTTCTAGACACTGGGTCATTAGGGAAACGAGGAAGCCAATGCCAATACTGACAGCACTCTGGCGTAATCTTCCATGCTTGGGAACTTCGAAACTTCAAAACTATCTAGATCTCGTTAAAAACATGATGATGCACTGTCTCAAGGGCATCTTCCAGGAAAGCTACCTCAGGAATCACCTTTAAGGCTAGCGCCAAAAGGACCTGACCTATGAAGTCATACAGGATAGAGGCATATCTTCTTTGTGATAACCTCAGTTATCGATTGAAATTACTGAACTCTGAAACCCAATGGAGGGCTTTTTTATCTCCAGATATATCTGGGCAAGCAGTCTAGGATGGAGGCACAATGAATCATCAAGTCGTAGTGCACTCTTCACCCATTACTTTCAACATCAATAAAGAACCTTCTTCTCAATAAAAGGAACATCGGAAGATCATTTCTGTCTTACAGGGTTCTCGAGAAGTGTTGTTCTAAGCCAAAATATTTGTACAGTTTGTCTCGACCAAACCGGCGCTTCTAGTAAAGAATGTATGCCACATGTACTACATCATTACTGCGAATGTTAGCTAGCAATGAGTAGTTAAGAAACGATCTAAACCTCCCAAGTGTCTGGACTTTTTTTGGTCGGAATAACATTATTCTGAATAGCGAAACAAACTAAACGATTCGATGACTAAAAGAGAGAATTAAAAAAAGAACTCCATTTTCCAGAAGTGAACAAATGAGAAGTTGGCAACAAGCGCCCTGCGTATGTCGCAGACATCAGGTTTGTTGAATATTATACCTATTCTTGTGAAATTTGAGCTCATTTTTATATTTCATCTTCGACTGACAGCTCTGGAAATTAAAAGCTCCAGACTTCACGTCAGTGCTTTTCTTGAATTTTTGAGCGCTCGTTCTACTAACACGAGGGCTATAAATATTATTTCGTCACGATGTCTGTATTTTTCGAATTTCGAGCCGAAAATGGTCTCAATCGACAAGGCTCGACTCACTGATGACGAATCCGTCGAAAAATTCGAGTCTGTCAGTCCATCCGGTCGTATACACGATAACTTTCGAACGGAACGACCTAGAAACTTGAAATTTTCAGGTTAGGTTCGAATCTCGAATGCCGCGGTTAAGTTCGTTATTGGGCGAAATTCGACCAGGGGTTCCGTGAATATGGTCGTTAAGAATTTAGTTTTCTTGATAATTTCAAAACTACGGATTCGATCGTGACGAAATTTTGTATTCGAATGTAGAATGATATATTCAAGCTACATTTTTTTCGAGATGGCACAACCAGAACCATCTCAAATTCCAACGGATTATTGAATAAAAAATCCTTATATTTCTGTAACAGCCGATTCGATATAATTGATAAAGAGCTGCTGTCATTTTTTGACAGCTGTCAAAAATTTCTTCAATTGGTTTCTAGAACTGGAAAATGCGAATCTACCTATAAGGTGGCTGAACGAGCGCTTAAAAGCTCCCGATTTCACGACAGTGCTTTTTATAATTTTTTCATCATTTATCTCAATAGTAGCCAATTTTTATATTCTCAATGAGATAAGCATGCGCCTCAATTCCTCTTCATTTTTTATGATATAAAGGAAGATTGAATTTCAAAGATTCTAAAGGTTTCTTTTCTCATTGGAAACAATCAACCATAAGGATCTGAACATTATTACAAATGGAGCAAGTTCGAACTCAGGTCAATTCACTAATATCTGGCCATTTCGATCAGTGGAATATGGGGTAGGATTTTGAAAACATCCTGTAGATTCTGAAATCGGACATGCTATAACTTACACGTCATTCTTCAATAATTCGTCCATCTCCACTCACACAATACAGTTCTTCATCAAACATTCACGTTTTTCAAAAACAAATACTAGAAAATAATAGAATGAAACCAACAAATACAAACACCCATAGGAAGATTATTTCATTTCGAATACTGATATAAACAATATAATATGACGAATTGTGGACTTATCACTGATACAATGCAATTATTTAACGGACTGACCCATTGTTGAAATTATAAGCGGTACACTGGAAATCACTATCAATGGTCCTCACCTTAGTTCCATCAAGATCAATCTCTACAAGTATGCTTCAATGAATATAATATAATTTTGGCCAATTGTTTGATTGTTTGATCGGAAAATTCGGTAGAAAATAATTCGTTTATTCGCACAAATATATACAGCAGCAGTACATCAAAGAATAAACAATGAAGACTCGATAAGTGTAAAACTTAAGAGAATTCGGTGCTGAATTAAATTGTGATATGTATTGAATGACAATTCTTCATATGGTATATCAGAGAACTATATTCGAAAGAAACCTGTTATTTTATGAGTAACGCCTTCTGCAACTATTGTATTAAGAAGGGTTTATATATAAGGTTGGGGAAAAAGTAATTTCGTATTTTGCGCCTTTTTTACTCTACTAAGTGTCTCATCACATCATACCATACGGCGTTGTGAAGATGTGGTTCTATACTACAAATGCTTCTTTTACAGTTTTGATCGGTTCAATCGCGGACAATCGTGTGTCGAGTATGAAGGTTTCAAAGAAAGAAATTCGCCATATTTTACATTTTTACTACCTGAGAGGGAAATACGATTCGAAAGCGACCAAAAAAATTTGCCATTTCTACGGGGCCGATACTCTTTCGGTTCTTGTAGCAAAACAGTGGTTCAAACGATTCCGTGCTGGTGTAGTGGATGTGAAAAATGCACCACGCACTAGCAGGCCTGTCGTCGAAAATGTGGATAAAATCATGGCAAATATCGAGATCGACTGTCAAGTTTGTCGTCGTAGCATCGCCCAGGAGCTGAACATGGATCATAAAACCATTTTGAACCATTTGCAGAACCCTGGATTAAAAAAAAAGCTCGATGTTTGGGAGCTACACGAGTTGACGCAAAAAAAAATCATAGACCGAATTTCCAATTGCGAATCGCTGCTGAATCGCAACAGAATCGACCCATTTCTGAAGGGGATGGTGACTGGTGATAGAAAATGGGTCACTTATAAGAATGTCAAGCGAAACAGATCGTGGTCGAAATCAAACGAAGTGGCCCAGACCGTGACCAAGCCAACATTGACGGCCAGGAAGGTGTTTCGTGAATAGGCAGAGAATGCTATACTATGAGCAGCTCCCCTATGGTCAAACGCTCAATTCTGCCCTCTAATGTGAATAACTCAACTGTTTGAAGCTTGTGATCGAACAGAAGCGGCCAGCATTGGTGAATAGGAACAGAATAGTGTTTAACCAGGACACATCTTTGATGACGCGCCCGTAGCTTCGGGAGCTAGGATGGGAAGTTCTTATGCATCCACCTTATAGTCCGGACCTGGCACCAAGTGTCTACCACCTGTTCCCGTCCATGGCCAACGCGCTTAGAGGTAAAAATTTGGCCTCAATAGGGGCCTGTAAAAATTGGTTGTCTGAGTTCTTTGCGAATAGGGACAAGGGCTTCTGAAGGAGGGCCATTATGCAGTTAGACTCTCGTTAGCAACAAGTTTTCGAATAGAACGGCGCATATTTGACTTATGATATTCAAATCGGATGATTGTAACACCTTTTATGAAGCATTAAAATAAAGCGAAAAATACGAAATTACTTTTTCCCCAACCTAATGTTTGTACAGATTCTGTTCGATAAGGGCTAGCATTTAAAGTAACAAATTTCTCATTCGGAGAGTTGGTGAAATCGATACAACCAGACGAACAGATGTATATGTATAATTTGTAAATAGATCAAAGAAAGCATATACGTCTTTAATTCATCAAAGGGATCTTTCATTAATTTGAGAAATCCAGTCCGTTGAGAACCGGAAATATCCGAAAATTCTCATCGCACCTATACAAAATCTCGTTTCTGCTTTACAACCAGAACCCGGAAAAAATCATCGGTCCAAGGAATTCTTCAGATCGAGAAAATAATTCAAACGTCCCTTGAAAACGGGGTTACGAGATAACACTGCGTATTTCTTCGAACGTTAATTCATATGTGGTCTATAAAACATGGTAGACCTTAAGGGCTAGCATTTAAAGTAACAAATTTCTCATTCGGACAAGGAAAGATTCTTACTGCGTATTTATTCGAACGTTAATTCAAATGTGGTCTATAAAATATGGTAGACGTAAATTTTTCATCGTTAATCGTGTAATTATCGAATACATCTTTCAATTATAGCAGCCAATCCAGTGCGTTCTGAAACCGCTAAATATTCGATCATTTATAATCTTATCAGTAGCAGTTTCTTTACGAATTTACAACCAGTCCTCAGGGAAATTCAAGGATAATACTAAGCAATACTAACCATAATTACGTTCCCCATATAATATTTTTCGCTTCATGATCACTAGTAGATAACTACAATATCAAGGTAATTAATCAGGTTAAAAGTAAAAAATCTAAGAAACAATAAATCGATCCTCATTTTATATTGAGCCGTTTATATCGAAGGTATGATATGTACTGTTAACGGAAGTACATATAAAGGTACGAATCTTCAATTGATTTCTTCGTCACGTGTGCAAACGGAATATTTATGAAATTTTTCTTAATTGAAGTCGCATAACGCGATTTTATAAATAACGATTATACAGGTGTCTTACAAATAGTGATTTAACCTCACTAGGACGATAGGCAGGGTCAAGAGCTAAGCACCATAAAGTAAAGTCCGTCTTGAAAGTATCCGGAAAAAACAAAGCTCAATTGTAATTATTTAGTAGAAAATAAATATTTCGTGGTAATTCTGACCTAAATCAGTTTATAAAGAGAAATAAAATAACATTCTGTATGTTATTCTATTGATTGACCGTATCATATTCTATTCTACCTTGTCCAAATAAATTGCTTCTCCATAAAAACAATCGCACAAAATTCCTATTCCGTTAATTCATTATAATTCAACTCTCCCGCAACTTTATCCTGTTATTGGTCCTAAAAATCTTTCATATTTGATGAGATATATGTATTTTAAATTATTCAATTCCAAATTATTCAAATTTTTGTTATATGTTAAGTTGGATCAGATTAGATATTTCTGATTGAATATGGAATATTTTTGGGGACAATCGATAATACAGTTTCAGAGGGTTTAATGGACGATTTATGAACAGTTTTAGGATTTGTTTTACCCTGTGAATGTTTTGAAAATCATTTTTTTTTCATCTTTGGAACATTTAACTCTAAAAAGTGAGGCGCTACTAGTTTCGTGTCCGCTAACAACATATTCACCGAAAAAATGTTGTGTCAAGTGGAATCTAGTGTTCGAACCTGTATTAAATCAAGGACAGATCTTGTATCTACTAACCAAAAAAATCACCTAGTATTATATGTCATTCCATAGTTAAAAAACCTTTTAATATTTCGAATGAAAAAACAGTTTGAAAAGGTGGAAGGACAACGTACTTGAGAGATGAAACGCCTATTCAGGGGAAATTGAATCCTCAATATTTTATGAGGTCCATTGAAATCAAAAACCTGGCATTTCCCATCTACCACTTCTTCCATATGCTTCAAAATTGGAAAATTCGATGTTCGATAACAAATTTTCGTACTACATGGAAGAAAATGTTTCCCTTAGATCATTCGTAATATTTCCCAATGCCCATTATCACGGACCTGCAAGACCATTCGATTAATAAGGCACGAAAACTCTGAAAAACGGTATCTTGCACCTTTTAGCATTAAAACATTCTTCCTTCTATAGTCGAGAGTCGCACGAGTTCTTAATGTTTAACTTTTTATCATATTAGCGCTACTTCAGTTTCTGTCATATTCAGAAAAGGAAAAACCTCTTGGTAGTTCGTCAAGTCCGTTGCATTCTTCGTTGCTTTCCAGTAAAAGACAACACACTTCTGTAGCTGTTACGTCAGTTGTGGGAAAGTGTGATTCTTATTTGTTTATTTTCGCTCACTTTCTCAAAAAAAGGAGTATATGAGAATAACTGAATATTCAGACGTTCCCAAGAACCCAAGTTTGTGTCGATAGACATCTTCTCAACACGTAACAAGTTTTGAAGTAGGAAGAAGTGATAGCCGAAAATAGCCCAAAATAGATACGGAAATAGATAAACATACCTACTTATGAGGAGTTATATATAAAAATAATGAAATTTGAAATGAGAAAAGCACTGACGTGAAGTCAGAATCTTCTGAGCGTTCGTATAACTTCTTCGCCAGACCTGCCAACCATCCAGGTACGAAATGATCGAAAATACAGGAAAATGCTCCTGAAGTATCTAAAGGTAACTTATTTAATCTCACAGTTTCCAGTTCTGAATTTGTATATTTCACGAGATCTTTATTCGAAATATCGATTTTGACAAATTCCACGTATTCTGAAAACAGATTCTGAGGACCAAACCAGCTATCAATGTGACAAATAATGTCATTTCACTCTTATAAACTTAAAGAGATGGAATCACAGAATTATTATCGAATATCTCAACACCACATCAGAAAAACCCAATTTTTTTTTCTCAAGCAGAACAGCTGTTAAGCTGTATAACTCAATTTATCGATGCCCTATATGTAGACAAGAAATTTCTTAAATACCGAAGCATCTAAAAGATTTTTTTTATTCTCCTGGTGATACTTTTCCCACGAAATTTCACATGAACCTTCGTGTCGTTATTTCACAACTAACAACAAAGTTGAAAGCCTTCGGCGGATTTTGCCCATTTACCTCGAATGTACTTTGAAAATTTCAAAACTTCAAGCCTTTTCTCTTGAAAGTTGTCGTGTCCACGGAAGGCCGGACGGACAGAATTAAATTTCAACTGTTATGCCAACCTAATCGTTCGATCATTATCGGCTCAGAACTCGAAAATTACAGCCATTCGAGCAGATACCTACATAACACTCTCGTTAAAAAAAAACAAGCACGCAAAAAGGATTCGATAGTTTGAGAATAGATGAAGTTCTGGGAAAATATAGCTGCTTCTTATATTTTGATGTGAATAATTTCAACATTATCGTACTTGGCGTAATATATTGCCAAATTGTTCAATGACCAATTCACAGAAGGTGTGGTGGCATTTGATAGGCCTGAAAATTGTTTGGTGATCAACCTTCCGTAAAGAGACAATTAAGAAGTGAAACAATGGTGGTGGGTCATTTGATGAGTAAATCTGACATGAACTTAGGAAATTTCGTTCTCGTTTATACATATCCCACCTCCTTTGAATATGAAGATGATTATATCGCAAGTGGGCAAAGAAATTCAGATTTTTCCAGAACGTTTATGTGTCTCCAGCTTGCAGGATGATTCCCGGAGTGTCCTAATGGCTAGCACTAGACTGTACAGAAAATAAATATTTTTCTTCTGTGTATAAGCTGTAGTGATGGTTCGCTGAATGAAACACGAAAATTTTGAAATGAAAATAGTGAGAATTTTACACGGAGGTTAATTATTTTCACCTCAGTTCGTTTTCTATATCTCATAAATTTTTTCATTTACATGAAAATTTTCATGATTTTCGATTAATTTTTACGAGTATATCGACGTACGTTGCGACGAAACAAGATTTATGGATAAACCGAATCTATATTTAAATCTGCGGATAAAATATAAGAAAAATTGCTGGAAGATAACGAAACAAAAATTTTTTCAAAATTTTTGAAAATATTAGTCGTTATCATTTTATTCCTATTAGATACAGGTCATATCAATTTTTCTTATGAAAATCATCCAAAAAAAGTTAACATCCGCAATTTTTCCTAACGAGTTGAACCAAAGGAATGGTTTAAAGAAAAACTGTATTCTCTATAAAGTAACACGCGTTTCCTTATAGTGCTAATATCGAACAAGTATCATTAATATCTATAATCGAACTGCCACTTTATTCGTCAAATTCACATAAATTACCTTCCTACCTAGCCGGTATGCAGAGAATCGTGCTGGCGAAAAGAACCATAATTCACTTCGTGTCGTCTCATATTTGGTCGATTTCACTCTTCGCGTACGAAAATTTCACCCAAACTCGTTATTTCACGCAGTTTTTTCCTCAAAATACGAAGCTACCGTTTACCGATTCTCGGGAAGCATCACGGCACCAGTTCAGTGTACGGTTAGTCAACGAGAACTCATGTTCCGGGCAGATGATAACCGATGGTGAGACGCCGACATCCTATGAGTATGGTAGTTTCTTTTCCCGATTAACGCGATGGAGATAAGTCAACTTGGGAGGAACTGAGAGAGTACAAATAAATGATAGGCATGGTTGGATCCAACTCGCACTAATTTGATTTGATCGAAGGAGGGTAAAAATCTCGTTAGTGTACACCAAATTTGGAAGTTCAAATCTAGGAACATCTTACCGCTCCGCGCACAAAAGCTCCCGACTTCACATCAGTGGTTTTATTTTTTTTTTTTAATTCAGCAAACCACCGACAAAGAGTTACTTTCGAAAGAGCAAGCCAAAATTCAAGAGGAAATCAAAGCGATATTCAAGGGAAATTGATAGATATTCCCACTCCTAGATCGGGCAGTTTTCGTGGGTCAGCCGAGCTCAATGGAGACGCATCTCAAGGATACGCTTTCAGAGTCGCCATCTATACCTCAGGATTTTCCGAGTCATTTTCAGGACGGCAGGAGTACTTTTCAGTTTTTCAGAAATGCAGAGATAAATCAAAATTGAAATGAAAATGTCTCCGTTCGTATTTATGAACTTATGTATTGTGGCTATGTACTTTTGAAGGTACTGCCGCCCAAATGGCAAGAACGAAACCCTTATAGTTTCGTCATGTCCTTTTGTATATCGCAGCCATTTTACTCGGAGACTATTGGCCCTGAATGGATGAAATTTAGACAGCAGGTCATAGAATGATGTAACAATATCACAAAAAAAAATATGGGCGGCACTCACCATACATGTAACTGAAGAATAAAAAATTGTTGGTGCTCATGATCATTGGATAGGTCTTCAAAAATAATAAAAATGTCAGAAAGGATTTTTTATGTTAGGACAATAATTTGGTGAGATATTGGCTTGCATATGTCGTAAAAAGTCTGCCTTTTGAATAATGCATTAAGTACTTTTTGAGATAATATGCCATATTTTCGGTTACACGCTATAACAACGGAACCCTTCACTGTGCGTGGTCTGACACTTGCTTTTCCAGTTTTTTAAATGCACCTAGATAAATTACCTTTCCCAAGAAGTTGCCAAAGTTTTATATCGTCATGAATCTCACTGTATTGGGACACATCAAAAATAATCCACAGCATTTGTACTAGCAACAGTTACTTGTCAATATCGTAGATTGTCATTAACAATGAGTCATTCCAAACTGAAAAAAATGCGAAGATATAAAACGTCCTGTCATTCCGACTATTAGAATGCAGCTACCATTTGCTCCTTGCGTTCTTTTCAGCGGTTGCTTATTTTTCAAACAGTTAGCGCCATATCCTATCCATCGTTGCGTTGCGAACAATCTCCGCTCATTATCAATTCCCCATTGAAAATTCCTACCAAGAAATTGCTTTACGGTGAAACGGCTACATATCCGTCTTCGAATTGCCTCTTGTGTCTTACGAGAGTTAATCCAAAAAGGCACCTATTGCGATAATGGAGTCATCTCTTACATTCAGTATGTCAAGAATAATGATTATTTTTTGCGAAAAAAGTTTAACACGCGTAGTGATAAGCGTTTTCTCGGTTTTCATTTCTATTCTTCCAAGACGACCCCGTACCATGCTGCTCTATTTGTTATGAATCGGGAGATCTTTCCGATTAATGTTTTGATCTGGCCACCGAATTAAATCCTCTGCAAACCCTGAACGAGTAAATCCATATTTGCTAGGAACGAGGTGCCACAAGCAGACATCGACCATATCATCTTTTTGGGTGCCTGGGCGAGAACGAGAGTGTTCTCAGCTACTGGGTCTCCAACCACAATATTTTTTTTTGATTACATGTACATAAGATTACTTGCCAAGGTTATCGTTTCATTCTTGATGTAAGACTACCACCACATTGCCAAAACGTCAAGTTAAAAAAAAATATATTCCGGTGTAACACTTGCGATGCCCGATTAATAGAAAAACTAGGTGATTTGGAAATAATAAACTAATGCGGAAAATACGAGGCGTCTTGGCGCGCTTGTTTCTATGAACAAGAGCGTTTTCATTTCGACCCAATGTGTGTAATTTTTGAATTTTGAGCCGATAATGGTCTTAAACGAGTAGGTTGGACTCGGAGAATTCAATTATGTTCGTCCAGTCGTACCTCCGTAAACACTATAACTTTCGAAGGAGGAAGCCTAATTTTTTCATAAAACTTCCTTATTTCAGAAACAATACTCTATATCCTGCTGAAACTTTTTGTCTACACATGGGGGCATCGATAAAATGAGTTATACAAAAATTTAATAAAGCTGTGGTTCCCTTTCTTGAAATATGTATATAAAATTACGAAAAGCACTGCCGTGAAGTCAGAAGCTTTTGAGCGCTCGTACATCCACCTTGTAGGTAGATTCGCATTTTCCAGTTTTAGAAATCAATTGAAGAAATTTTCGACAGCTGTCAAAAAAATTCTCAAACTTAGGCGAAACTCCAGACTTCATGTCAGTGCTTCAGCTGACCAAATTTGTTTCGATGCGATCTGGACAAAATTCCTCAGCTAGGTGCAAAATTTCATTCCAATCAAATCAGTAGTTCAGAAATTATCAGGAAAAAAATATTTTGAACGGCCATATTTACGGAACCCCTAGTATAATTCTGCTCATTGATGAACATGAACGCGACATTTCAAATCCACACCTATCCCGAAAATGTCAAGTCCCTAGGCCTTTCCATTCGAGAGTTATGATTTTCTATGGTTTCCATGGTTCTGGTCATGCGATCTGGACAAAATGTTGCTTCAATATATCATTCTCGTTTAAAATACAAAATTTTATCTCGATCGAATCCTTAGTTTCGAAATTATCGAGAAAAAAAAATTTCAAACGACCGTATTTACGGAAACGCTAGTATAGTTCTGCTCATTGATAAACATGAACGCGACATTTCAAATCCACGCCTATCCTGAAAATTTTAAGTCCCTAGGCCTTTCCGTTCGAAAGTTATGATTTTCTATGGTTTCTATGGTTCTGGTCATGCGATCTAGAGAAATGTAGCTTGAATATATCATTCTCCATTAGTATACAAAATTTCGTCACGATGGAATCTGTAGTTTTGAAATTATCAAGAAAACTTAATTTCAAACGACCATATTTACGGAACCCCTAGTATAATTTTGCTCATAGATAAAAGTGATCACGACAATCGAGATCCACACCTATCCTGAAAATTTCAAGTCCGTAGGCCTTTCCGTTCAAAAGTTAAAATTTTCTATGGTTTCTATGGTTCTGGTGATGCGAGCTGGACAAAATTCTGCTTGTAGCTTGAACACCTCATTCTCCATTTGAGTGCAAAATTTCATCTCGATCGAATATGTAGTTTCGAAGTAATCAGGAAAACAAAATTTTGAGCGGCCATATTTACGGAACCCCTATGCGAATTTTACCCAATAACGAACTTAACCGCGGCATTCGAGATTCGAACCTACCCTGAAAATTTCGAGTTCCCAGGACATTCCGTTCGTGAGTTATCGTGTATACGGACGGACGGCCGGAAGGACAGACTCGAATTTTTCGACGGATTCCTCATCAGTGAGTCGAACTCTATCGATTGAGACCATTTTCGGCTCAAAATTCGAAAAATACAGACATCGTGACGAAATCATAAAGCCCTCGTGTAAGTAGTACGAGCGCTCAAAAAATAAAATGACATTATTCGTCACACTGACGGCCTCGTTAGATTCTCAGAATTTTTGGTTCGAAAGTCTCGCTCCAGTGTCATCTCATATCAAATCGAAATGATCAGATAAGTTTATTTTTCACTGTTTTCCACAGTTGAGAATGGAGGTAAGTTATTTTTTTAAAGATTGCCCATCTTCACAGTATCTTCTTTCTTCAGCTTCCACAATTTTACGTGAAATTTGACAAAATCTCGAATTTTGGATGTAATATATCAATTTAGAGGTGAAAACTAGGTGAATAAGATTAAATATATGTCCACTTTCGATCATTCCGAAGCATTCACCTGTATTTTCGATAGTTTCGAAGTACCCGGATGGGTGACCGATCTGGCGATCAATTCAAATAAGCGCGCAAATGCTTCACGTAAGTGCTTTTCTCGAATTTTTTTTATTTTCAATTTTCGAAGCAACGATCAAATGGAATCATGAAGTTCCAAATGTATTATTCACTCTGAATTTGCTACATACAAAATTGAATTAAGTACCTGTTTCTACGCACGCTCATGCACTCAAATCTGAACGCACTGTTAATTGCGGTTGTCGCTTAATACTGAAAACCTCCAGATATATTCCTATAAAAGGAGGAAACCATGTCAAGATCTGTCTGTGCGCAACGGGAGACTCTGGAGAGCCTCTTCAGAGGACGATGCTGCATCATAATGTACACGTTCGACGATAAAATCTCATTCAGTTCATCAGGGATTCGGGAGAAAATGAAAAATTGGCGGAATTTGGCCCATTAACGAACTCAACCGAGGCATTCGGGAACTGAACCCACACTGAAAATTTCAAGTCTCTAGGCTGTTCCGTTCGAGAGTTATCGTGCTCACGGACGGACAGACTCGAATTTTCCGACGGATTCGTCATCAGTGAGTCGAACATAGTCGATTGAGACCATTTTCGGCTCAAAATTCGAAAAATACAGACATCGTGACGAAATGATAAAGCCCTCGTGTAAGTAGTACGAGCGCTCAAAAAACTCTGTTCACTCTTGGTTAACGTACAGAAAATACAAAATTCTAAGACACTGTAAACGCGACTTCAAAATTCTTACCTTAGCCGAAAAAGCTGGAAAATGCGAATCTACCTACAAGGTGCATGTACGAGCGCTCAAAAGCTCCTGCCTTCACGGCAGTGCTTTTCGTAATTTTTCAGAGACTAGTGCCGGGCAAACGGCCATGTGTAAAACAGTGCGTGTGCGTTTCAAACTTTTCTGCAGCAACAAGTACCAAGGGTATTGACCGTCTCATGGAACAAATACTCACTGATGCATCGCATGTATCTTATCGAGAAGAATTAACATATTAATTTTCATTCCTATTCCCTTAAAGTCGGGTTGATTTCAAATTTAATCAACTCAACGATAAATATTCATTTACGGTAGTGTTCAAATAATCAGTTAATTACACTGAATATACACGACTATTTTGACGTTCAAGTTTCCGGAACGCACCCCTCACAGTCGTTGCAGTATGCTGTTCCATGCGCATGCCATATACGAAGAGAAGCTAATGTTCCATCAGTGTTGCCAATCGGCCGATTTTTATCCGAATTGCGGTTTTTTTCGCCTATTTTTTCGGATTTTTTCAAACGACACGCTTCACGTAAAATTCGGACTTTTCGGTGGGGTGCCATTGGCAACACTGTGTTCCATAAAGGACTTCAGTGGGATTTCGATAAACCCCACAGTTCCTTCAATTTCTGTTGGAACCTAAACGATCAAAAAATATGGAAAGCACAAAAAAAGAAAATTGAAATTTTCCAAAATTTAATTTCCAAAATTACGAAAAGCACTGCCGTGAAGTCGGGAGCTTTTGAGCGCTCGTTCTTCCACCTTATAGGGAGATTCGCACTTTCCAGTTTCAGAAACAAATTGAAATTTTTTTTCACAGCTGTCAAAAAAATTCTCAAATTAAGGCGAAACTCCAGACTTCACGTCAGTGCTTTAGCTGACCAATTTTTTTTTGGATAATTCGCTAGAATTCTCTACCGTATGTATGGTCTTGGTAATGCTATCTGGACACAATTTCGCACGTAGTTTGATAACATTATTCTTCATTCATGTGCAGAATTTCATTCGAATCCAATCAGTTGTTTCGAAATTATCAGGAAAAAAATACTTCGAACGGCCATATTTACGGAACCCCTAGTCTAATTTCGCTCATTGATGAACGCGACCGCGACATTCGCGATCCAAACCTACCCTGAGAATATCAAGTCCCTAGGCCTTTCCCTTTGAAAGTTATAATTTTCTATGCTTTCGATGGTTCTGATCATGCAATCTGTACAAAATATAGCGTGAATATATCGATACCTTTTTGCCAAACTATCGTAAGCCTCAACGTAGTACGTTGAGGCTTACGATAATTTGGCAAAAAGGTATCGATATCGTTCTCCTTTAAAATACAAAATTTTGTCTCGATCGAATCCGTAGTTCCGAAATTATCGAGAAAACTAAATTTCAAACGACCGTATTTACGGAACTCCTAGTATAATTCTGCTCATTGATAAAAGTGAACGCGACATTTCAGATCCACCTATCCTGAAAATTTCAAGCAATTCCAGATGCAGCTTGAACACCTGATTCTCCATTTGAGTGCAAAATTTCATCTCGATTAATCTGTAGTTTCAAAGTCATCAGGCGAACAACATTTTGAACGGCCATATTTACGGAACCCCTAAGGGAATTCTGCCAATTAATGAACTCAACCGCGGCATTTGGAAACTGAACCCACACTGAAAATTTCAAGTCTCTAGGTTATTCCGTTCGAGAGTTATCGTGCTTACGGACGGACGGCCGGACGGACAGACTCGAATTTTCCGACGAATTCGTCATCAGTGAGTTGAACATAGTCGATTGAGACCATTTCCGGCTCAAAATTCGAAAAATACAGACATCGAGACAAAATGATATAGCCCTCGTGTAAGTAGTACGAGCGCTCAAGAAAAGATTCATCTCACCTTTCGAAAATCATCAGCTACAAAATAAAATGAGGTACGAAAAACTGTAAATCAATAGCAATGTTGAATGCCAGGTAATACTTGGAGAAAAAGATGGGGAGCTATTCTAACTTCCATTTTATCGATATAACAGTTCCATACCTATGTAATCGAAAAAGGGATTTCTCGATACACAACTAGATAATAATTGTGGATTGTAGTGATGGAAATTGAAGATTCCTCCAATATAGAGGATACATTAATAAACGCAGCTTACCCAGCCAATGAGATGGAATCAGGGTTCTCGGGTAAAATCGACGAAATTCGTCTGTTCGGTGCGAATCCGAATGTCAACGGTCAACCCGATTTTGGCGCGATCGGCGATCGTCACTCTTACAACTTTGTTACTGAAAGCTTTGCTGCGATTTTGTGTGAAATTTCATTGCAAATTGTTAACGAGTGTTCTGAAAAAGCAATTTTTATTGCTATTTTAACTCTTATTTTCAATCAACAATAGCGAGCTATTCGAATTTGGTGTGAAATATGGAATCTCATATGTAAGTATTTAATAGCAGTGAGTTTGTTAAATGTATTTTGATATTATGTATGTAGTATCAGTTTTTAGTAAAAGCTGAAATTTTTTGCAGAATGAATTCCCCAATTTGTGAAATATGCCAAAAGGAGTTCGTCAGTGTGTCAATAAAGAATAGGCACCTTCAGAAAATCCATAATGAGAATATTAGAAAGGACAAGAATCAACATATATTGTGTTGTCTTTGTCTTGCTGAGGATAGAGACAAGTTCTCTAGTTACAGAATTTATGAGAATCATTCAAAAACAGTTCATAATATATTTGTTAAATAAAATGATTTTCAGTTTAGGAGTAGCGAAGAGTTTGAGGCTTGGAGAGGACAAGAAAACAGAGAAGTGGATTTTGCTGTAATTAGGAAAATTAATACAACAAAAAGGAGATACAATTGTATATTACCATTGCAATAGAAGCAATCATAGAGGTAAAATGTTTTTTACAACGCCTAAAAAAATTCTAAAATTCTCGATTTCAGGATACAAAAGTGTTTGTGAGAAAGGCAAGAGGAAGGTTGGAGGCAGTATCCATATTCAAGGAGTATGTCCTTCAAGAATAACTGTCAAAATTTCAACAGATGGTAACATGGATATATCAGTAACAGCATTGAATTAATGTGATTCATCTCTCATTAGGCTTATATAAAGTTACATTTGTTGAAACACATGTTGGGCATGATGATGACCTTAGAACAAAAAGACTGTCAAAAGTTCAACAGAACTTTTTAGTCGAAAAATTAGCTGCTGGAATATCGAAAGAGAGGATAATGAAAGATGCTAGGGAAACAGTACAGAATGGAAAACTGGAAAGATTCAATATTATAACAAGGGCAGATTTAGCATATTTGGTGAGAAAATATAATTTAAACAAAATGAGGCATGATGATGATATGGTAGCGACGGCTTTGAAAGTTAATAAATGAGGAGAGACCAAATGCCAATAACTACCAGCACAAAATAACAGTGGAAGCTCACAAGAAAGCTGAACTAATGGATATAGGTAGGATAGTTACACATGAATCTGGATATTTTAAGGTCCCTTCTAGTTCAGAGAAAAATAAATTTCATATGGTAAGTTGCAAAGATATCTGTGATTATGACTGCCGAGCAGGATTTTGTGATTCATGTAAGGTATGCATACACAGATATGAATGTGAATGTCCAGAAAATGCAGTGAAAAAGATAGTGTGTAAACATATACATGCTGTGTCAATGCTTGAGCGGAGGAGCGAGTCTTTTGTAGGTTCTGATGATGACAATAACAATTTAATAATTGATGAGCCTTCAGGGAGTAAGTTGCGATACCAAGATGAACTTGATCATTTCATGCAGGAGATACAACACAAACAAAATG
This sequence comes from Aphidecta obliterata, assembly GCA_963966015.1. NCBI lineage: Eukaryota > Metazoa > Arthropoda > Insecta > Coleoptera > Coccinellidae > Aphidecta > Aphidecta obliterata. The sequence goes on from OZ014428.1 coordinate 5,988,044, forward strand.
AGACATCATTAAATAATGATGAAGAAATCAGAAAGGTCTTGATCAAAATATTTGCTGATTCGACTTTGTATCAGTGAATATAGCAATTATATTTTTAGATTGCTGGAGAGGAATTCGTTGGATTTATCAACCAATTGAGTGGTGATAATTTGCGAAAGTTTCTATCAGAAGTATGGATATCAAAGAGTAGAATGGGAAATTATAGCAATGAGTAAATATGTAAGAAGAGGAAAGTTAATAAACAATCATACTTTCCAAATAAGGAATAATTTGTTCCCAAAATTTGTATATAGCCTTCAAGATAACTAATTCAACTATGTATGTATGCTTTTTTTTACTATTTCTATGGGTTCCGTAATTGCGAAGCAAATTCATATTAATAAATATCTATATCCTCCACCAGACATACTCGCTAACAGCATGCCCTAACAAACACCCAGATATAAGGAAAATGGAAACTGCAACCTGTGATTACTAAGCTGTTTACTAAACTAACTAACCGTAGATATTGTCTATGTACGAATGTGAAAGGTGATGGGGAAGATCAAAATGTTTATGTATCTTAGACTATGTTGGGCTGTGCATGAATGCTTTTTGTGAAAAATGTTAATTGTATGTAGCTTAGGTTTCAAATATGCATAGATATTTTGGTTGACAAATTGTAAATTTTTTATGGTGTGGAGCAGTGTGATATTTGTATAATTGCAATTATTCTAGACTTAAAAATTCAGTGTATGTTTTCCCAGCAGTATTATTCTATAGAATACTATACATATTGACTGCATTTATACAAATACTGCATTCTGGTTCAGGTGTAGGGGTGTTGGGAGCCTGATAGTTGAAATAAAATTAGTTATGTCCATAATATGTTTTGAAAATTCGCACCTTGTGAAGCATGCCCTCGATACAATGATTAAAAAACGATGTGCTTTCTCACAATTAATTTTCGAATTAAACTTTATTATATCTTCAAACTTTTCTGTATTTCATTTGGTTAAACCTTCTCATTAAAGAATTGAAGATGATGTGAAGTAATTAATTCAAATTTAACTCATGATTGTCTGATTAACTCCATATGAATTTTTTAGACCAAAATCAAGAGTATTCTTTCAAATTAAATGAGTTTAATTGTAATCACTTCATGAGGTTTTTTTTCCGTTTAGATGTATGGTTTTTTCATAATGAACACTTCGTTATCCTCAATTGAAAACGGCATTATAAACATCGGCATATTCATGAATGGAAATTTCGAATCAGTATAATTTGTTTCGACCAATATACATATCCGATATTATATTGCGTTTTCAGAGTTGAACGTTTTGAAATCGAATTTGGCGCCATAGAGACCACGCCCTTTTCCATCTCATTGGCTGGGTACTCTGCGTTTATTAATGTATCCTCCAATATAGCATGTAGGGATGTCTCTGAGAAGAGCGAGCTCTGAATATTTTCCTTGGTTTCATGAAGGATGAGGTGTATGACAAGCCAAAAATTAGGTTACTCTTAAGTTAAACTTTGCGAAATATCCATAAGAATATTGAAAAACATATGGATGAACATCTAATTAGCGGGCAGCACTAGGTACATATCTCAAAAATGTCATAATGTTCTTATTTTACATATTTTGAACTCAAGAACAAGATTAGTGAAGTCGAAATTTGGCCTCCTCAAATAAAAATGAAGCATTTGCAACTATATCGTGAGATTTATTTCAAGAATATTCTATATTTGATCATAATAATTGGATTTGCCAAACCATTACTCGCGTTCCGAAATTACTGACCAGTACTGGCGACAGCCAGTAATTACGGAACGCTTGTCAGTAAATTTTGAAACGTGAAAACTGACGTTTAGTCGCGGCAAAAATTGACGAGCTGAAATTTTAGCGAGACTAGCGAGAGTTTCAAAGGATAAAGGAAATATGGAGAATTTTATAGGAGCGTTGGTGGACGATTTATTTGATTCTTCAACTGAGGAATCGATCAGTAGCAGTAGCAGTGGGGAAGACCAAGATTTCGTAATTTGTTCAGCAGAAATTTATTTCTACTATAAAAACATGCGAGGTCAGATTATCCCTCTTCCAAGGATTCAAAATCATCTAGGTTTAGTGCAAAATTATTCACCTAGTTTATTTAAATCTCATTTCAGTTAGTATTGCATATAGCTTATTTATATCTGTCCTGTCCTATATGAAGAGCAATGAACCTTTTCGAGTATAAATTATGAATTACCTTTTAGACACATTCTAACATTTGTAGTGTCTTACCTGATAAGTACATTTAATTATGTATTTGGTAACAATTTTGAAAACTGAGCTACACAAGGAAGTAGATTCAGCTGGTAGACCAGAATAACCTTTACCAATTGCTTATTGCCCTGTGGTACATGACAACGCCCAATTCATATAGGTGAAACTCTCTATCTTTTCGCACACTCAGAAGAGTTGTGACTGATATTTGTCGATTGGCTCCACAAATTATTAAATGGCCAAAAGGAGAAGAAGTCAATTCAATCCGGAATGGCTTCAGAAGTAAATGGCCAATAAGCCAAATTCTAGGTGCGATAGACGAATGTCCCATTGAAATTAGAAAACCTTCCGAAGATGGCGATTCATTCATGAATAGACATCATAAGTATTCTATACAGTTAAAATCATTACCTCGAAAGGTTATGGTATTGCATATTCCATTCTTATTGTAGTCGATTCACCCATGTGTATTTGGTTAATTGTGGATCAGTGAATGATCAAAGAGTTTTCAGACTTTCTGAATTAAATGGCTTTTTATTGAATCCAGAGAGGTATTTTCCACAGAATTCAAATTTTATAGGAGTTGGTGCCTAAAATATTCATGAACACGTAGTGGTTCCCTATAGGGATAATGGGCATTTAACTTCACAGCAAATCTACTTCAACCAACATCTTTCGTCTATTAGTACCGAGATTAGTACCATCATTGAAAGAACTCTCGGATTGTTGAAAAATAGATTTCAGAGTTTACTCTATTGCTGTCCACTAACAGATATCCAATTTATTCCAAAATTTATAATGGCTTGTTGTGTTATTCATAATATTTGTGAAATGGGAGGTGATTTTATAGATCTAGAATTAAATAATCCAGAACATCATACAGAGGAAAGTAATGTCCAACGAAATATACAGAATAATCCACATACAGTTAATGAGATGAACGAAAGGCTTCAAATAATCCGAGATATCAGGCCAGGTGAAATATAAAGATTGTATTAATTTGTTACTAGGTTTTCTTTCGAACAATTCTTCTATGAAAATGATTCAAATCAAAATATTTACGTAACCTCACTTTTTTGACGTACTGGCGCTCACACATCCTTTTTCTGGCAGTAGCCAACAGTAGATTTTTAGCCTCGCACAAGGTTCATTGAAAGATGGCGGGAAAACGATGCCAGTTAAAAACTGTAATTTCGGAATGCGAAGTAGCCAATAGCAGATTTTTAGCCTCGCACGGGGTACATTGACAGATGGCGGGAAAACGATGCCAGTAAAATTCAGTAATTTCGGAACGGATATCAGTACTGGCCAGTACTGGTCAGTAATTTCGGAACGCGAGTATTATTTCAGTTGTCAACATTTTTGGTTAACTAAGGTTAGGTTTGTTTGATTCAATATTTCTATTAAATTCAACATTATCCAAAATGTGAAGCTGCAAAATTGCAGATAATCGAAAATGAGGCACTTTGAAGACCAAAAACCAAGATAACTCGACATTATTTATTCTACTTAATCATAATTTAACTTATAACTGCCTCATTATTTTTATGTATGAGTAATGAAATGAACGATGAATATATGTGACAAATATATATATCGAATTCATTTTTCACATAAAATCGAATTATCAATATTCATACTTGAGTTATAGGGTAGTTAACAATTGATTCCAACATTTGTTTATGTTACGAATATCAACTAATTTTTTTTTGTTCAGACCTTAACATTCATAATTCGAAAAATACTTGGGAAGTAGCTCGTATAGTAAAAGATTGGAACGTTTACCACTCACCTACAATTAAAATTCCAGGTTTTGTTTTGCCGGAAATGTACTTATTTGACCTTTTTTCTTCTAAAAGAGAAACATTCAAAAAATTCTGGTTCACAAGTACATTATTGACATTTTTTTTTCCTCGAACGGAACAGCACAAAGAAATACAAAACACACTCAGAAGAAATAACTCTCACTAATCCAAAACTACGAATTTTGATTATTTTCACTATTTTTCTGGCACTAGAATTGTTGAACTTGCCAATTTGATTTTGACATTTTCAACTCCGACAACTAACACAAAACACAACTGGGAAGAATCAGAATTTACATTCTGTGTATGTTCTGTCAATCGATTAGGTTCCAATTAAATTTTGCGAAAAATTCAACCCTGTTGTGAGTTCGATATCAAAAAATCATGGATGAAAATTAATTAACACTGAATTAACATAAGTTTTATGATAAAAATCAAATAGAGACCCTACTGGAACGTAGCCATTTTCTGGTTGTCAGATAATAATCAACAAATTCATAACCTAAATTTTATTGTATACATTTTTGAAATTTAAGGAACAACCAAAACAATTTGGTCATAAACATTCAATCTTTAAATTCAAATGTTACCCAACTTTTGTTTCAGTAATGAGTTTCTTAAGTGATGGAATTGTTATATTCGTCTCCCAAGCAAGTATCGCATACTTTTATAATAATTAGTTGATATTAAATTTTTTGCTTTAGATATTCTTCTTCATCGGAGCATGGATCTTTTTCGTGAAACAACTCTTCAAGGACTACGAAGTCAGACACATGATGATACAGCTCTTATTCTGTATCACTCTGACTCTATCATGCACTATGTTCGAACTTATTATATTTGAAATATTGGAGGTGCTTGATTCTAGGTACCTTTTTTTTTATAGAAACGATATTGCATTAACGTATTTTCAGTTCTAGGTTTTTCTTCTGGTACTTCATGTTGTATTTTCTACTCTTCATAGTTATAGTGGCTAACCCTTTATATTTATCATACTGCTGCATCAGTAATGTCCCGTATGGTAAATATAGAATTTCACTTATCATATTACAAATACAATTTAAATATAGGACTCGGATACCAGAAATATGAGTTCCACATTGTCTATATAATATATCTTTTGGATGTGACACTTTATTTTTCAGTGAAATCTGAATACATCAAACATGCTACATTTCTCGTTTGGATAGCTTTTCTTGTGATATTCTGGAAGATTGGAGACCCTTTTCCAATACTGAGCACTAAACAAGGTCTCTTATCTATTGAGCAGTTGGTATCAAGAATAGGTGTGATTGGTGTAACTGTGATGGCTCTACTATCTGGGTTTGGTGCCGTTAATTATCCCTATACATCAATGAGGTACTTCATAAGGTAAATGAGCTCAATTATTTATTTGTATGATATATGTATATTTCTGTGATGTTGTATTTTTAAACCGAAAATAAGCCCAAATGGTTGTAAGTATAATAATAATATGATATTTATACTCAAAAGCTTGGATTGAAGCCAATATATTTTTTTTTAAGAGTTATACCTTTTCGCTCTGAACCAAAAATTTCATCTGCTGTTTTGATGAGAATTGAAATCTACAAAAAAGGTGCGTTTCTAATCGATTGATTTTAAATGCATCAGCAGTGTTTTTTCAATTTCATCAAATGACGCCACGTCAATAGTATCCTCATCACTGATGCATTTACGATCAATCGATTAGATATTTCGATCAGAATTAAAACGCAACCTAAGCTTCACACAATTTCTAACCATACACATTTTTCTCCTTTTTTTTCTTGGATTTTACTGTGTTCTAATTACTTTTTTTTATAGAGAAGTAACAATTACTGATGTCAATAATATTGAAAAAAAACTGAGACAAGCTATGGACATGATTCTAGTGAAGAAAAAAAGAATAGCAATTGCAAAGAAACAGATGGCAAATAACTCCTTAGATTACGTTAAGCAAGGTATTTGGGGTATGATTGCTTCTGCTACATCAAGAAAGCAAGAAAGTAAGTATTCCATGGAAAATCAAACAAATTTATGGCCAAGCTTCATCTATAATATTTCGTGAGTTTACAAATTGTGAGTATCAGTTTGGAATCAACAAACAAAACGAAAAGAATCGCTGGATATTGAACTATCTCTATGGCATGAAAGTTTAAATCATAGGATTTCTGAGGCCTATTCTGGAGGCTTATTAATGGAAATAATGATCCAACAATTGGAATTTTCGTTTGAAATCAGGAAAATTCATATAAAACCCTTTTAGATATAACCCAGTTGAAGCTTGAAGTGGCTGGGTTAGAAGAATTAAGCAGACAATTATTTCTTGAAGCACATGAAGCAAGAAATATGTTGGAGAGAATTGAATGGTCTAGGACTTGGAAGGGTATTTACTTCAACTTCCTAGGATACATCTTCTCAGTTTATTGTTTATGGAAAATTTTCATTGTAAGTTTATATTTTTCTGCAAGCAAAAATATAGATTATATTTTTTAGTGTACAGTAAACATCATCTTTGATAGAGTGGGTAAGAAAGACCCTGTTACAAGAGTAATAGAAATAGCAATTCACTGGATGGGCTTTAATTTCGATGTGAATTTCTGGTCACAGCAAGTTTCTTTTTATCTTGTGGGATGTATTGTGGTGACATCCATTCGAGGATTACTGCTCACTCTGACTAAGGTGAGTTAAGACATATCGATACCTTTTTGCCAAATTATCGTAAGCCTCAACGTACTACATAGAGGCTTACAATAGTTTGGCAAAAAGGTATCGATATCAGTGAATTATTAAATTTTCTGAATTGAAATACTTAACCCTTTCGGCCCTGACGGTGGCATTTGCCACCACTGACTTCACAGAGTTCAACATACACCAGCAAGTGTATTTGAAGACCTGGTGGTGGAATTTGCCACTACTTCATAGTTCCTATACGAATACTGAGAACTACCTCATATTTGTTGAGAAACTTGCTAGAAGGTTGCTTGTAAGCAAATTCATAAAAAAAAAAATTTTTTTTATAGAAAATGTGAAAAAGATTGTAAATTGATAGTTAATGAACTTATAATAATAATAATAAGAATATCAATAAAATCAAAAAGGGAGGGCTGAAAGGGTTAAGTGTAGCATAATAATTTTTGATATTCACTTTATTTTCCAATTGTTGGATGTGGCTGTGGCTGATGATGAACATCAATATTCACTTAGTATGCACTAATACAAGGTACATCGACTATCATTAATAAAGGGTTTGCTAAACCCCGACATATACAGGGTGTCCGGGAAAATGTGGGAAATCTCTCGGATTCAGATAAAACATAAAATAATAAGATGACAAGTTTCCATCATTTTTTTTCCTAGCGGCCCTCTCTATGGAGATACGGTCTCCTAAATGACGCCATTGGAAAGTCATTTTACTGGAATAAATTTAAAACTACTTAGTATAATTTAATGAAAGTTTGATATGATAAACAGTAGTAAGGAACACTTAAAATATTGCCCTTAAATTTAAATTAGCTCGTTTGGTTTACCCAGGGCGGACTAGGTTGTACATTTTAATGCTTACATTTTTAACACACTGTATGATAAGGAGTTAAAAAAACAAATTTGGATACCTTGAACATTAAGCTAAAAAAAAGGTACTCTTGTTCATTGTCGATGAAATGAACCGTTTTCGAAAAACAAAATAATAAAAGAAGTAACTTTTTTAATTTTATTAGAAAGAACCATGAATTCTATTTTTTTTTGTCTGCAACAAAGTGTGATACGAAAGTTATTCAAGAAACAAAAAAGATTATCCGATTAATCCGACAAAATTTGTTTCTTATCACATCACAATGTATGTATTTTTGTTGAGGTGCCTTTCTGGGGCAAAACTGCATTGTTGAGAATCTTTGTAGTCAATCACGTAAAAAACTTTTTTGTTCCTTGAATAAATTTTGTATCACACTTTCTTGCAGACAAGAAAAAATTAGAATTCATGGTTCTTTTTGATAGAAATGAAAAAATTACTTCTTTCATTATTATGTTTTTCGAAAAGGGTTCATTTTATCGACAATGAACAAGAGTACCTTTTCTTTAGCTCAATGTTCAAGGTATCCAAATTTGTTTTTTTTAACTCCTTATCATACAGGATGTTAAAATTGTAAGCATTAAAACGTACAACCTAGTCCGCCCCTGGTAAAGTAAACAAGCTAATTCAAATTTAAGGGAAGTATTTTAAGAGGTCCCTGCTATTGTTTATCATATCAAATTTTCATTAAATTATATCAAGTAGTTTGAAATTTATTCCAGTAAAATGAATTTCCAGTGGCGTCATTTAGGTGGCCGTATCTCCGTAGGGAGGGCCGCTAGGAAAAAAAATTATGGGAACTTGTCATCTTATTATTTTATGTTTTATCTGAATCGGAAAGATTTCTCACATTTTCCCGGACACCCTGTATGTTTCGCTATACAATAGCATCATCAGGTGGCGGAGGTTAAACCTTGTTGCTCTTGCGACCATTTTTATTATAGATCAATATCGGGAGGGGTGGGGAACAGGGGACAGGATCAACGGAAAATTATGAATAACGGCACATTGTTTTTCTAGGAATTGTCATCTCATTAAAATGTCGGTATGGTAAAACGTCAATCTCAATATTGCGGTGTTATTCACCTCAATCTGGTCATTAAGTAAATGTATCAATGTATGGGTGAATACTAAGTAATAGAACTATAGTTACTAAATATAAAATCATTTCCAGTTTTTCAACAAAATATCTTCAAGCAAAAGTTCAACAATTATAGTGCTAATATTAGCGCAAATAATGGGCATGTACTTCGTATCATCTGTGCTACTTTTAAGGATGAATATGCCACCCCAATACAGAAAAATTATCACTCAAGTTTTGGGAGATCTACAGTTCAATTTTTACCATCGTTGGTTCGATGTGATATTTTTAGTGAGCGCTTTGAGTAGTATTCTAACTATGTTTCTTGCACACAAGCAACCTGTAAGAGATAATATGGAGAGTGAATAAATTGTATGGTGGAAAACTCGAAAAAATCTTTATTCTACAATGATATGTATATGTATGTATAATACATATTACTATACATAGATATTCAAATAAAATTCAAGAAATTTCAATACATCAGTATATATGTCAACTTCTGCTTTGAAATATTTTTTTACCAATGATTCCTACTGATTATTCCTTAAATGGGTGATGGAACTGTTGAATCTCCATCATAAGAGCTTTTTATAGATTTAATATACAATTGATTTATTTGGTTTCATTTCAATTTCCTCAACCACTCGAAAACATTATGAAAAACGCTACAAATGTTACATAAGGTTTATCATTTCTTCTCCTCCTGAGATAAAAGTATAACCAGTTGTCTATTCGTTGGTTACTTACTTTACTCTTTGGCCTTTGGTAACTAATCTTTAGTCTTCATCTCTTCTATCTTTATTTTTTTTGTCTTCTGTCTCTGTCTCCTGTCCAATTTTTAGAAATTATGCATCGAATTCTCCAGTTAGGAGGATGCATGTCGGATAGCAACTGATCTTTTTCCTGCGATTAGGTTTCATAGTTTCCGAGATTAACTATGGATGGACTGAATTTTGCGCGCATGTTTCTATAAACAAGAGCGTTATCATTTTGCCCAAATGTCTGTAATTTTCAAATTTGCAAGCGAGAATGGTTTCATTCGAACAATTATATTCGCGGTCAAATTCAGTTTCAACGTCTGTTTTTGAGCGCTCGTTCTACTTACACGAGGGCTTTATCATTTCGTCACGATGTCTATATTTTTCGAATTTTGAGCCGAAAATGGCCTAAATCGACACGACCTAGAAACTTAAAATTCTCAGGGTAGGTTCGAATTTTGATTGCCGCGGTCGAGTCCGTTATTGGGCGAAATTCGACCAAGGGTTTCGTAAATACAGGGTGTCTACTTTTAAAAGGGCCAAACTTCAGGGGGAGATCATACATAAGATTTGCAACAAAAAATGTCTATAACACATGGTCGAAATGTTGACGGTTATTCTTTAATTTAACATTTCTTGATTTCAAGTTTTTCCATAAAATCAATTATACTTCAGTTATCCTTAGAGCCTCTTTAGATTTGACCATATATTTGGAAACAGCATTAAATTTTCTACAAGATAAGAATTTCTGTTAAAAAAATTCTTATTGCGGGCATGGTAAGGAGATGAATGTCACGATTCTGAAGTGAACAAAACCAGTCATATTTTTCCAATAGTTTTATCGATGAAAAATCATTGATTATGATTATTATGAACATGAATTTCTGTTAAAAAAATTCTTATTGCGGGCATGGTAAGGAGATGAATGTCACGATTCTGAAGTGAACAAAACCAGTCATATTTTTCCAATAGTTTTATCGATGAAAAATCATTGATTATGATTATTATGAACATGTTTTCTTTTCTGCAAAAACTGCCCAATTTTGTGTGCTTTCGAATGACATCAACTTTTGTGTTTGCTGCTCCTCTTCTGCCCTAATATCATGGCTAACAAGATAACAACGAATAAGTTGAAATATTCCAAACCTAAATTTGCTCTATTTTGAAGCTCTTTATGATTGAATATTGAAGTTATTTTTATGGAAATCGTGAATTTATCTGTCGAATCAAGATAATTTGAAGGAATAAACCAAATTTCTATAATACAGATTCTATGAAAATTTGTAAAGAAGGCCGACTAATACTACTTATAACAATCGTTCGAAATGTCCACTTACTTATTCAATACATTTTACACATCGTTTTCGCACTGAATCTACAAACCTGCGAAGTTCACAACGTTTCTGACACATTTATGCACAACAAACACAAATTTATTTTTTCGATCAGATCCTATCGAGTCTGTTAAGCTGCTTTGGATTGATGTAATGAATTCTTCAGCTTTGTGCCGATCGGGAAGTATTACTGGTCAGAAAAGTTCACCTCCTAATCTCAGACACCCAAAGCCGGAATTTGCGGGATTTAATGAATCAATATTTTGGAGTGCAATGGATTGTAGAGTAAAGGTACGGTCCGGTAAGATTGCCAACAAGGTGCGCCGACCATAGGCCTTTAGATTTTTATGTCTGGAACACCTTGATAGAAAAAGTATATCAAATTCGCGTTCAGACTCTAGAGGATCTGGTCGAAAGAATAAATTTGTGTTGTGCAGAAATGCGTCAGAAACGTTGTGAACTTCGAAGGTTTGTAGATTCAGGGCGAAAACGACGTGTAAAAGGTATTGAACAAGGAGGTGGACAATAAGAACAACTGTTATAAGCAGTAGAATTCGTTTTTCTTCACATGTTTTCATAAAATTTGTTTTATTATAGTTTAGTTTATTCCTTCAAATTATTTTGATTCGACAGATAAATTCATGATTTCCATAAAAATAACTTCAATATTCAATTATAATTAAAGAACTTCAAAATAAAGCAAATTTAGGTTTGGAATATTTCGACTTATTCGTTGTTATCTTGTTAGCCATGATATTAGGGCAGAAGACGAGCAGCAAGCACAAAAGTTGATTTTTCATTCGAAAGCACACTAAATGATTCAGTTTTGCCTAAAAAGAAAACATTTCCATAATTAATGATTTTTCATCGATAAAACCATTGGAAAAATATGACTGGTTTTGTTCACTTCAGAATCGTAACATTCATCTCCTTACCACGCCCGCAATAAGAATTTTTTTGGCAGACAGAAATTCTTATGTAGGTTTTGTAGAAAATTTCACGCTGTTTCCAAATATGTGGTCAAATCTGATGAGGCTCTAAGGATAACTGAAGTATAATTGGTTTTATGAAAAAAACATTTCGTGAAATCAAGAAATGTTGAATTGAAGAAAAAACGTCAACATTTCGACCATATGTGTTATATGACATTTTTTGTTGCAAATCTTATGTATGATCTTCCCTTGAAGTTTGGCCCTTTGAAAAGTAGACACCCTGTTAAGCCGTTCGAATTTTTGTTTTCCTGATTACTTCGAAACTACTGATTCGATCGAGATGAAATTTTTCACTCAGATGTAAAATGACGTGTTCAAGCTACATGTAAAATTTAATTGTCCAGATCGCATAATAAGAACTATAGAAACCATAGAAAATTATAACTTTCGAACGCACAGGCCTAGAACTTGAAATTTTCAGGATAAGTGTGAATCTCGAATGTCGCGGTCACGTTTATCAATGAGCGAAATTACCTTTGGAATATCTGCACATCCAATTCCCCAACAGACTTAAGACATCCACTTCTAATAAGCATATTACTTCCTTAAATGTATACCTTTTTCATCATAAGTTTTCACGTATACAACGAGTCTTGAAAAGGGAACCAAACGTTGCGAAACGTCGGCGAAGGTACAAGTGTTTTACTTATTTGTCCAATTCCCTGTGAAAGAACAGATGTATCCTATCATGGACGTGAATGCCAGAATGCCTCAAGCTCATGGGACATGAGCATTAGTATCATTAAAAGAATTAAAAAAAATATTTTTTAAATAAAAACTTCAGAAACTATTCGTCATCTCTCGCTGAAATTTTGTGTATACATATAAGGCATGGATAAAATGATAAATATGAAAACAGTTGAACAGCTGCCGTGAAAAGAAAATTGAGTTTTAATGATATGGCGTTTGGAAGTTGGAACTGCATATTCTGTGATTCCATTTCTTCAGAATCGTTGGTTCGATAGTCTAGCTACTATGTCATCTCGTGTCGAATTGGAATGATCATAGATTTGTAAGATCTTCCCTAAATAGGGATATGTGATGATTTCCAAGGTTTATAAGCCACAAAACACGTTTTTTTTTTCAGATTTCCAGAATTTTACGCGAAATTGGCCAAAATCTGACATTTCGGATGAAAATATCCTGAAATATGCCTATTCAGAAGTGGAAACTAGGCGGATACGATTAAAGATCTCATTTCGAAATACCTCCTGGATGGATGACCGCCCTGGCGATAAATTTGAACAATCGCGACAGAGTTCCTGACTTCACGTCAGTGCTTTTATTCGATTTTTTTCAGATTCTACACGACAGTGTAATACGAAATTTTCCTACTACTGGGATTAACTACTGTTTCATCGATTTTCAATCCCCCAGTCTATCTTTCAATTGCATTCACCACAAAAAAAGGTAGAAAAGAAAATCATGTATGTATTTTCCAATTCAGTGAATAAGTTATAAATTGATAAATTCGCAGGTTTTCCACCTTCATGAAGACCAAGTATATAAGTAATAATTTTCTGGTTAAATTGAATCAAATGAGGTCCCTAAAACTTTTTGTGAATTCCGTGACGTTATTTGACATAATAAAATTAGGTTATAAGAGTCTGTGTCTTGTGGATTCCTAATTCTTACATCCATTTATTTTACGTAATAGCAATATTCGATTTCATTCTCATTGAAGTAATTGATACCCATATCTAACAAAAAATGAGTGCCTGGAGAGCTGCCGGTCTTAAGTGAGTAATAACTGATCATTAGAACTCTTTACTCATTTCTCAATATACTTCTCCCAATTGCAGCTACATCAACTATTCTAATATTGCTGCTAGAATATTGAGGCAATCACTTAAAGCCGATATCAGGGCAGATGCCGCAAAAAGGGATACATCAACGGTGAAGATTACGAAATGGGTCGATGGCAAGCCAATAAGTAAGTAAAATTAAAGGTCATCTCGGTTACTGTATTTGCTGCGACTCTAAAGATATACATAACTATTTTATTTTCTCAGATGCAAAGGATTAATATTCATCGAAGTTAGTATATTGAGTTGTAAGTTTTTGGAGTGATTTTGCTGTTTGAAGTGTGAACACTAACAATTCATATAATGCTCTTGATTGATTCGTTTTTTACTATCTGTTGAAAATTAATTTTCGAAGATTTATTCGTTTTATTAATAATAGTAGTTTTTTCAACATTAATAATCCTTGAACTTTCAAGGTCAGCAATATGCACTAAGTCTCTTGTTAAACATTACCAAATATCGGAAACATTTTTTGTTGTTATATGTACATTTTTTTCACCTGAACAATATTGGTGGAGACATGTCTTTTCACTTACTTGGTTCAGTAGTAAAAGCCAAAAATATATGTTCATCATAAAAACAATTGAAAAACACAAGTTTAACAACTCTTTGGCATCTATATCGTCAAAATTCTGATAGAAATTTTCTAAATTCATGAGGAATAATGAAAGCATTTTGCCATGCAAAATTGATTTGAAATGTGAGAATCAATATCCGTAACTCAGAGCAAAAGGGTATTAAGTCCAAAATAACAATTTTCCGTTTTTCTGGCTCACCTACATTTAAATTTTGTTCTCTATTTAATGGTCTACCTTGAAGACGATAGTAGGTACTCAAAATTACGAAAATAGCATTTCAAGAACAGTATCAAGTCCACATTCCTTTACATTTTGTGACTTAATAATACCCTTTTGCTCTGGGGTACGGATATGATTTCTTATATTTCATTTGTTATTGTGGTAAATTTTTTATTCTCTATTTTTTTGTTGTTGTGCCAACAATACAAAAATGTAACGAAAATTTTCCCATCATACTAATAATGTTTTTTTTTACAGAAAATGTTGAACCAACAAGAGATATGTAATTGGGTAATAATAAATAACATTAAGTAGTAGATATTTATTATAATTATTCCTATCACCAATAAAATCTGAAAATATAAAAAAAATTATTTCGATTTGAACTCAATTTGTAGATAAAATACGTATTATGTATTAGTTTGCTCAGATCATTTCTTGAAATTGCCTTATCAAATTAGAAGAAAACTGAAAATTTTATCGGTCTCCTCTCGATTTGGGTATTCCAGATTCAGTCAGAAGATGTTCTTCAGAATTTTCTAGAATTCTAGGACCACTTCCAACATTCGTGTAAATTATATACTTCAATTTACCTTCCGATTGTTGGTAATTGCTAACAGCTGATGTTAATTCCTGTAAAAAGTCGTAATAGATATATAATAGAAGGTATATTAGAATTAAACTTACTTCATCAAGGGTTGTTATGGGCAGCTTCATACCTTTGAAATAATCAGAAATATGCATGGATTTTGGAGGAAATATATAGTTTATCATTTCTATCACTTCCCCTACATTTTCGTCCAAGAGATATAAGCAAGCATTAGGACCAGCATCGAATGTATAAGCAACCTGAAAATGAATTGAAGTTATGGCAAATATCTAGTAGATATTTCAAGGTCTTGTCTCCTACATAAGCTTAGTGAGGACAATAGCTCTAATAATAAACAGACTGGGCGTCCCGTGTCTTTTGTTGTCTGATGTTCCAAGACAACCAATTACTCCATCTTTCTCTTCAGAGTCAAATTCGTACTTTCAAAGAAAGAAATATCTTTCTCATTCTGAGATTAGGTGAAAAAATATCTTTCTCTAGTCTTGAGATAGTCTCTGTCATACCCACAGGGTAGGTTCGAATCTCTGTGGATAAGTTCGTTATTGGGCAAAATTCGACCAGGGGTTTCGTAAATATGGTCGTTTGAAATAGAGTTTTCTTGATAATTTCAAAACTACGGATTCGATCCTAACGAAATTCAGTATTTTAAAGGAGAATGATATATTTAAGCTACATTTTTTCCAGATCACATAACCAGAACCATTTCAGATTCCAACGAAATATTGATAAAATCCTTATATTTCTGCAACAGCTGATTCGGCATAATTGACAAAGAGCTACTGTCATTTTTTTTTACAGCTGTCAAAAATTTCTTCAATTGGTTTCTAAAACTGGAAAATGCGAATCTACCTACAAGGAGGATGAACGAGCGCTCAAAAGCTCCTGACTTCACGGTAGTGCTTTTTATAATTTTAGAGAAATATTGAATTTATCGAATCACTGTTTCAGTTATGAAAATTACCAATGTGAAGATTTTAGGTTAGGTATTCAGTTTACTAATCATCTCTTAACACTTTTTAGAGTAAGGTGCGATAAAAAAAATCGAGAAAAAATCGTATGTTTGTTTTGCCTTCGAATAAAAGCATCCTTCGAAAAGTCCATAGCACTCTTGACCTTGTTCTTCATTGGAAGCTCGATTTATCCGGTGATTTTTCTCAATATTTGAAGAGAAATATTTACCAAACCACTGTTTCAGTTGTCGAAACTATCAGTTGTTAAATTTTTGTCAAGGTAGGTTTGTTTTAATGTGATATCTGGTTAAAGCTTGAACTTTCTTACCTTAGTTTCTCCTTTGAATTGATTATAACGATGGACTAATTCTATGATAGTCCTGGAAGTATCAGTCAGGTAAAAACATGGTGGATAAGTATCCAAGCAAACACTGTGGAATTGGTTGGAATCTTGCATTGTCAATCGAGCAAACTTTTCGAAATTTTTATTTTTTATAGCATTGATCATGTCTTCTGTCCTTCGAGGTACAATGTTTGCAGCCCTATATTGAAGAAACTCTGAGGTTTCAACGCTTGTCTTCATTCCTGAGGTGGAACTGTAAGTCTTCTTCTGATCGTTAACTACAAGAATCAAGACTCGCATTTCTGGCCAGTGAGATTCAGGGGCTACTTGAACTGCAACTGAATCTGATCCTCCAGATGTTTCTCCTTTGTGCCACCTAACCTTCAATAAAACAATGGAGTTGATATAAATTCTTTGAATTTGTGATCACAGAAATTTTTTATAGAAAGATTTCAAAAGACCTTACCCAACCTCCAAATACACTTCTGCATGCACTTCCAGAACCAATCCTCGCGATACAGGATATATTCGTTTTTATTTCATAAATTTGTGCTAAGGCATACACTAGACATGCATAGCCAGCAGCAGAGGAAGCCAAACCTGCAGCTGTTGGAAAATTGTTTTCTGAGCAGATGCTCAATTCCCACCTCAAACATTCCAAATCTGGATTAGCCTTCTTCTTGACTGTAACAAAAATTTGAAAGAAAAGTAACCACAAAAAATATAATAAATCAATATTTACTTTCTTGCAAACAGTTCTGAAATCTTTTGTTATCGGTTGTCTGCAGTTCTCCATTCAACCAGAATTTGGTTTCTTTTATGTCTGGAGAAGCAACTATTGTTGTTTTAGCACACATCTAAAAATGTATCAATAACTTTCACTGTGGTCTTGAAGAATCAAATTACATATTATGTACCTAAATTGATGTGGAATATGCAATTTATATAATTGGTAATGGAATGAACAATTGTGTTTCCTGGGAGATTGCATCCCCCTCCCCCCTATGTGATAGTATTTTCTACATGCAAATTACTTTACCCTCATATTCTCAGTAAGTATAGATAAAACAGATCTTTTTTTCATGAATATATTTAGAATTTATTTTTGTTGTTGAGTTAATTTCATTATAATTATTCCAAAGCCTTAAGTCATAGCTCTGCGATAAGACACAAAGGTGATATAACTTATGAATGTTCTATTTATTTCGCGTATTTTTGAGCGCTCGTACTTCTTACACGAGGGCTATATCATTTCGTCATGATGTCTGTATTTTTCGAATTTTGAGCCGAAAATGGTCTCAATCGACTATGTTCGACTCACTGATGACGAATCCGTCGAAAAATTCGAGTCTGTCCGTCCGTCCGTATACACGATACCTCTCGAACGGAATGTTCTAGAAACATGAAATTTTCAGGGTAGGTTCGAATCTCGAATGCCGCGGTTGAGTTCGTTATTGGGCAAAATTCGCCGAGGGTTTCCGTAAATATGGGCGCTCGAAATTTTGTTCTCCTGATTACATTGAAACTACAGATTCGATCGAGGTGAAATTTTGAACTCAAATGGAAAATTACGTGTTGAAGCTACATGGCAAATTTGGTCCAGCTCGCATGACCAGAACCATTGAAAATTATAACTTTGTAATTGAAAAGCCTAGGGACTTGAAATTTTCAGGATAGGTTTCGATCTTTAATGTTGCGGTCACTTTCATCAATGAGCAGAATAAGACTAGGGGTTCCGTAAATATGACCGTTTGAAATTCAGTTTTCTTGATAATTTCAAAACTATGGATTTGATCGTGACGAAATTCTGTATTTATATTGAGAATGATATATTGGAGCTGAATTTTTTCAGATCGCATGATCAGAACCATAGAAAATCATAACTTTCGAACGGAAAGGCCTAGAGAAATTTTCAAGATAGGTTCGGATCGCGAATTTCGGGGTCACGTTCATCAATGAGCAAAATTAGACTAGGGGTTCCGTAAATATAGCCTTTCAAACAATTTCTTTCCTGATCATTTCGAAACAACTTATTGGATTGTAATGAAATTTCGCACATAGATGAAGAATAATGTATTCAAACTACGTGGGAAATGTTGTCCAGATCGCATTACCGAGAGGAGATACCGTAGAAAATTCTAGCGAATTATCAAAAAAAAATTGGTCACCTGAAGCACTGACGTGAAGTCTTGATTTTCGCCTTTGTTTGAAATTTTCTTTGATAGCTGTCAAAATCTTTCCAATTGTTTTCTAAAACTGGAGAATGCTAATCTACCTAAAAGGTGGATGTACGAGCGCTCAAAAGCTCCTGACTCCACGGCAGTGCTTTTCGTCATTTTTTTTAACTTTAAATTATTTTTGCCATGTTCTTACGAATCCAACATCTTAATCGAAAAATTGGCAAAAAAATAAAAACTGGATGTTTTTTCACTATCGATTTAATCTGCAACAGTTTCAAGAAACAAATGTTTTTTTCTTCAGGCTGAAAAGGTTCCACAACATGAGCAGGTTACATCACAATCTCATCAAACAACAGACTTACCACCATAAATGTTATGCTATATGATCTTCAAAAATAAAATGTATAAGGAGCTACAAATTCTTCAGTCAACCATCTACTGAACTTCTATAAAAGAGACAATATCAAAAAACTAAGCTTCCAAGAAGGAGTTATTTTCTTGTGAATTTAATTTTATCATTAGTGTATTATTTTATAGCCCTAGTTGTAGCTGTGATTTGACTGAAAGCTTATACTAGAATGTTTTATTTATTTTACTGATTTTTTCTCTTTTCATTTTTTTGTTACTTTTATTTTATTATTATATTATTTTCTTGTTGGTTTTTTTTTCATAGATAAAATCTTTCAGTGCTCTGGGGGGGTATTACCACCTCTACTGACCCCAGACCGCCCAAAAGCTAATGTATTAATAAACAAACATTGGTCATATTCTTTGTTTATTTAATGATTATATATTTTGGTGCTTCAGTATAATGAATACACCCTCAAAAAAAGCTTCAATTTGGAAATTTTCTTCAGGATGTTATTACTGAAAAATGTATATAGTCGAAGTATAACAGACTGCCAAGAATGTACTGAAATTAGATATGTGTTGCTATTCCATTCCCTGAATATTGTTCCATACAACAAAATATTGTAATTTACTTACATGGTCTATACTCAAGGAAGCACTTATTGAGTCATTCAAGGGTAATATCAAATCTTCATTTCTTTTTCCCCCTGCAAATAATCAATTTTTCAAGGCTCACATGATTGAATCTTGAAGAAAACTTACAGTATTTTATTACTGCAATATTAACCGGTGCTTGGCATGTTACAATCTTCATTTCCTTTGTCATTAATAAATAATATTATTGAATGTAGTTAGATAACTATATTGGGTAAAATCAAATTGCCTTATAGAAACTGAATTTTCACTGGAACAAAAGTGAAAAATACAGATTAATAATTATGTGGAACTGATTATGGGTATATGTTAGCATATTACCAATCAAATAGTTCAGATAAATCACAGAAATTATACTTTATACTGTACGTAGTCGATTAGCTCCACTATTTTTTTTTTTGGCAATAAAGCATTGAAGAGTACATCGAAGATAATTCATATCGAATAAATTTTTGAGTACATATACTTAATTAAAAATCCAATGTCATCAAAAGAAATAAATGAACTGCCTAGTACTCAAATCAAAAAATTACCTTTTCATATCATTTGTTATGTGTTTATGAGGAACATAAGCATTTTTCTTGTTTTAATTGATCAATAAAATAATGACTTCATTTTTGCAGTGAGAGAGATATTTTTAAAATAGGGGGAAATAATTCTACAATGTTAATCAATACTTACTCATAGAATTCAAATGTCTTTTCTTGAATAAATAATAATCAAAACAGAAAGATAGTCTTGAGCCTCAACTCAAAGTAAATGAGGTTAAAATTATGACGTTCCACCTGTACTGTTTTGAGATTTTGACCTACTATTTCTAAGTTAATCAGAAATAACTAGGTTATCTTTGCTCTGGCTGAATTAGTTATGAATTCATAGTTCATTAAATGCGTAGATATAAAGAATGGACCATATGAACTACACGGATGGGATACATGGAAAAACTGCTACACAGGAAAATTCCACAAATTTCAGTTCAATTTCACCAAGTACACGTGATTTATTCAACAAATTTTATTTATTTAACTGTGTTTTACCGTTTCATTTGATACCTAGTTTTGTCTCACTATTCTTACAGAAGGAAGATCAATGAACAAATATTGGAATAATTTATTTAAAGTTCAATATCTATAAAGATAACAATAAACAAACAACAATAAGCTCGGTTTTGCATCAAAGGAAACTGATCTTCAATAAATAGTCATTTGCAAAATTCCAATGATGGCCAAAAGCTGATAGTGATATTTAAATGTGGGAAATAGTTGTGCTCTGCCTACCACATTGTTTTTAAGCTATATCTCGAAGAAAGGATGAAGTTTGCCGAACATCTCAGTGCCCACATAACCCCAGAATGGAGGAAGCAATATATAAACTACGAAGTAAGTAGGATTGAATATCATTCCTTTGTCATGCCTTCTTTGTAAGGCTGATGATACTGTTTCGAGTTGCTGCATACATTGTTCTATCGCTAAGGGATGTAACATGCTACTGTTAGTTCCTGATGTTACATATGATAACTCGTATGCAGTAATTTGTCTGGAGAATTTAGAGAATTATTTGTCTGTTTTTAATTGCCAAAATGAGTTTTTTTTGATACAGATATTAAACATCACATTTTGTGTACAATATCTATACATATTCGTATAAGACTGTCAACTCTCCGCTATTTCACAGTTCAAGTTGTGTTCAATGTAGCGTGTGAAAACTTTACAAATTGGTACATACATACTGGATATAATTAAACTTTGAATTTACTTCTAATAATGTCAGTCATCAATACAAACACAATTTCATAACAAATTCTCATTTTAGGACCTGCTTTATTACATTTTAATTAATTTTAATTCATCTGTAGCAAATTTTTGGTCTTTTTCCAAAACATCTTGAATTCATTCATTTTTTAATCCACAATGTGTGAATTAATTTTTATTTTATCTGAGATGATCATTAAATCTGATAATGACTATGTATTTATCTAGAAGTCTCGGAAAGTATATCAGGAGATTTGCTTATTGGCAGATAAAGAAAGATTGATTGATTAAATACATATCCAACTGATCACTGGGTGTATTATGTTGCTTCAAGGATCCATTCAAAAACTCATTTTATTCTCCTTCCATTATTGTCATAGCACTCCTTGAGAGGAAGGAATTGATGAACACATAGTTTTTAAATAACGGAAGATAAAATGATAAAGCCATAGTGTGCAACCTTTATATTCATTGAGTAATTCCCAGAATTGTAAAAAATGATTCAAGCTGAATTTTTATATAAAAAACTACTTTCGAAATAAAATAAGAAAACTTAAGAATTTGAATGAACTATAAACATAAGAGTTATCCCTGTTGGATAACGGTAAGTGGAACAGAAGATTACAGTCATCTTAATAGTTAGTTGAACTTGACACTATTAGAAGGAATTAGAACACACAGTAGACTTGCAAAAAAAAGTAAATTGCTAATGGTTGAGATAAGTTCCATGATGCAAAAAACTTAAACATTCCTTTTGGTTTATGCCCAACAGTTGAAAAGTTCCAGCTTTATTATCCGATAAATAGAATACAATTGCGATGTCAAATATCAACATGTAATTTTTGGCAAGATAAGTATGTAAGTAGTAATAACGACAAAAGTATTTTTAAGCAGCAACAACCTGTTCCATGTATTAAAGGGTTCGAAAATCGGTGGAAGAGATTGTGAAAGATGTCTAGAAGTCTTTTAATTCATTATTCCTCTACAACACAGTATATTTTTGAAGAAATATATATAAAAATTTCTCAGAAAACCGGCCAATATTTGCAATTATTATCCAAATATGGGAGATTCATTGGGATTCTGTTGAAGTATTTTATTAATATATTCATAGCATTTGGGAAAAAGTGATGAGGTAGTAGTGACCTTTGCGTCATATATGTAACATTCGTCTTTTGAACTGGGTGCAAGAAAATCATAGAAAACCTAATCCAATAATTTTTCTTATCCTATTGAAATATTTGAATTTCTGGAACTTGGAGTTGAATGTATTTCCTGAGATTATCCATCAAAAATAATCGATTTTGATAAGAATAAAATCTGATTTGTGAAAGATTTAGTTGTTCAGAGGAATTATGCTAGATAATCAGGAATATTTGCTTTGAAGTCCTGTGATTATAAAGCGCTACCTTTTCAATTAGCGTTATCTCATTTATTCTGTTCATGATGTGATGATGTGATATTGTGTTGATTCTTCCCATCATCACATCAGTTAAACATATGATGCCCTGGTTGACCATCAGCAAGTAATCTATCGATAGATACAAGGTTTTTCTTCCTTAAATTGAAAACTCAATGTCCTGGTATTATTCCTGGTTCAAAACTTTTACAGGAATTTCAGTTATCTTATTTCAATTAGTAATCTGTCATTTTAGGTATAAACATTCTTAATAATTCTTTGTTGAGCGCTTGAACTACTTACACGAGGGCTATATCATCGTCACGATGTCTGTATTTTTCGAATTTTGAGCCGAAAATAGTCTCAGTTCGACTCACTGATGACGAATCCATCCAAAAATTCGAGTCAGTCCGTCCTTCGAACGGAACGACCTAGAAACTTGAAATTTTCAGGTAAGGTTCGAATCTCGAATGCCGCGGTTGAGTTCGTTGTTGGGCAAAATTCGCCCAGGGGTTCCGTAAATATGGCCGCTCGAAATTTTGTTCTCCTGATTACTTTAAAACTACTGATTCGATCTAAGTGAAATTTTGTACTCAGATGGAGAATGACGTGTTCAAGCTCCATGCAAAGATATATTCGAGCTACATGCCCGTGTTTTCCCCAACATATCATTCGGGAGTTGACGGCGGTGGCTCCGCGTAAGTCGTCGGTCGCGGTTCAGGAGACCAGCGCCTCAGTCCGGAAAACATGGTTTGAAAACATGTTTCGGGATAGTTCGAACTGACATGGATAAACTAGTTTGGGACCGCTTAGCGATACACGAACTGGTGACGTCCACTACGAAAGGTTTTCTAAATAGTTTTGAACCGGGATCTACGCGAAAGAATTACTCAGGTTGCTGTGCAACTGAATGAATTCCGTTCGAGAATGAAATTCAAATTTTATTCAAACTTGTATGCCTGAAAAAATCAATCTGCTAACACCGTCATATCCATTGCTTGGCGATAAGCCGGCCTGCCGACAAAGCAAAGAGAAATTAATTGTTATTTACACTATAAAGCCTGGTTTACATTGGTATAAGTAGTCGTAGAATTCGGTGGTAGAGTACTTATTATTCCCCTAATCGAATAATGTAAACAGGTTGTGCTGGTGACAGTAGAGCACCTACTACATACCATGGTGGAAGGATACATGGTGTGTGCCAAACGAATCTTATTTTCGTCCGTGTTGAGGCATGGCGTCCCTCAGAGGAACAATTTGAACTGTGTTCATTAAATGAAATATCTCATTACCTGAGTGTTCGAGTGTTCTTAGGCCATTTTTGTGGTTCATTTGCATTCAAGGTCAAGATTCAGATCACGTGTAGTAGTTTGTTGTATATTTTAACGGACAATTATTGAGTGAAAGAGCTGCAAAATGCCTGCCTTCACTTTGTACAGTTGTGGTAATTATTAAAAAAAAAAAAATGAAGACACTGATGTGCGATATTATACAATGTCATGGAATATCCTTTGAACTTGATTAATTGAATTAGACAATTATGCATGAGTGTTTCTGAATACAGATCATTAATAAATTTGCAAATTTCTAGAGGACTTCATTATTTTTCTTTACAAATATACAATTGAATGTATGTATTATAATGATACTCCTCCAAATTCAACAGAAGCTTTGTTGAAAACCTTTAATATCAAATTTGAGATAAATAGGACTTATTTTAAAATTGTCATATCTTCAAGTGAAACATATTGAAATATTTTTTCTTTTCATGAAAAATGAAGGAATGCAAGTAGAAATTCTTCTATCCTCTTGTATCGAATTGAGTCGAAAAATATTACCACGAAATCAAGAAAAAAAGCCATGTTAGGTCCTCCTTACTTCATCATCTTAAGCCCAAGCACCCCATAATTTTTATACTATATTATATCATTTACTTTCAAGATTAGAGAATTTCTGGTGTTCAGAAAACCTTCCATTTCAAAATTATTGCATTTGAGAAATGATTTGAAGATAGCTCATCGAAAATTATTTGAAGATCCTAAGAGCGATTCAACAGTTTAAATTGACAAGTTTATCATTTTCCGCCCATGTAGTTCAAAAATCTCTATTTAACTGGATCCCACATGTATTTCAGAGAAGAAATTCAAATCAATCAAAACCAGCAAAGTTGTTAATGGGTAATTATTTCGAAATATCCATTGCGACCGTTCTAAACAATTCAAATATGTTACCAGACTGACGTCATGGTGTGCGACAAGGACGGGTATATAGATGCGCAAGTACACACCATGTATCCTTCCACCATGCTACAGACTACAGATAGTGCAGGGGAGAACACGGATAGAGAATCCCCACGAGTCACGGAATAGTACACTCGACTATCCCACCTCCACTCCAATGAAAATGGTCCCAATCGACAATGTTCGACTCACTGATGACGAATCCTTCGAAAAATTCAAGTCTCCCCGTCCGGCCGTCCGTCCGTAAGCACGATAACTAACGCTAATGATCATCTTCGTTCGCACTATCATGAGATTTCTCTTCAGCATATTCCGTTTATGAGCGATCGTTCTACTTACACGAGGGCTATATCATTTCGTCACGATGTCTGTATTTTATTCTACCCTGAGGCTTTTCCGTTCGAAAGTTATGATCTTCTATGGTTCCAATGGTTCTGGTCATGCGATATGTACAAAATGTAGCTTGAACATGTCATTCTCCATCTGAGTGCGAAATTTCATCTCTTCGAATCAGTAGTTTCGAAGTAATCAGAAGAACAGAATTCCGAACGGCCATATCTACGGAACCCCTGCTCGAATTTCGCCCAATAACTAACTTAACCGTGGCATTTGGGAATCGAACCCACACTGAAAATTTCAAGTCTCTAGGTTATTCTGTTCGAGAGTTATCACGCTTACGACCGGACGGACAGAATTGAATTTTCCGACGGATTCGTCATCGTCATCAGTGAGTGAAACCCTGTCGATTGAGATCAGTTTCGGCTCAAAATTCGAAAAATACACACATCGTGACGAAATGATATAGCCCTCGTGTATGTAGAACGAAAGCTCAAAAATGGCATATCTTGTAAAATTACGATTACCGCAAGTGAGGAATGAGATCACTCGAGGGAAATACGCTGCAGATTCGAAGGCATTCATTAGAATGAAAAAACTTCTCACATAAAAACTTAAACATAAACATACTTTATTAATCCTGCGGGACACTGCAAGGTGTGTAGGATAGATCAAAAAAGAAAATTACAAATCACGATCTCAACAAAAAACTCAAAAGAACACTACTTAAGTGTTATGTCTTCCCTATACTTCTGTATGGAGTAGAGTCATGGATGCTTACGGAAGCTTAGGGTAAAAAACTAGAGGCATTCGAGAAAGCAATGATCAAGACGGTTAAATGCGGACAAGTGTTAAAAACATATAAAATGACAAGTCCAAAACGATCTAGAGTTTAGAGGTTCGGCAAGATGGCGACCTCCCCTGTGTTCCACGCAATCGTGACCGGTAATGTTTAATCGGAATGCGGCCCACACGGCGTTCAAGCACTTCTACTGAGACGGAGGTCTGAAGGGAATTCGGGTCCGGGAAACGCAAATGATGCTAGTTATGGTGGAGGAGCCGGTTTATGAAGTGGCGCATCCACCCGAACGAAACTCGGGTAGGGTAACGCAAATGAAGATAGTTATGGTGGAGGAGCCAGGATAAAAGGTGGCGCATCCACAAAAATGAAACTCGGGTCTAGAAAGGACAAGTAAAGAAGATTGACCCCTTTCCCGAAGATAAGGAGTTCCGTTCAGTGGTCCCCATGAGATCAAACCACAATAGTCGAACAGACTCCTTTTGAGAGTCGGTGAAGTATTTATTGAATAATAACTCCACGCTCGAGGTACTGGCGATACTCGGCCGAGAAAGTGAAGTGAAATAGGAATGGTGGAGGAGCCGGGATATAAGGTGGCGCATCCACTAAAATGAAACTCGAGTCTGGAAAGGACAAGTAATTAAGATTGACCCCTTTTCCCCAAGATAGGGAGTTCCGCTCAGTGGCCCCCATAAGATCAAAACAAAATAGGGAATCCTCGGACAGACTACCTTGAGGGACGGTGAAGTATTGATTCAACAATAATTCCACTCTCGAGGTTCGGGCAAGGTTCGACCGAGAAACAAGTAACGATGATTATAAGAAAATGAAATCTGGATTTAGGCCATATGATAGTTAATAGTTAATAGTTAGGAAGGGGGTTATGTTCCACTGCGACCTCAAGGTCTATTGTGCCCCCCATCAGAGCCGTATTCGCAACTGCGCTACCTACAGCTCGCCCTCCAGCTCCAGAGCTCCAATGAACTCCAGTATCTGAGAGGGCTTCAAGGAGGTTAGATCCTCATTCCTCCTGTAATTCTCTTGTCCAAGACATTCTTTGCGCTGGTTTGCAATGGCGAGGCATTCTGTAACCAGGTGAACAGGCTATATGATGGTAGAACACATACAGAATTACCAACGGCCTGGACAGTTGAAAAAACGGGAGGTCTAACTTCACTACACACACCCAAGTTGTGCACTTCGGGAACAAGAAAACGAACTAAAGTCACTCTCTCAAATTATTGTTCTTCACAACCAACGCCGGTTATTAAACACCGCCAAAATACTATCCGAAAATTTAGATTTCTGATTTAAATGATTCGCACGGAAGAAAATCGCTAACAAAACTTTCCAACAACTTAAAGACACGGGTGCCAAGTCAGCATTCTTTTCTTTCCCTCAAACACCGCCTTATATAACCTCGGTTGGTAGGGGAACATTTTGAAACTTGAAAACGGCGTCGTATAATCAAACTTCTTCAACGTAGAAAAAACTGACTAAAAATTAAGTAAAGTGAGAATTTTTTTTGAAAACACAAGAACTCAAATATCTCGTAAACTGTTGAGTTTCGAGCAAATGAGTGATACTAAAACCTCCTCCAAGTTTCACGCCAAATTTGGAAACACCCTCTATATTCACAATTCATCAGAATACTACATTCGAAGGTAAATTATTTACAGAGAGATATACTGCCAGTCCTCAGATTATCCCCATTATTTTCGAATATTGGCCTGTATCACGTTTTACCCGACTATCCTGTTTTGACCAACCCCTCCCCTACATATGGAACATCGACGAAATGAGAAATATAAAATTTCAGCTTCACAGCTGTTCCTCGTGAAAAGAAAATTGGGCTCTTCTGATCTGATTTTGAGAAAGTTAATAATTGATTGATTCCATCTCTTGAAGTTCGCACTGACCAAGGATTAGATCAGATAATCTTCGACACTGATTTGGTTCATAGAATTTGAGATCCAAATTCGTATAAAAATATCGTAAAATATACCGATTTAGAGGGGAAATACCGATTTAGAGGGGAAACTGGGTAAATACGATTTAATAGGTCTCCATTCGATCATTTCAAAGCATTTCCTTGCACTTTCGATAATGTATAAGTAACTCAGAGCTGTGCCGTGCACTTGGAAGAAAGGGCTTCCGATTCGCGAGCACTAAGCACCAATTTCCACAGATGGCTCGCGATTACTAAGCACTTTGAGAACAAGAATTATAAAATACTCTTTTCTCTAGAACATATGGGAATGGGAGGTGATAATAAAATTGGGTAAATTACAAAATTTTCAACATACTGAATAGACAACAAATTTATTTGATTTCACGGTATACAAAAGAAGGCACTATTGACTATAGAGCAAAAGAGAATTCGAATATAGTTACTTCTAGGTGGTAGAGTTTAGAATTTGGTTGTTCTGCTTGGTCTAAAAATGAACAAGAGGACAAGCCTAACTCTGTAATTGAAACAGACGATAATGACTATACTAACACTGACACACTTACCCACGACTGTTTTCATTTCGAACGCTATATTTATATAGGGGAAAGACGTGTACCTTTGGAAGTTAGTTCGAAACTATTCAGAATGCACTCTCCACCAATTTTTACAACCGACACTGTACGTGTGCGTCTGTCATATTGTTAATGTTGGTGTAGCCCAAAGTCACAGCAAGGATTGCAAAATCAAAAGTGTGTCCAAAGGTACAAACATCCTAAGGTACACGTCTTTCCCCTATAACGAACGTCCAAAAAACTAGTAGGACGAGAACCGTCGAACGTATCGCGCAGCACGACCTGGAAATATATGCTATTGTTTGAACCACAGACTAATTCGAAACGAAACATTATCATTGTATTAAAATAATCTGTTTTCCAAATACATATTATATTCGAAACAGTTTGTGCTTATTCAAAGTATGAATCTTTCATGTTGCAGGAAATGAAAGCCTTATTATATATGGCTGTCGAAGGCGCACCATCACAAGAAAGCGTAGAACCAGAATACATAACGAGGCACTTCGCTAACTTCGATGAACATTTCTTCCTCTACTGTGATAAGGAGTTGAAAAAAATTAATACATTTTATTCGGAGAAACTCGCTGAAGCAACCAGAAAATTCGCAACCCTCCAGGCTGAATTGAAGACCGCCACCTCTGAGGTACTTCACAGGAGGAGAAGGGAATCCACTGTGAAGAAACCGCTATCTACTAGAAAACTCCAAGAACTGAAATTGGCTTTCAGTGAATTTTACCTCAGTTTGATCCTTTTACAGAATTATCAAACGCTCAATCATACGGGTTTCAGGAAAATTCTGAAGAAACATGATAAGGTAAGTGGTCTTTTTGAAATACATATATAGAAAATGTTTTTTTCATAATATTATAACTAGTGAGCCGTTAGATTTACATACTACATATAGGTTGTCTTCGAAGGTGGGTCTTATTTTGGTCAGATCAAATTGAAGTCTAATTTACTATCGTGGAAATTGAACAATCTTATTGTTTTACAGTGTTTGTTTAATATTATTCTACATAACATCCAAAAAAATGTAATTTTAATAAAAAGAGAACTTTGCAGAAAAATCCTTGTAACAATTTTCAAGTTCATTCAATTCCCCAATACAGTTTTCAAAAACTTTTTTAATACTAAAAGTTTTCACTAATAATATTGAGAAATACCGAAACACGACTGACGACAATTCTATAATGGCAAGTTTTCGATTCTCTACAATTTCTAATATGTTCTGCAAGTGCGATGCGTCCCGACCCCCGCGTCCACAAAGACGGGGTGGGCCTTTTCCCTTTTTATCGCGAGTTACATATTTACAATTTACGATAGAACTCATCAAGCTTGCCGACATTCTTTTATGAGCGTTACCGACGACTGATGTTCGGTTTTAGGGTGGCTCATTCAAATTCAGATGTGATTCCTTTCCCAACTGCGTATTGAAATGAAAGAACTTATTTTTTGCTTTGAAATCGGAAAGGTGCACACAGTCTGTTTTCTGTATGCCATGTAGATTCTTCTCGGGAACTTCAAGAGTGGACTGAAATCACGGATAAAAACCAATTATGTGTGAATTTTGTATCCATATCTGAATTCGTTCGGGTTTATAAGCCTGTGACTAACAAATATAAAATTTAAGATGTTTTAGGTTTATATGGGTTCATTTTAATTATTAATATTATCTTTCAAGCTTTTGAGCAATGATCTAGGCTTGAAATGGAGAGAAGAACATGTGGAAACTTCACACATCTGTACAAACAAAGATATTGATAAAATCATTACCGAAACAGAAGCTACCGTCACTAATGATCTTGAAGGTGGCGACAGACAAAAAGCTATGAAACGTCTGAGGGTACCACCTCTTGGGGAACAACAGTCGCCGTGGACAACGTTCAAAGTTGGTCTTTTTTCTGGGTCCTTCGTCGTACTCTTGATAGCTGTTGTACTTGCAGGTAATTTCACTCAAAATATTCTCCTTTTATCGACTCGATAATAATTCTACCTGAATCGACATCGGGGATCTGTTTTTATCTCGTTTGTATAGGTATTTTTGAAAATTTCCTCAGGGAAAGCCTCATCACATCGAGCAACCTCTGGGAGAAAGTTATATTCTCATTACTTTTCATAAGTTATTTCTTCTGGTTGTGACCCTTATAGTAGGTGCCACAATTTCGAACCTTCGTATTATTTCCCTCAAACCAAATCTTGCTTATCTAACCAAAAAAATGTGACCTATATTGAAGTCCCCCAATTGTCGAAAATGATTCAGTATTCTTGCGGAAATAAAATGTAATGATTTAAATGAAGATAGGACACGAAGAATTGTTACCCATATTCATAGCGTATTTTACAATTTTTTAGCTTCAGCATAGTAGGAATTGGTGCAGGAACAACATATTCTTAATACAATTTTATTTTCCAGCAACTTTCCATGTTGGAATTAGTGATAACCTGAAAATAGCATTCCGATTATACAGAGGACCACTCTTGTTTATAGAGTTTTTATTTTTAATTGGTGTAAATATTTATGGATGGAGATCATCAGGGGTGAACCATGTACTTATTTTCGAATTAGATCCAAGGAACCACCTATCTGAGCAACACCTGATGGAATTGGCTTCCATTCTAGGGGTTATTTGGGCATTGAGCGTTCTTAGTTTCTTATTTAGTGCTAGTCTTAGCATGCCTCCTTATGTTAATCCTTTAGCTCTGACAATAATTATGATATTGTTTTTAATTAATCCTTTCAAAGTATTCAGGCATGAAGCCAGGTTTTGGTTGTTGAGAATCACGGTGAGTATAGTTAATAATAATAATAATAATAGTTTATTTCCGAAACAGTCATAAACATTAATCGCAGAGGCGTAAGTTAGAGTTATCTATGCGATGTATCGAACGTTATTTAATATATCATCTGAAGCGTATTCTTATGATATAAGAGGGCTGTAGGGAAACACTGATCTTAGAGTCCGGCAATTGGTCTAACATTTGTCGAAGTTATCTCAAAAATTAAGGGATCCATCTATTTTCAATTTTCTATGTCCCCGTTGACCCTACTCAAGTAAAGGGCTACTAGATCAAGAGAAAAGCAAAGCAAATAATCCCGACGGTCGAAAATTTATACAAAAAGAAAAAGTTGAGGTTGATATCATTTTGATCTCGTGTTTTTCCGAACGCACGTTAGTGATTGACAAGCATTATTTAGGTCAAAACGTTGGAATTTGAATCGAACAGGTATCGATCCGTTTTTGTTTGATGCATAATTTCTTTATATATTTTTTATTATTATTTTTTTAACAGGTGCTAGAACTTATCAAAAGGGATCATTTCGCCTGAAGGTGATCATATATAATATTTAATTTGAAAAAAGTGTAAAAAATCTTGGCCATAAAGATCTTAAGACCACTCTGGATCGGGTAATCTCCCTTTCAGAAGATCTGTCATGAACCACGGTGCCATATGCAATCCAAGAAGTAAATAATTTGATGGATTTTATCGCAAGTTCGTATATTCTCTTTCAAATTTTATTAGGAGATTTTTCCTGAACGGTATAATTCTTAAAGTTCAAACTAAAGGGAAGAAAAATCACTAAAGGCAAAGGCAATGGGAAGTGCACAAACTCACCGATAAAATCGATCCGAATTGTTCACAGAAATTGTTCGAAATGGTCAGCATTTGTTTGATGTGCACAAAGTCTTGCCTGGTGTAACAACGAATTATTACGGCAACTATCTCATCATTTTGCTCAAGAATAATGACTCAAGCATTTTCAATGCGTTGTTTTAGTTCTTCAACACTAGTCACCTCACCGTTACTGAACACTAATGTTTTCAAATTACCCCAAGAAAAGAAATCACAGGGGTTGAGATCCGGGGAGCGTGCATTTTCACTAACTTTGCGAAATTCGGAAGTTACAAAAATCATAGGCTCTGTCATATGATTTCTCGTAAACTGAACATTCAATGAACACATTAAGATCTCAATACCTACCTAAGACAGGTCCGTGTTGGAAATTTCTCAGATTCGCGGGTAACTTTCTAGCACTTGTCAAAAAAAAGCCTCATCTTTGAAAACACCCTGTATATATTTCTTGTATTCTTTGAAATTTGTAGAATAACCTGTTTGACCACCTCACCGGGATATCCGCGCCAATTCCGCAACCGTGTTCAATTACCTACACATATTGAAGGATCGAGCAAAATCCTTTGATGTCAACTCGCTTATTCAAGAAATAATAGGGGTCTCTTTATCAATACATTAATTCTTTTTTTTTCAGGGTAGAGTAATTGGGGCGCCTTTTTTTTCTGTAAATTTCGCAGATTTCTGGCTGGCAGATCAAATGAATAGTTTCGTTAATGCGTTGTTAGATTTGCAATTTCTCACCTGCTTCTATTACACTAATGGAAACTGGTTAGAAGCTGGAGGTAAAAGTTCATATTAGTTCGATATTGGTGGTTCAATAGTAAATTTAAAATTTCAGATACTGCCGAGTGTATGGAAAAAAATTACTTTATCAGACCCATAATCAACTGCTTGCCAGCGTGGTTCAGATTTGCTCAGTGTCTTAGACGTTATTATGACTCTAAAGAAGCGTTCCCGCACTTGGTTAATGCTGGGAAATATGCTACGACGTTTTTTGTTGTGTTGTTCTCCACCATGAAGTCGATGTATGCGAGTAAGTATTGAGTAGCACGAAGTACTCAGGATTACACACAAAAAATTGCTTCAAAGTTCACAAGAAAGTTTAGCATTTCCACTTCACTTCATATACTCATATTCCAGAAACAGATTTTTTTTAAAATAAAAATCGAACTTTACTATAGTAGACCAGGCAATAGAGATTTTCGTGACAAAAATCGTAGGGGGGTGTGTGGGGTAGTCCGTGGATGTTTAGTGATATGTTTTCGACTCGCAAATATGATTACTTTTCTTGTAATTTCTACACCAAAAAAAATGGATGAAAGTAATGGTAAATAGGAACTTTAAGTGTGCAGAATCCGGAGTATGTCGGTTAAGTAGTTTTTGCGTAATTGCGTTTTGAATCATTTCAGGCACTATTTTCCGGAAGGGCTGGATGCGTAGGAATATGTCCGATTTTCATTTACAAAAGGAATTTTGAAATTAGAAGTACATATAGTATTACTGAACATCTTGATTCTTCGTAAAAATGTTGTAAAATAGGTGAAAAAAAACCATTGTTTAAACATGACCAAAACCAGCCGAACGCTCGATTGTAGTCAAGTAGTAGTAGTAGTAGTAAAAATGTAAATATTCGCGCCCGGCCGCAGCGCGTTTTTATTATAGTACGTACTTCCCCGCGTCGGCCGGCTACCCCCACTATTCGTCCTCGATGGAGCACTATGCCGGTTTTGGTAATGTTTCCAATTTCCACGTATTTTTGGCCTATTCTGCAACTTTTTGACAAAAAATCAAGCTTGAAGTTTTGTAGTACTATACTCCTACATACTTTCAAAATCCGTTTCGTGAATTAAAATCGGACAACTTCCGACGCGTCCAGCCCTTCCGGAAAATAGTGCCCGAAATAATTCAAATCGCAATTTCGCAAAAACTGTTTATTTAACCACTACTTTCACCCGGAAAACCAGCGCTACAACTTCGAAAATGGCCGAGTTTTTGAAAAAACCCTGATTTTCACGGTTGTGCCGGCTTTTCTACGCTAATAATGACCTGATTGGGTTACACTGGCACCCATTTTCTTCGTCTTTTCATTCTTCACAATTCTGTTGTTGAAAGTGTCAGCATCGCTTCATTGGTTAGGATTTTACGAGCAAAAAACTTAAAAAAAACACCGGTTTTATGGTGTTTTTTCGAAATTAAAAGAAAAGTAATCATATTTGCTAGTCTAAAACATATCACTAAACATCCACGGACCACCCTACGTATCCCCACACCCGCGGTTTTCTCTTATGATTTTTGTCATAGAATGACCCTTTATCTGCTCTATTGCCTCAGAAATCCTTCAATGGTGTTTCCAGACTATATAGCGTAGGGCCATTAAGGCGACACCTTTCGGTTTCCAACATGTTTGGTCCCCAAAACCAACTAAAACTGTTGCAAAAGATTGGCGATTTCATTTCTTGATATACATAAATTATATTTTGCTATTCTGTAATAGGGCGAGTTTACAAGCTGCTAGTGAGCGAATTTAGAAGCTGCTAGTGAACTCGCCCATTGTAATCATGTTCACTGCCAACTAGCAGATTGTAAACAATCTGCGAGTAGAGTTGAAAGCTGGGCTACTCAACTCGCTGGCGTTTTGGATCGAAGGCTAGTGAACTAACCGTGTGTACTCATAAAGGTCGATTACACGGAGCGAGTTTACAAGCTGTTAGTGTGCGAATTTAGAAGCTGCTAGTGAACTCGCCCGGTGTTATCATGTTCACTAGCCAACTAGCAGATTGTAAACAATCTGCGAGTAAAGTTGAAAGGTGAGCTACTTTACTCGCTAATCGCTGGCGTTTTGGATTGTAAGCTAGTAAACTAGCCGCGTGTAATCATAGTTTCTAGTAAACTATCTACTGTTGTTTCTGGCTTTTAACTGTCTATAGTGTCTATACAGGGTGTTTCTAAATTGGAGGTACAAACGAAGAGGGGAGACTCCATGGGTAATTTTAAGAAAAAAAAGGATCGCAAACGTTTTGTTTTCGAGATGCAGGGTGTTGAAGTTAGAATTTTCTTCAAGTTTTTTCCTCATAGTATCTACACTTCACAAAATATTCAATTGAAATTTGGTATAGATATTAAAATTGTGAGTTCACACCATGTGACATGCAAATTTTGATAGCAAATCTACAGGGTGATATTTTTTCTGGAACACTGTCTCCTGCTTTCCTCCAGAACATTTTTCTGGTCAATTTGAAAAAAAGTGAAGAGCAGCTTTGTTGTTTTACTAAACTTTATGGTATGAGCTACCGATGTCGAGAAAAAAATTTTGAACGATGTCCTCGAAATCCTCAGAAAAATCCAAATTGTCATAAAAATTCAGAGAGTGAATTGATTCATTGTTGGTTTTGACACATCAAATTGAACTCTTTCAGTTGAATATCTTGTGAAGTGTAGAAACTATGAGAAAAAAATTACGAAAAGCACTGCCGTGAAGGCAGGAGCTTTTGAGCGCTCGTACATGCACCTTGTAGGTAGGTTCGCATTTTCCAGTTTTAGAAATCAATTGAAGGAATTTTCGACAGCTGTCAAAAAATTCTGAAACTTAGGCGAAACTCTAGACTTCATGTCAGTGCTTCAGCTGATCAATTTTTTTTCGATAATTCGCTAGAATCTATGGTATTAGTGATGCGATCTGGACAAAATTTTGGATGTAGTTTGAATACATTATTCCTCAGCTAGTTGCTGAAGTTGAGTTGAATTTCAAGTTCCTAGGCCTTTCCGTTCAAAAGTAACAATTTTCTATGGTTTCTATGGTTCTGGTCATGCGATCTGAACAAAATGTCACTTTAATATAACATTCTCGATTAAAATACAAAATTTCATCTCGATCGAATCCGTAGTTTCGAAATTATCGAGAAAACAAAATTTCAAACGACCGTCTTTACGGAACCCCTAGTATAATTCTGCTCATAGATAAACGTGAACGCGACATTTCAGATCCACACCTATCCTGAAAATTTCAAGTCCCTAGTGCTTTCAGTTCGAAAGTTATGATTTCCTATGGTTTCTATGGTTCTGGTCACGTGATCTGGAGAAATGTAGCTTGAATATATCATTCTCCATTAGTATACAAAATTTCGTCACGATCGAATCTGTAGTTTTGAAATTATCGAGAAAACTAAATATCGAACGACCATATTTACGGAACCCCTAGAATAATGTTGCTCATACTGCTCATAGATGAATGTGATCACGGCATTCGAGATCCACACCTATCCTGAAAATTTCAAGTCCCTAGGCGTTTCCGTTCAAAAGTTACAGTTTTCTATGGTTCTGGTCATGCGATCTGGACAAAATTTCACATGTAGCTTGAACACCTCATTTTCCATATGAGTACAAAATTTCATCTTGATCAAATCTGTAGTTTTCAAGCAATCAGGGAAACAAAACTTTGAACGGCCATATTTACGGAACCCCTGGTGGAATTTGGCCCATTAACGAACTTAACCGAGGTATTCGGGAACTGAACCCACACTGAAAATTTAAAGTCTCTAGGTTGTTCCGTTCGAGAGTTATCGTGCTTACGGACGGCCGGACGGACAGACTCGAATTTTCCGACGGATTCGTCATCAGTGAGTCTAACATAGTCGATTGAGACCATTTTCGGCTCAAAATTCGAAAAATAGAGACATCGTGACGAAATGATATAGCCCTCGTGTAAGTAGTACGAGCGCTCAAAAACTTGAAAAAAATTCAAACTTTAACACCCTGTATCTCGAAAACGAAACGTTTGCGATCCCATGTCTATGGAACTTTTATTTATTAAAATAACTTACGGAATCTCCCTCTTCGTTTGTACCTTCATTTAAGGAACACCATGTATAATGTTGTCGGAAATAGTTCGTCCCGGAGTAATTATTTTAGCTAATGCCTTCAACAGGGAGTTAAAATAAAGAGAAGCAGAAAAGGAAGAGGACTGTGTGGATGAAACCATGGATAGGTCGATGTGAGATGTATCATCATTTAGTTCACTGAAAGAGTTGAAGGACGAAGACGTTTCGGCTCACCCATTCCTCCAATTAATTGTTTTTCATTCAGTTCTTCATAAAGACCTCGAAAATATTCGAAAACAAAATTTTAATTTTGTGTTGCAATAGTCCTTTCCTTTTATATTCCATAACAAATGGCACTGCTGGTAGATATTCCAAAATTCCACAATATAATTCACGTTCCACTTCATGTGAACTGTAATTAGACCACAAGAAATGTCAAAAACGTATTCGCGAGCTTGTTGGCTTATTAGCGAGTGGAATGTTTTGCGTGTAATCATCACTATCGCACTAGCCGACTCGCTCGCTTCTAAAGTCGCTCACTAGCAGCTCGTAAACTCGCTCCATGTAATCGACCCTTTAGTTGCTAATAAACTATCCACTCGGTGCTTCCTGCTTTTATGTGTCTTCAAAATGTCGACGGAAATAGTTAAGTTTTTTTAGCTAATGTCATCAAAAAGGAGTTCTTAATATAAAGACGTCGAAGATGTTTACTTTTTAATTTTGTGTTGCAATAGTCCTTGTCTTTCATATTCCATAACAAATGGTACTGCTGGTAGGCATTGAAAAATTCCACAATATTATTCACGCTCCATTTCTTTTTAACCGTAAGGAATGTCAAAAACGTATCCACAACGTCAAAAAAACGTGTTTTTAATCGCGAGCTTGTTGGCTACTGAGCGAGTGGAAAGTTTTTCCGTGTAATCCTCACTATCGCACAAGCCAACTCGCTCGCTTCTAAACTCGCCCACTAGCAGCTTGTAAACTCGCTCAATGTAATCGACCCTTTAATCAGAGGCAATAACTGAACTTGTCAACTTGTTGGCAAAGAAAAAAGTATTTCTTTGAAATCTAAAAGAAAAATGCAGTTATCCTGAATTCTTGCTTCTTGTGTTGTATGTACAAATATCGATTATTTAAGATGTCATTTTCTAGGTGAATACATCGATGAATCCCCCAATCCTTTCCTCATTGCTTGGTTTATTGCGCAGATGATAAGTTCAACGTATGCTTACATGTGGGATATAAGAATGGATTGGGGATTACTTTCCACAATGTCGAAGGGGGATAATCCATTTCTTCGTGAAGAAATTGTGTATTCATCTGTGGTAAGTACCAATGAATCGATGGGAATAAACTATTCCAGTTACGTTTATTCTAACGAATGATTTTTTAGCACTTTTATTACTTCGCCATCGTGGAGGATTTTGTCCTGCGATTCCTGTGGATGCCTTCGTTTTTCCTAATAGATTCGAGAATGGTAAGCTCAGATTTGATGACATCGATAACTGCCCCGTTGGAAGTATTCAGAAGATTCATTTGGAACTTTTTCCGCTTGGAAAACGAACACTTGAACAATTGCGGTAAATTCAGGGCAGTCCGAGATATATCGGTGGCGCCAATCGAATCGTCCGACCAGGTGTTAATTTTACGAATGATGGACGATCCCGATGGCGTGCTAAATAGGGGAAAGGTAAAAGGCGGTAAACAATTCAAGAAGGAAGACAAGAGGCCCTTATTATCAGATGAAAATATACTCAAAACTGTGACTATTACACAAGCGTAATATATATTATATAATTATTCAGATTATTATAATTATACAGGGTCTTTTTTACCAGTGTTCTTTCTACAGACGAAAAATTATATTGGAGGGTGAGGACCATTTTTGGCCAAGTAATTTCAGGCTGGTTTCAATAGACACACAATTAGATATTAGATAGCGCAAATGACTATATAACCTGTATACAGTCAATGACTATATAATTCTTATATGGCCAACTGATGTTCACAGAACTGGAAAGCTTGTCCTTGAATGGGAATCGACTGTCCTGTTTATAATCAAATTTGAGAATTATATTTGTTATTATACAAATAATTATTTGAAAAATATATTGTTATTTCAACTAGCTTTAATCTTTTTCACCTTAAGGTCTAGTTTACCAACCTTGGGTTCAAAAATACGTCGTAATGCGTGCATAAATGAATGGTCAAGTGCAAGTCTTATGCGCGCACTGAGGATTCCGTATGTAATGGATTACGAGTGGTATTCTGCGAAACTTTTCCGTCCTACCTTCATACGAAACCCCACTCCAAAATTAAAAGTAACTATTACTTTAAGAGATTCGACGTCTGCTGAGTTGAATTGTCGTACATCGACATCATTTAAAGCTTTCCTACAAGAAGCAGTTTTTTGCGATAGACCTGTTAGGAGTAGCTGCTCGTGAATTTTTTGATCGGAAGGCATCAGGGGCATCCACCTGAAACACTAATTTCATCATAATTTCTATAGAGTTCAATATCGAAAATGAAAATCAAAGTACAGAAGGAAAGAATATGCACAATGGAATTGTTGTGAGCATGATAACTATCGAAAGAAAAGGTCAGGAGCTTTGGAATTTTCAGGGGCCTTCCTAAGTCTGAATGCGCCGGTAAAATTAATAAATGGAAAAAATCCGATATAGCCATCAAATAAAATGGTATTATTTTCAATACAGACAATGAACACTGAAGGAAGGTTTGATACACACATAAAGGAGGCAAACGCTCCTGACTTAACGTATGTACTTTTCAAATTATTTTTATTCTAATTTCAAGATTAATTTCCGTCATGAATCTAGCCGACAGCACAAAGATCGTGTGTTGAAATGGTAAAGTTAAATACAAAGAATGGTTCAAAAAGCTGCAACACTTTTTACTTAATATCTAGTAGCTATAAAGCACCTAGATCTAGGGATCTGGAGAAAAATTATAAAAACATAGGTTTACTTGTGTTTACCAAGAGACCGACTTTCAGCTCTTGATATATTTGTGTCGTAGCTCATTCATCAAGAGGTCTGGAAAATTGCCGCAAGCATCATTTTTAACCATCGGCCGCACTGGTCATGCGACGCGACGGCGTTTTCGTAAAAATCTTATAAGCCATGTGAGGAAATGTAGCCTCCTGTAAGCAATAAGAATATCCCTCAACGGGAATCTCCTACCTGGTAACTGGGTTGGACTGTTGGACATATGAGGATACTAAATCAGTTAGACTCAAACCTTTTGGCAAAACTATCGGATGTGATACCAACTATTTTCAATTTCGAAACAGCCTTTGAAACGGTCATTCCGTGGCCAATAAATTTCGTAAATCGTTTGGACAAAAAGTCATCCGTATGGTACACTGATGGATCAAAATCAGAGAGAGGCTCAGGTCGGTCGGTACAAATACATTTTGTACCGCATGGGAAAGTCAGGAGATGAGATTTGCAGGCTCCGGGGATAAGAAGCAGATACAGCTGAACACATATGGTATGCAAATAATGTCCAGAGTTGGCTGGCCTAAGAACAATTCATATGGGAAAGCCAATCCTGGATACTCGCGAGGTAACGGCCAAAGCTCCTAAGGACGTCGTCGGTTTTATCAACACCATTGACGTATTCCTTGAGTTTTTATGAATGAGTAAGGTAGAGAACAAAAAACCCATGTGGTCGTAGTTCCCGGAAGGCTAAACGAGCCAAAAGATGAAATAATAATAGGTAATAAGGGGTGGTCAAATTACACAAGCGACGTAAGCCACTGAAATACATACACACAACAAATAAATTTCATGTAGATAGTACCTTATTTTATGATTATTAATAGTAACTCTTAAGAATTTTCTAATATAAAGTCCAAATGATGTTATTCATCATTTCAGCATTCCCCTTCAATCATCAGAAATACCTACTTGAGATTCACGTACAATGCACAAAGAAGGGCCAAAGATAAGATACTCTACTGACCTATTGTTGTAACTCTTTACAAGGGCCTTGATATTTTTGGCCCGGAGTTTCGGAATGGTAGAGTTTCGATATTGTCGAATGTTTTGATGGGTTTTCTCAATCGAATTTTTCCAAACTGTCCTGCATTTATTGTCTTCAAATGGATAGGAAAACTATAAGTTCTGTCAATACACGATTGAAAAATAATGGGAAACAGTGGGTATCATCAGTGGACGCAACTTGTTCTTAAATAAAACGAATATGTACTGTTAGGGCTCTCGCACACTGGCAACTTTTCAGTTTCGGTGATGAAAAAATCTAGTCGCTTGAAAGCGCCCACTGGCAACTGAATAGTTGCTCATCATCAGTTTCAAAATGTATTTCGTCGAAACTGCATGCGTTCGTGCTCTTCTTTTGAAAAGGAAGAGGAAAATGGGCAAAAAAAGTTTGGGTTCATCCATTGATCAGCACAAGCTTATAGGTGGAGAATTTCATAAACAGTTTGAAATTCTGAAAAAATATCACTCCACAATTTTTGAGCGCTCGTACTACTTACACGAGGGCTATATCATTTCGTCACGATGTCTGTATTTTTCGAATTTTGAGCCGAAAATGGTCTCAATCGACTATGTTCGACTCACTGATGACGAATCCATCGAAAAATTCGAGTCTGTCCGTCCGTCCGGCCGTCCATCCGTCCGTAAGCACGATAACTCTCGAACGGAGCAACTTAGAGACTTGAAATTTTCAGTGTGGGTTCCCGAATGCCTCGGTTAAGTTCGTTAATGGGCCAAATTCCACCAGGGGTTCCGTAAATATGGCCGTTCGAAGTTTTGTTCCCCTGATTACTTGAAAACTACAGATTTGATTGAGATGAAATTTTGCACTCAAATGGAGAATGGGGTGTTCAAGCTACTTGTGAAATTTTGTCCAGATCGCATGACCAGAACCATAGAAACCATAGAAAATTGTAACTTTCGAACGGAAACGCCTAGGGACTTGAAATTTTCAGGATAGGTGTGGATCACGAATGTCGTGATCACGTTCATCTATGAGCAAAATTATACAAGGGGTTCCGTAAATATGGTCGTTTGAAATTTAGTTTTCTTGATAATTTCAAAATTACAGATTCGATCGTGACGAAATTTTGTATACTAATGGATAATGATATATTCAAGCTACATTTCTCCAGATCACATGACTAGAACCATAGAAACCATAGAAAATCATAACTTTCGAATGGAAAGGCCTAGGGATTTGAAATTTTCAGGATAGGTGTGGATCTGAAATGTCGCGTTCACGTTTTACAATGAGCAGTATTATACTAGGGGTTCCGTAAATACGGTCGTTTGAAATTTTGTTTTCTCGATAATTTCGAAACTACGGATTCGATGGAGATGAAATTTTGTATTTTAATCGAGAATGATATATTAAAGCAATATTTTGTCCACATCGCATGACCAGAACCATAGAAACCATAGAAAATTGTAACTTTCGAGCCGAAAGGCCTAGGAACTTGAAATTTTCAGGGTGGGTTTGGATCGCGAATATCGCGGTCACGTTCATCAATAAGCAAAATTAGATTAGGGGTTCCGTAAATATGGCCGTTCAAAATATTTTTTTCCTGATAGTTTCGAAACTACTGATCGGATAGGAATGAAATTTTGCACCTAGCTTAGGAATAATGTTTGCAAACTACGTGCAAAATTTTGTCCAGATCGCATTACCAAGACTATAGATATCGTAGAAAGTTCTAGCGAATTATCGAAATAAAATTGATCAGCTGAAGCACTGACAGGAAGTCTGGAGTTTCGCCAATTTTCAGAATTGTTTTGACAGCTGTCGAAAATTCCTTCAATTGATTTCTAAAACTGGAAAATGCGAATCTACCTACAAGGTGCATGTACGAGCGCTCAAAAGCTCCTGCCTCTCGGCAGTGCTTTTTGTAATTTTTTTTTAGGATTTTCATCTGCATATTCTTTCACCCTTTTGTCATACAATGTCGGCCGTGATTTAATAGCTTCTATGAATTATTCAATGTTCAGCAGCTGAGATTGCAACTGGAAAATCAAGAGCAATTTTAAATCGCCAGTGTGCGAGGACGGGAATGAACTCGTACGTTCTATCCTGCCGGCAACTATTGAGTTGCCTGGAAAATAGAACATTTTCGAACTTTTCAGTTGCTGCAACTAAAAAATCGCCCGTGTGCGGGATCCCATGACGAATGATGTGTTCAATTTTTGTGATTAAAAGGTTACCAGTGTGCGGGCTGCCTTAATGGTGA
This sequence comes from Aphidecta obliterata, assembly GCA_963966015.1. Lineage (NCBI taxonomy): Eukaryota > Metazoa > Arthropoda > Insecta > Coleoptera > Coccinellidae > Aphidecta > Aphidecta obliterata. The sequence continues at coordinate 6,031,274 of OZ014428.1, forward strand.
AATTATACAGCGAATCAACCCAACTTGAGACCTAAGAATTTCTAAAACCAACCGAAAATTTCATGTTTGGGCGAAAACTCGAACCTCATTGGTTGAATTCTTATGGCAACTAGGTAGGTAATGAATGAATTATGAATTACCTATTTAATCTTATGCTTTGAACTATGTATGACGATGGACTAGATAGGTAAGCGATTCAATAATAACCATACCCATTAAGAAAATATCCGTCATCCCGCTTATGTGATTCGATTAATTTAATAAAAGATCCACAGAGACCTAGGAAAGTCGGGATATGAAAAAAAAACAAACAAACAAATATATGTACCTACATATTAAAAATGGGAAAAGTTTTATTGTAACATTTGGAAATCAATCAAGTTATGAAGCACGAACACGAGAATGTGGTCGTAATATATTCGTGCATTCTTTGAATAGTTTGAGATGATTGAAACTCAGTTCGAACCGAACAATTTGGCAGTTTTTGAGAATGTGAAAAAATATTTGAGAAATATTTTCATTTGGCCAGAGAATGGCGAAAAGTTCTCATGGAAATTTTTTTGGAAAATAGCACTTATCATATTTTTGTTCTTTACTCCTACATTCGTAGGTCTTCTGGGACATATTTATATGAGTTGGAAACGTAAGTTATCTGCATTATTGAATACTGGAGCTCCAAAAAAATGTAACATGAAGCGGGAACGGTTATTCCAGATTTTTTTTCGAAACATCTTTTTATCCATATGGTATCAGGGAGCAAAATTAATTACAACAGAAACGTCAGACGTTCAACTCGTAATTTTAGATTCAGATTATAGATGAAACAGTATATTATTTCATGAGGAGGAAAAGTGTTACATTTCATGGCGAGCTTGTGTTTACCCGCCGATCGGAGTGAGGCGGATAATTGAAAGCGAGCCATTAAAAGTCACTTCTTCTCCGAATGGAATATGTTATTTTTTTTCAAACGCTTTGAAATTCATTAAAATCTGGAGATTAGATTTATATTTACGATCGTTATAATTCAGTGATCAATAGAAAGTTTGCCTAGTTTCGGATGTCTCGCAAAATTAATTTTGATAGTTAATTACATTTTTTCCTACGGCGTACGGAAATGTAATTTATCGTTGACATATCAACTCATTTCCCTACGGCGGAGAGAAAGAAGACTTTTTCGATGATCCTGTCAGTCAAAATATGACGTTTGAAAAAATAGTATATTATTTCATAAGGAGGAAAAGTGTCACTTTTCCTCCGAATGGAATATGTTATTTTCTTTTCAAACGCTTTGAAATCCATTAAAATCTGAAGATTAGATTTATATTCACGATCGTTATAATTGAGTGATCAATAGAAAGTTTACCTAGTTACGGTTGTCTCGCAGAATTAATTTTGACAGTTAATTACATTTTTCCCTACGGTGTAAGGAAATTAATTCATCGTTGACATAGCAACCACTTTTCCAACGGTGGAGGAGATGTAGAACTTTTCGATGTTCCTGTCAGTCGAAATATGACGTTGTTTCTGTACGTTTGAGAAAAAAAATATTATTTCAGCATAAGATTTCTCTGAATTTTGACTCCTCGAATCCTTACTTCAAATTGTTTTGTAGATGATACCTTACAACGCAGCCAATGAGTAGACAAGCCAATAGTCTTGGTTTTGCTTTTCAAAAGCTATAGTGTGAGTTATTCCTTCGGTTTACCATTGATCTATGATATTCTACCAGTAGGTTTTCATTTTTTGCTTCGTCTTCCATTTATCGACTTTTCAAATCCCCTAGGAGCTGTTTTGATCTGTTTTGATCCAAATTCTACGAACCATATATGCCAGATCCTTCTACTCGTATGGGCAGGTCTGTATAGCAGATTAGGTTTTTCTTTGCAGTTGAGTTATTCTTTGTATGATCTCTCTTAATAATTGTAGGGTGTTATGGGTTCTTTACTCTCTTAATCCACTATTTTCGAGTATTTTTTCCATCTGTTTGTTGCGGAAGGAGTTGTCAATATGGCTCCTGTGATACCTCCACTTTTGAAGCTTTTGCGACTTCTGTTGACTTGTCTTACCGCTTCTCTCACCCCCACAAAACCTTCAGTGAGGCGTACGTGATCAGAGGTCTTATAAGAATAGTATAAAGGGTGTTTTTTGAGGTGAGGCTTTTTTTGACAGGTGCTAGAACTCATCAAAAAAGATCATTTTGCCGGAAGTGGATTATATAAAATATTCAGTTTGAGAAAAGTGCAAAGTGCAAGGGCATCAAGATGTTGAGACGACTCTATTAGAAGATCTGCCATGAATCACGGTGCCATATGTATTCCAGCAAGTACATAAACTGCTGGATTTTATCGCAAGTTTGTATATTCTCTTTCAACTTTCATTATGACATTTTCCTGAACGGTATAAATCTCTAAGTTCAAACTAAGGAGAAGAAAAATTACTGATTGAAAAGGTCCTTAATAAAAATCAGGAAGTTCACAAACTCACCGATAAAATTGATCACAGAAATTGCTCGAAATGGACACCATTCGTTTGATGTGCACAAAGTCTTGCCAGGCGTAATAACGAATTATTACAATGATGTTACAAGCATTTTCAATGCGTTGTTTTAGTTCTTCAACACTATTCACTTCACCGTTTCTGTACACATACACTAATGTTTTCAAATGACCCCAAAAGAAAAAAACACAGGGATTGAGATCCGGGGAGCGTGCAGGCCAAGAAATCAACCTACCAGGTCCTATCCACCTATTTATAAACACATTACGAAATTTGGAAGTCACAAAAACAATACGACCTGTCAGATGAGTTCCCGTAAATTGAAGGAAATTATAAACACATTTGGATCTCAATACAATATTTCTCAGATTCGCGGGTAACTTTGATTTCGGAATATTCGGCCCCGGTAAATATTTTATCTAAAGGATTTTAGGAATTTTGACTTATTTTGATGAGTTCTAGCACCTGTCAAAAAAAGCTTCACCTTTGAAAACACCCTGTATATTAAATCTAACCGGTTCAAGCTCCCCAGTCCTTCAATAATAGACATCATTAAGGCTTAGGAGTGACGTTATCCCATCATTTCAACACTGCACGGATCGAAAATAAACGGCTTCAGTTTTCTTGCGAAGCTGAAAATAATGCTATAAAAGTATAAGGCCACTTGGCATTTGTCTAAACGCACAGGGTGTTACATATTTTTTGAGCTGCAGACTCCTTGATTGTAATGGTTTTAGAGCATATATTTATTTTTCAGGACATCTCATTTCTGATTTGATTAACGATTTTGTTTTTGTCCTTTTGTCCTTAAATTACTTGTCATGTGCTTTGTTCTACATGGTATGCTGCAAAAAACTGGAGCATATCATCTGTAATATCAACAATACAGAATACGGCAACCCTGAGCACTTCACCAAATTAACAAAACGAATGGAATTTTTGACCACTTTCATTCATCACTATGTTTTATGCATTTGTTGGTCATACGTTGTATTATTTCTGTTTTGGGATTCGAACTGCGAATCAAGGAAAATGGATGAAAGAGAAGAAATGTTTGGATACGTGTGTGGAGTGCCTACTCCTGCATGGTTTCGAATTAATTTGGATATTTTTCCCTGGAAACATTTCCTTATTTGCTGTAATATTTATCTAGGCTTTATATTACCAAATGGTGCGACTCTAGGAATACTCTTCTATGGTTTCATTGTGTTTACTGTGGATAGAATTGATCATCTCATATCGATCCTGGATGAAGTGAATCCGAGAATTGAAGAACTAAAAGCAAAAGAGAAGATGATACTTTGCGTGAAGTTTTATGCAGGAATATCAATGTGAGTTTTTTAAGATTTTTTGAATGCTTACAACATAAAGATCTTCTCATTTCTTTTAAGAAAAAGAATTTCTTATATTTTGGTTAAAATACGTGAAAAAATTTCCAGGTTGGTCAACGACATCAACGATACAATCGGCCTCATTTATGCTCCCTCGCAAAATGGCTTAGTTTCCCTTAGTATGGCTCTTCTGGAATATCAAGCATTGATGGTATAATACATACACCTATTTATTCAGAATCTTTGTTCTGGTTATTCGAGAACAGTTCTATATTTTATATCTATATACTCTGAAATTGCATTCAATTCATCAGAACATTTCCTTAGGTACCGAAAGGCAACATTCAAAAATTATATATGAACATGTTGGCCATATTTCATATATGTAGTGATATACATGGCGTTTCATGAGTGGTTGGCCATAGCTTAGTGGTGAATGCAGGTCATCCAGGTCTTTCAGAAAAGTGGCTTGTTTTGTATCCTAAAGCTATTAGTTTAGGAGATACAGGGTGATTCATGGATTTCGGCCTGAGTTTACGATAGCCATAACTCTGGAATCCGAGGTCCGATTTTGATCCAATTTCATGGGTTTGTTCATTTCAGAGTGGATCACGAAATATCGATATTTTCAGGGCAGTACTCAAAATATCGTGGTTTATCTTTCAAGCCTCAAAATCTATATTTTTTACATCACTCAAAGAAATTTTGTTATTGCCATGAAAAAACACATAATTTAATCTAAGGAATTCAATTTTCACTTTGAATGCCAAACTTGTTACAAACGAGTTGCGATCGAACGAATTCATATTTTATGTAGGTAATTTTTTTGGAATGTGGTCCTGATTTTAGCACTTTCATGTTAATATTTCTTTTCTTTTGCTGAAATTTCGAATTCTATAACTTTGAATTCTTTCGAAACTAAATATTGAATTTAGGGACAAATGGCGTAAACCCACTTGAAACATGTAATCAATGAGTGCATTTGCTTTAAAACCAAGAAATATTGACCTGTATTCCTCAGGAAATTCGCTAGATATCGATTTCTTAACACATTCTCCGATCGTGACGAAATTTTGTATACTAATGGAGAATGATAAATTCAAGTTAAATTTCCCCAGATCACATGACCAGAACCATAGAAACCATAGAAAATCATCATTTTTGAACGAAAAAGCCTAGGGACTTGAAATTTTCAGGATAGGTGTGGATCTGAAATGTCGCGTTCATGTTTATAAATGAGCAGAATTATACTAGGGGTTCCGTAAATACGGTCGTTTGAAATTTTGTTTTCTCGATCATTTCGAAACTACGGATTCGATCGAGATAAAATTTTTGTATTTTAAACGAGAATGATATATTAAAGCAAATATTGTCCAGATCGCATGACCAGAACCATAGAAACCATAGAAAATTATAACTTCCGAAGGGAAAGTCCTAGGAACTTGAAATTTTGAGGGTGGGTTTGGATCGCGAATTTCACGGTCACGTTCATCAATATTAGACTAGGGGTTCCGTAAATATGGCCGTTCAAAATATTTTTTTCCTGATAATTTCGAAACTACTGATTTGATCGGAATGAAATTCTGCACCTAGCTGAGTAATAATGTATTCAAACTACGTGCGAAATTTTGTCCAGATCGCATCACCAAGACCATAGATACCGTAGAAAATTCTAGCGAATTATCGAAAAAAAAATGGTCAGCTGAAGCACTGACAAAGTCTGGAGTTTCGTCTACGTTTGAGAATTTTTTTGATAGCTGTCGAAAATTCCTTCGATTGATTTCTAAAACTGGAAAATGCGAATCTACCTACAAGTATGTACGAGCGCTCAAAAGCTCCTGACTTCACGACAGTGCTTTTCGTAATTTTTTTGCAACATCTAGTACAGGATAGTTTTGCTTTTTTCATAAATATCATATCCTTTTCTGATGAAAATAATCCAAAATTATAATCAAATTAGGTCAACGTAGAAAAATTTGACGAAAAATGAAGTGAGGTGAGAAATCTTTTGAAAATAACAAGAACATAAATAAATCGTAAACTGTTCATTTTTGGTTATTAATAAATATGGCCCAAACGACAGCAAATGAGTCATACTAGTACGTCGTCCATGGTCCACGTCTAATTTGGAAACACCCTGTATATCGCTGTTTATTTCGGTTCAAATGGCGAAATGACGTTATTTATGGATATAATATGTTGTTATTTATGGATATAATATGTCTTTACTAATTGTTTCATATCCAAATATGTATATCGTTATTATGTCATTGTACATTATATCGTAATTATATGTTGTTTCATATCGTTAAATCATATTTTAAATCGTTATATAACATTATATGGCATCAAATAATAATATTTATCGTTATATGTTTTTGTTCATAGTTTTATGTCGTTATTAACAATTTCAACTTTTCAGGAGAAGAGTGCTCTTCCCTTATTGCCATTGAGCACATGGCTCTTCCTTCAGGCAGTAGCTTGTAACTGTGGACAAGCTTTGGAGGACGCCGTGAGTTATCCATTTTTGCGCGCTTGTTTCTATGAACAAGATTTTGCCAAATGTTGAATTTCGAATTATGAGAATGATTAAGTTTGACTCGCGTATAGAGAATTCGTGGTCAAAATCCATTATTTCCGTTAATACGATAGCTTTCGAAAGAAGAGGCATAGAGTGTCGGATTTTTCAGGGTAGGTTCGATATCTGAATGCGCCAATTGTGTTAGTTAATGGGCGAAATCAGCCAGAGGGTTCTGTAGATATAGCCATCCGTTTTCTTTTTCTCAATAATTCGAAAAACGAAGATCTTATCGAATTCAAAATTTGTGGTTAGTTGTTGGATAACGACACGACAGGTTCAAATTTCGTAAGGATCGCATAACTAGAAGAATGGAATTTTTTTTTCGAAACTTCCGTATCTCCGAAATTTTTCCGCATATCCCGCTGAAATTCTGTGTCTACATATGAGGCATGAATAAAATGAGTTATGTGGAAATTCAGCTTCCTAGGTATTTGTCATATTGACAAAGAACACTGAAGGCTGGTTTTGTACATAAAAACAAGCTTGCAGAAGTTCCGTTTTTCACGTCGGCGCTTTTCAAATTTTTTTTTGATGTACTCTAGTAAAATTTTATGTTATTCTAGTATATTATGTTTGTGCGATGTTTCCCTTATAGAGCATTCTACAAACTAACTGTACATTTTTAGAGTTCACGTTTGAGAAATCGAGTGTACGAAATGCCCTGGTACCAAATGAGTGTTTCGTTCCAGAAAGATTTTAAGATATTTCATGCGCAAGTCCAGAGGGGTTTCCGTTTAAAATTGAAACCGTCAATTCGAATGAACATGGAATACTACTGTCAGGTAAGAATTATTGCTGCAAGTGTACAGTTTTGATAAACAGATCGCTAAGAAGCAACATGGTATAATTGCAAATAAGTTTTCCAGACATGATAGCACTTTTTTGATAAGATTCACATAACCTTCACCGAACAAAAAAAGGGTGTCTGCAAATTTTCCCAGAATATTACCTTCGGAATTCTGAACTATTATAAATAACGCGATTGGATGTTTTATGATGTTTTCTTTTCAGTTCATGAATGGATCTTATTCTATACTTATGTTTCTGATCAATTTGGAAAGAAAAAATATGGAATGAAGTTTTTTGAGATTAATTCGACTAACATTTTGCACCAGGTATTGATGAAGATATTAGATGATTTCAGATAAATATATCTATAGAAGAATATGAAAATCAGTAGCTAATTGAGAAAAATAAAATCTCATGAATTGTAGTGCTAGGTTCTATATTCGAAATTATCTGAATATCTAAATATTCAATTAACCATAGAGAAATATGCATATGATGTAATTTTTGTGCCAGCACACGTTCAATAAATAGAAAAGGAGTAATTTCCTTGGAATTTGGTGTATCATTTTTCACTTATTGCTCTCATGAAAGACGGTGAGAATTAGCAATTGGTCGCTGTTGGATTGCCTCTTGGTTTTCAACAAGGATTTATTCTAGGATTGTTTAATCTGAGCGACCTGAAGTTTTCATTGGTAAAAAATACCTTGGTTATGATGATGTTATCGAAGACTACAAGAGTTTTCCTTCGACAGAAAAACAAATCGAAAATGAATAATTATTTTTTGTCGTATCATAAATTTAGTTTACCCTGTTATGGAAATATAATTCTGATCTGTTGAGCGCTCGTTTAACCATCTCGTCGGTATATTCCCTTTTTCCAGTTTTAGAAACCAATTGAAGGAATTTTTGGCAGCTGTCAACAAATTTTTCAAACTAAGGCGAAACTCCAGACATTTTCTACGATACCTATGGTCTCGGTAATGAGATCTGGACAAAATTTTACACGTAGTTTGAATATATTATTCTTCATCTATGTGCAGAATTTCATTCCAATCCAATCAGTAGTTTCTGAATTATCAAGAAAACTAAATTTCAAACGACCATAGTTACGGAACCAGTAAGGTCCAGTAAGTCCAATTTTGCTCATTGATGAACGTGGCCGCGACATTCGAGATCCACACCTATCCTGAAAATTTCAAGACCCTAGGCCTTTCCGTTCGAAAGTTATAATTTTCTATGGTTCTGGTCATGCGATCTGGACAAAATTTTGCATGAAGCTTGAAGACGTCATTCTCCATTTGATGTCAAAATTTCTATCGAATCTGTAGTTTCGAAGTGATCAGGAAAACAAAATTTCGGACGGCCATATTTAGGGAACCCCTGGCGGAGTATTGCCCATTAACGAACTCAACCACGGCATTTGGGAACTGAAACTACACTGGAAATTTCAAGTCTCGAGCTTTTTCCGTTCGAGAGTTATCGTGCTTACGGACAGCTGGACGGACAGACTTGAATTTTCCGACGGATTCGTCATCAGTGAGTCGAACCGTGTCGATTGAGACCATTTTCGGCTCAAAATTTGAAAAATACCGACTTCGTGACGGAAAGATTTAGAAATTCTAATAGAATTAGCCGATACTAGATGGAAATCCATAATCAACCAATATAATAACTAATAGGATTTCCATTTTAATGGGTTGAATTCCACGACACGTTTTTTGATGCTTTCAAAGATGACTTGCATCCGGAAAATAAAAGTAGTTAATTGAATCTTTTGCTGACCCTTGAGATGAATATCTAATCTTTTTTGAAGTAAAAAATTGTTGTCTCTCTTCTAAATTATAAAGACAAAGAAAATAACTATCGTCAACAGATCGGTTAGATAAGCATGATTTCATGTCGTTAAGATATCACTAAATTCATCCCGCACAAGGAGTTGCGCATAGGATCGACCATTACCCCCACCTAGTGATAAGATTAGTTTGTATAAGTAGGTAGCTTAACAGTTTAGAGAATAAATTTAGTGTCTTAACCACCTGAAGATGATGCTTCGCATCGAAACACGTGTCGTGGAATTTGAACCAATGTAGTGAAAATCATATTAGTTATTCTTTTATTAAAAAAGCAATTAAACCTCTTCAAATGGTAGGAAGAGAATAGGGGCTAGCTTTGTTCCTTCCTACATCGAGTTCAACGTTCAACTTGAGATTAAATCTTATTATTGTTCTGAAATTCCAGGGAAAATATGTATTTATTTTACATTTCGGCATTAAGTTATATTGACAATAATACTACCTGATATATCGTCTGAACTCATAAAAACGTCGCTTCTGCCTGTACAAAGGGAGATCCGATTTAACCTCAAATTGAATTGTTTGTCATCTTCAGTCGATTGACATACAACTTTGCAACTCGATTGAAATACACCGGACAATATATTCCGTTTAACGATCCGTAAATCAAAGCCGTGTAGATTTTTTACATTCTCAACTGTACGCATAGCTCTTTCAGTCGCACAACAAATCACTGACGCCACTTATGAATTAAATATCAACTTTATATGAATGAATTATTTCATTGGAAAGATTATACTTATTGCGAAAGTGGAGGGAACTCTTGGTGCTTTTTCCCTACAACTGAATTCTCACTCGTTCATACCAAAAATGTGACTCTTATCTCAATGTCTTGGATTTTTCGAAAATGGCTGAGCTAGGCGACCTGCTTTGGTACAATGTCTCTATAGAAATGTGAATGTCAATTCTTCTGCATCGTGTAATTGGACACTGCACATGATGACATACTAGAAATGTGTCGACAAGAGAAAAAGTATATCCTCTTTAGCTAAAAAAAATCATCAGTACTTTGTATATTCAGATTTATTACTTACACATACAGGGTGTTTTGAGCTCTTATCATTTTTTGATATTGACAATTTCAAGAAAATCTTGGAAGAAAACTGAAAAGATAATTCTATCAGAATGATCTGTAGGGGATTTTTAGAAACGTGGTGGAAAATACTATATACTTTACGATTTATAATCAAGCCATTTATTCGATTATTATAACGTAATTTATTGTATATATATCCACCTTTGCTGTAACGAGTCCATCTTGATTATGGATTAAGAGGCTTTCAATATTTTATGGGCTCCTTGAATACCTAAATAGTAAAAATTAACGGAGGTCGAGTTATTGCTTAACGACTTGGTTTTTTTCTGGCGTTTTTATTCCTTCAAATTTTATGCCTAATATAATCGAATTAACAGCTTATATCTTTTTCAATGTACAGTGAAAGCTGTTTATTACGACATCGGTTATAACGACGAAATTATCGACAATTGTTTGAAATTCTAAGTAATTCAACATTAAACCATTCGGTTGTAACGACTTCGTTTATAACGACGAAGTCGCTTATAGCGACAAAAATTTTCCAAGCTTGTTGTCTATTTCTCTCGTTTATAACGACGTACCACTAAGAATTCGTCGCTGCAGGCACGTGATCTTCCGGAAATACTCGAGCGATGCAGGGGAATCCCCGTTTTATGTTACGTTCTGAAGACATAAGCAGTTGCAGTTCTTAATTGATTGACTTCAGATTATTCATCGAGCGATTGACTACACTAAAATGGCTTTAACGTCCGAATTAAAAAGAAAATATTTTTCAATTTGAGAGAAGGGAGCTATAGTAGCTCGAATAGAAAATGGACAGAGTAATACCCAGTTGGCTTTGGAATTTGTTGTTGCACATTCTACAATTTCAACGATGTGGAAAAATAAAGAAAAAATGAAGGAAGCATTTGATAGGTACATTTTGAAATAAAAAAAAAATAAATCCTATTTCTGCGTTCTCTATACAAATTTTTGGATATAACGACCATCGGATATAACGACCTAATATTCACGGCCCCTCAATGTCGTTATAACCGGATTTCACTGTATTTCATTGCAGGATTTTCATACGATAATCGTTTATCACAGTGGTTTGCATTTAACAATGCCTTAGCTTTCAACCTAAAGTAGGAATTATTTTCAGAGTATATAGATTTAATTGGCTCTGAGATTTTGTAACAAAAAAAAACTGTTCAGAGTAGCAATAAAGTCTTCTGATGCTCTTCTCGTGGAGGTGGTGAAGCTATTGTTGTCGATGTTAAGGTTTTTCTTCATCTTATAATATACGACTCAGAGAACCATTGTCAGGACTGGTGCCAAAATTCAGAATCCAAGAAAATATACTTGAGGAAAAGGAATAATTTTAATCCAGTTGTATGATGAAAAATCCAACAAATCTCTGCATCGTAATGCTTCCTCTATACTGGAACTCATTTCATCTAGCTCAGTCAAAAACGAGATAAACCAGTATGAAAAGAAAGATTTTTGAAATCTGGAATTAATCGTAACAAAAGTTTCTATTGTTAAGTTAGAAACTGCCAATATTTCAATGAAGTAAAAAACCTTCGTCTTTCTGAACGCTTTCCTTCGCAAAGGAGGAGTCTCTGAACTAAAGGCAATTGTGTCACGTTTTATTGAACTGAATTGTTATACAAATTTCTTCACTGAACTCAGAAACGAGAATTTTTTTCTTGGGTTAAGGGGAGGTGAATTTCAATAGATACCCAAGGAAGCTTAGTAGTCCAAGATTTTTACAGAACAAAGAACCCACTCGTATTGTTTATTGTTTTATTGTTTATTGTTTATATCCCGATTCTCTATATTGAAAGGTTCCGGGTATAAGCCTATGAACTACACAGTATCATATCTCATTATCTATTATTATTATTATTGCTCTTATGTCACAGCGTATAGAGGCAGGTGTCGTTGCAATAGGTTTTCAGGTTTTTTGATCGCTCGTTCTAATTACACGAGGGCTATATCATTTCGTCACGATGTCTTTATTTCTCGAATTTTTGAGAAATGGTCTCAATCGACAAGGTTCGACTCACTGATTACGAATCCGTCGAAAAATTCGTGTCTCTATCCGGCCGTAAGCATGATAGCTCTCGAACGGAACAACCTAGAGACTTGAAATTTTCACTGAGGGTTCAGTTCCCGAATGCCTCGGTTGAGTTCGTTAATGGGCAATATTCCACCTGGGGTTCCGTGAATATGGCCGTCCGAAATTTTGTTTTCCTGAGTACTTCGAAACTACAGATTCGATAGAGATGAAATTTTGACATCAAATGGAGAATGACGTGTTCAACATGCGAAATTGTTTCGAGATCTCATGACCAGAACCATATAAACCGTAGAAAATTATAACTTTCGAACGGAAAGGTCAAGGGACTTGAAATTTCCAGGATAGGTGTGGATCTCGAATGTCGTGGTCACGTTCATTAATAAGCGAAATCAGACCAGGGGTTCCGTAAATATGGCCGTTCAAAATATGTTTTTCCTGTCAATTTCGAAACTACTGATTAGATTGGAATGAAATTTTGCACATAGATGAAGAATAATGTATTCAAATTTTGTCCAGATCGTATTACCAATACCATTGATACCGTAGAAAATTTTTGCGAATTATCGAAAAGAAATTGGTCACCTAAAACACTGACGTGAAGTCTGGTTTCGCTTTAGTTTAAATTTTTTTACAGCTGTCAAAAATTTCTTCGATTGGTTTCTAAAATTGGAAAATCTAAATCTACCTACCTACCTCACGGCATTGCTTCTTATAATTTTTTATTATTAGACATAAACTTATTAAACATATTTTTGAGATTTTCAACATATAACCCCAAAACCCCCACTACCTACCAATATTTCAAATTACTGAATGATCTATTATTTCCTCAATAAGATAGATAGGATCATTATTTCAAATAGAGTTTACACAGAGAAATACATAGAACGCAATGGTGCCAATAAGTGCATTATGATTTGAAACAGGTTCAAGTTTGAACAAAATGATCTTCTGGACAAAATAGCTCTAGGTCTATAATATTTTTTGGTCATTGCCTTGAAATACCTGTGTTCTATGATTTTCAGATTATGTGGTAATTTCTTGGAAATTCTGTTTGTTTACTTCTAATAAATTTGAAACAATTTCAATTTTATTCTATTTTTCTTGTAACTAATTCCCACCATTACTGAATTTTATAAATAAAAACTCAGGCAGAGTGTACACAGAAATTCTTGGTCAGTTTTAAAGATAGAGATCATTTTCTTCTTCGAATACACTTCAACGTAAGGACATCGACTACATATTTTCAGAGACCTTCCTGATGAAATGGCATTTTAAGCGACAAATTCTTGGAAATTGTAATCAATAATCGATTTTATCGTTTCAGGAGAAACTTGAGTAATACCTCCAATTTGTCAGATGAGAACCTTGCAGTTCGACTACCTGAGAAATGTTTATGTCATCGTAAAAGCGATGATAAAAATTTTCTAACAGGTCATCAAGATTCAAATGAAAATATTCGTATCCTCGCTAAATAAAGCGCAACTAATTGGTCTCAAAAAACTGTTGAACGTGGAAATTATCCTCGATTGAACGATCTGTGTTGCAGTTGTATTTTCTTTCTTTCACATTGGCGCTGGTATGGTATGGGTTCTTGTTGATTCGCTCGTTAACTCAAATTGCTCCATTTTCGTTTATTATTACCCATAATGAATCTCTAGAATTTTTCGCGGAAACGAAATTTCTAACCACACCTGAAATTTTCGCATTTCACCTACCGCAGGAAACTTTAGGGAACAATTGCATGTAATATGGGGAAACAATGTTTTGCTATACTGCATTGATCCTCCTAGCTGGAGAATCCGATCCATGAATCGAGGATGAAATTCCGAAAATTCATCGAGGAAAATTGTCTGAGCTAGCATCCGAAATGTATAATTGTTCGTGAGTTATGAAATCAAGAGCAATTCTGGCAGTAAAAGTGGTGAAATTTAGATTGAACGAAAATTGGCAATTATATTTTCGAAAGATTTGTTTATCAAACATATAAACCTTCAACAAAGACAATAACAAACCGACCCCACCAACATCGTGAACATGCCGGTGTCAGCCAAGGCTAAAGTATAAAGGAACACATACAATATGTCCGTAGACTAATTGAAAAATGAGAAGATTGCACCCTTCACCTCGTCTCGATTGATTATCATGAAACTTCAAGTAAGCGGTGCTTTCTTCAGCATGTTAATTCTCGATGAACTAGTCTCTCCAGCATGTATAAGTATATGAAAATGTACCAATTGAATTCAGCCTCAATGAAGTCACAAAAACGAACGTTCCATTAGATTATTATTATTTTTTTGTTTGCTCCACAATCATGTTGAAATGAACTCCAAAACTGTAGCTACAATTGAGTTTGTAAGGATTTCAAGAATACACCTGTCCAATACGTCTTAAGGTATATTTCTGAAAGGTTGAGAATGGCGGCACCGATTGTTATGACAGTATTCTCAGATTAAAATCAATAATACTACGCAGAGGAACTGGGTTTGCTGAAAGAGAAATTATTCTTGAGTACAAAAGACTGCGGTTGAGTATGATTTCAGTGCGAACTATAAAGTGGTTATTGACGAAATTGAGGTTGAAAAATTAGAAAACAGAATAAAAGCCGACGAGGAAAGTACCAGAAGAATCAAAAGGTCAGTCGCGAAGAATTCGTATGGTGAAGCCCCAAAAGCAATAAAAGAGCTTATAAAAAGAAATAGAAAACTCAGGAAAAACTACAGAACTTCACATAGAGAAGAAGACAAGAAAGAGCTGAATAATAAAAATAAGAGCGAACTGAAAACAGACAGATGGAACCAAAGGGTTAGAGAGCTCAACACCAACACCTCCGGAGGGCAATACCATCCCAAAACCAAGAACACCAACAGATATTAAAAAAATCATCAAGAAATTGAAAAAACTGAAAAGTTCTAGTGAAAGACAAAGTATAGTTATAGTTTGGTAAGGAGGTAATATTTCACTGTGACCTCAAGGTCTATTGTGCCCCCCATCAGAGCCGTATTCGCAAATGCGCTACCTAGCCCTCCAGCTCCAGAGCTCAAATGAACTCCAGTATCTGAGAGGGCTTCAAGGGTTAATAGGCAATAGATGCCCGAACTATAAAACAGCAGATTAGGTTTAGTTAAAGTAGGTCGTGCTTCACACTAAGTCCCACACTGATCTATCTATCGGAGATAGTTCGTCGTTGAGGATTCCCCCTGACTGAAAAAAACAAGATTATCGACGACCCCCAGTCAATAATTCAAAGGATTGTTCAACTTCAAAAATTACCTGACCTGGTATTCGGATGGATCCATACGAAAGTTAATACTCATTCAAATCAGCCACTGCAGTGAAGACACAAATTCAGGAGGTGGAAAGGTATGCCTAGGTCTGCCTCTCCAGGCAGTCTAAGAGTTTGCATTGCCATAGGTAGCCAGGTGACGCTGAGTCTCACGACTCACGAAGTCAAAAATCATCTGGTACTGCGAGAGCAAAACAAACTTAATTTATGTTGAATACCTGCTTACTAGGGTATCGAATTGAAAATCAAAGTGGAGGCTGTCGCTAAAAAAAGAGCAAAACAACGTACTAGACTCGTGTCGGATACCACCCCTAGTAAGGAACAAAGTTGATAAATAGGAAACGAAGTAGAAAACTTCTTGATGGTATTATATCCCACGACAAGAACAAGCTTAAAACCTTGCTGTACTCGAAAGGAAAATGCTCTTGATCATTGGTCATTGCACTGTTGGATATCACCTTCAAAAAATGGGAAAATAGAGCTCAATCGTTTGTAGGCTCTGCAGTTGCGTTTTCGAGACAACCAGCTTGATTCCAGTTTGCATTAGGAAGACGTAAAGCGACCAAAAATCGAACGCCAACAAACGAAAATTGAGGTATTGAGGTTCGAAAGGATTTACGGCGAAACGGCGATCCAATGCTTTCGTCCACGGATTCAGTTTTGAGTTGGTAGCTTTTTGATGAGGTCCGGTGATTTCGTGCAGCAAGGTCCGACGCCAGGGAAAGCTTGCCAACGAGTGAAAACGTTTCAATCTCGTCCAGACCAAAACAAACATCGCTTCGACCGAACGCATGACAACTCCATCGAACCATTAGAAAGGGTTCGGGTTGATTTGGTAACGCCGTCTATACCGTCTTTTCTTATATTCATTCATTAGGGTTCGAGGTTTGGCCTGCAACAGAAGAGAACGTTACTGACATTCTGCAAATTGTTGTCCTTCCATAAGATAATATCACTCCAAACGCCATTATTTAATACGACAATGTCTGGCCACATATCGCTTAATGAAGTTTCTACCTGTTACAGAAACACTAAGATATATACCGAAATTTACTATTGCTATTCAAATGATGATTATTAATATCACTTATACAAATGAGTCGATTCAAGTGTTCCACATAGTAGTTGATGTAGTCGTGATGTATACTTTAATCATATTCCTGAAGAAAGCGTCACGAACAACGTTTTTCTTGCGGGCATAGTATTACAATTTCTAGTGATATTATAGCGGCGTGCCAGCATATAATTATGGGTTTATTAAACAAAAACGGAATGGCACCAATTAAGAGCGCACTACTGAGATGTTGCGCTTGTGACATATCAGTAGCGGTAGATGATGATTCTGGAGCAGTGACGTAGTAAAAACCCCCAATCTAGAACTGAAGGGCTTTTTTATGATTTTCAGCATCTACCAATAGTCAAAAGGCATGGGCAACCTACGGCCCGCGAATAGAATTCTCTTGGCCCGCCAATGAATTTTTTCACACATGACGCACCCTCAAATTTGTTCTTTGAAGATACCACAACAAATAAAATTCGTGTAGCAACAACATCAGTCCCACCTAATATTGATGCTATTGTGAAAGAAACGCAACTCCAGGTGTCTCATTAGTTAAAAACTAGTGACCTAAGAGTAACGGAGTTTTTTGTTTTGTTGAATTATATCAGTTTAAGTTTTTTTTTTCATTTCTCCTATTGTAAGGAACGTTAGGTTCATTTCATTTTTGTTGAATAAATTTCATTAGTGCTAGAAAATTTTTTTTCGGCCCGTTGTATACAAAAAAATTTTCTATGTGGCCCTCAGAAAAAAAGGTTGCCCGTGCCTGGCCTAGGTGAACATAACAAACTAGGCAAGAATAACAGAGTCTCTTTTATTTGGATTACTAGACACTCGGGAATCAAGCGAAACGAGGAAGCACATGGACTGGTCAGAAAAAGACTCGGATCCCCCTTTATAGGACCAGAATCTTTTTGGGACTTAGAGAAACACACCTATGTATGAAGAACAGTTCGGAAAAAAGAAGGTACTGATAGGAAAGCACTCTGGTTGAATCTGGATAGCGAGCAGTAATAACCATTTGAAAAGCACTGACGTGAAGTAAGCAGCTTTCGTGAGCTTGCTTCTGTGTACCGAACCGGCCTTGAGTATTCATGGTCAGTATGACAAGTAAGGGAGACTGTGGTGGGTTGATAAGTTTTTGGAATTTTATTTTTTGTAAACTGAAATAAGTAGAAAAACTGGACTTTTATAGCTTTATATTATGCTCTAATATATTAGCCAATAGAATAAATATAGAATTCTCGAAACAAAACTTCATATACCGAATTATATTGAATATATCCGAAAAACTTATTTTTTTTATTGGTGCCTCAATTTACTTATTTAAGTTATTATGTGGCAACATCAATAACAGTGGTACCTTGCTATGCCAAATAAAATATTGAGAAATTTTTCTGAACTTGGAATAAAAACGTATCGTGGGGCTGGCAAATCTTGGATAAGATCATCCCTATCTCCCATCTCCAAGTTCAAGTATCCCTATTCTTCTTCAAAATCCGTTTCTCTGGTCAGAATGAACGAAAGTATTCATTAATAACCTCTATAGTATGGAGGTAGAAATTATTGTGAAAATGTAAAGGGAAACATAATATTATGTGACTAGAAAATCGTTAAAAATCTTAACTTACCTCTATTTATTACTCCAAGTCACTTCTTTGCATTTTCAACTGCATCATCAATTTCGAACGCATTGTAGACGGAATGTGAAAATGTATACTTTGTCATGGAAATAACGTTCACAACTTACCAAAATTGATCGGAAATTCCTGGAAACTGCACGTGGGTGTTGAAGGAACGTATAAGGATTCGTTTTTTAATGTTTTCAGCCCTTGGATCGGGGCTAGAACTATAGAGCTAGAGCTTCGAGAGGAAACATGACTCCGTCAGTGTTTGAAATAATTACCGAGGGAAACGTCGGAGGATATCTATCATCTTCAGAGTTCTTAACGTTTGTCAAAAAATGATGAATTTTACCTCGAGTTCTTACTCCCCACATGAAACAGCTAGAAAGCTGAATTAACACATAACTCATTTAACTAAAGCCTCATATTATGTGGATACAATTTGAGCAGGATATGGCAAATAGTTTCTGAGATACCAAAGTTTTGAAAAGGAGGTTCTCAATTACATGAAATTTTGTGATGCCATCTTGCAACTGACTACAAAGTTTCAATTCGATTGAATTGGTATTTTTAATAACTAACCTAACCTAATCTAACCTAACTACAAAGTTTAATTTCGATTGAATTGGTATTTTTCGAATTGTTGAGAAGAGTAAAATTCATATAGCAATATCTACGGAATCCGTTTGCCGATTTCGCTCGAAATTTGAAAATTACAGTCTTTTTGGCAAAATGATTCTCTTGCGCTCTTGTTCATAGAAACAGGAGCGCAATAATGAAGAGAATAGTAGGTAATAGTATTGAATTTGCACTGCACAATGATCTGTAGTGCCCCCCAGTGTCTTGAGTTGATAGATTTTTATTTAGATCTGGAGTTACCCATCCCTTTCTAGTTATGAACTCCTGCAAGTCAGATTACTGCAAGAATCAGATGTCCTAATTCTGCATGACTCACGTCGAGTCATTCTTCGTTTTGGTTTCGATTGGCGAAGTATTTTGTTATCAAGTATTCAGGAGTATTCAGTATATCTTCCATTTTTTTTTGCTCAACCTATTCTTATTTCTCACAAGGTGATTTCTAAGGGAGGAGAAGATGAAGCGTAATTATCGTCCAATCCAAATAGATTCAGAATTTTTCTAAAAAGGTCTACATTTCTATACGCATATCGTAATACGATTATCATAATTACTCCAGTGGAGTTAAATGAAATAATTCGTATTAGAAAAATATGTCTACAGTTTTTCACCTCATTATTGATGAGGATTTGCATTCCCCACAAAATATCGAAAAATCTGATAGGATTCAATCGATCTTTCTCTACGCCACTGCCTCAAGTGTGCTTTGCCTGACCAGGTTCTTCCGTAAGATTTATTTTCCGGTTTTTCCGTAGCAGCTTGTGGCTGCTGATACGATATGAATTCAGATGAAATCGTATGTCACGTTGGAATAAACACTTTGGATGTAATACAAGTCGTAGTGTACTAGGTGTTGCGAATTATTTAGTATTTTTAATATTTTCTGTTGAATGCTCGCGAATGTAGAGTTCCTGCATTCGTTGGGCGAAGAAAAAAATCTAAATTCGGTCCATAAATGATTCTCGTTCATATGAAGATGTATTATAGTATTTTAAAATTACTCCCGAAAAACCGTTATTCCAGTAACTAATGAGATGGAAATTGAGTGTTCCAATGAATTGTTTGTTTTAATTTGCCTGAAACCCAGATTATAAATTGAGATTCACATAAAATCGCAACGTGAATCTCTTGCATGAAACTGGTAATATTTTCACTGCTGTTGGGAAAAAAATCATAAAAAGCACTGCCGTGAAGGCAGGAGCTTTTGAGCGCTCGTTCATGCACCTGGTAGGTAGATTCGCATTTTTCAGTTTTAGAAAACCAATTGGAGACATTTTTGACAGCTGCCAAAAAAAAGTTCAAACTAAGGCAAAACTCACGACTTCACATCAGTGCTAAGTGACAAATTTTGTTTTCGATAATTCGCTAGAATTTTCCACGGTGTATATGGTCTTGGTGATTTAACACGTAGTTTAAATACATTATTATTTATCTATGTGCCAAATTTCATTCCAATCCAGTCAGTAGTTTCGAAATTATCAGGAAAAAAATATTTTGAACTGCCATATTTACGGAACCCATAGTTTGCTCATTGATAAACGTGACCGCGACATTCGAGATCCACACCAAGCCTGAGAATTTCATGTCCCTAGGCATTTCCGTTCGGAAGTGATAATTTTTTATGGTTCTGGTCATGCGATCTGGACAAAATGTAGCTTGAATATATATTTCTTCATTGAAATACAAAATTTCGTCAAGATCGTAGTTTTGAAATGATCAAGAAAACTAAATTTCAAACAACCATATTCACGGAACCTCTAGTCTAATTTTGCTCATTGATGAACGTGACCGCAACATTCAAGATCTGAATCCACTCTCAGAATTTCAAGTCCCTAGGCTTTTCCGTTCAAAAGTTATAATTTTTTATGGTTTCTGTGGTTCTGGTCATGCGATCTAGACAAAATTTTGCATGTAGCTTGAACACGTTATTTTTGCCCTGGGTACCAATTTTTTTCGATAATTCGATAGAATTTTCTACGGTATGGTCTTGGTAATGCGATCTAGACAAAATTTCCCACGTAGTTTGAATACATTATAGTCCAGGATCCATGGTACATTTTTGCACTTGATTACTATCAAGCTAATTTTCCGTGAGTAGCTTCATTTTGATGAGAAGCCCAACAATTTCCTGTAAGAAACTCTCGATTGTGGTAGCTAACAGAGGTAGCAAGGATGAAATATGTCGATTTGATGATTCTCAAATATTTATAACAAACTGAATTTTTTTTTGTTGAATCTCAAGATAATTATCTAAATTATTCGAAAATATATTTGTCCTACAAAATCTATGGTTTGATCAAAGGGACTCCTTCTTCATTCTATTCTTCATCTATTTGCAAAATTTGATTCCAATCCAATAAGTTTCGAAATTATCTGAAAAAAAAAGTTTGACGGCCATATTTACGAAACCCCTAGTCCACTTTGGCTCATTGATGAACGTGATCGCGAAATTCACGATCCGAACCTATCCTGAAAATTTCAAGTCCCTAGGCCTTTCCATTCGAAAGTTATAATTTTCTATGGTTTCTATGGTCCTGATTATGCGATCTGGAAAAAATATAGCTCGAATATATCATTCTCAATTTAAATACAAAATCTCGTCACGATCAAATCCATAGTTTTGAAATTATCAAGAAAACTGAACTTCAAACGGCCATATTCACGGAACCCCTAATCTAATTTTGCTCATTGATGAACTTGACCGCAAAATTCGAGATACACACCTATCCTTATTTTTTCAAGTCCCTAGGCCTTTCCATTACAAATTTATAATTTTCTATGGTTTCTATGGTTCTGGTTATGCGAGCTGGACAAAATGTAGCATGTAGCTTGAACACATCATTCTCCATTTGAGTGCGAAATTCCTCTCCGATCGAGTCAGAAGTAATCAGAAGAACAAAATTTCTAGCGGCCATATTTACTGAACCCCTGGGCGAATTCTGCCCAATAACGAACTTTACCGCGACATTCGAACCTACCCTGAAAATTTCCAGTTTCTAGGTCGTTTCGTTCGAGAGTTATCATGTATAAGGACGGCCGGACGGACGGACAGACTCGAATTTTTCGACGGATTCGTCATCAGTGAGTCGAACCTTGTCGATTGAGATCATTTTCGTCTCAAAATTCGTGATCAAATGATATAGCCCTCGTGTAAGTAGAACGAGCGCTCAAAAAAGGGTTCATTTACGTGCATAGGCAAACTTTATTGTATTTCCTCAAAATTGATTCAGTTCCTGAAAAATTTTGAAATGTGTATTGGAATTTTGGATATCAATGATGAGATAAATCCTTGACTGAACAATATGGATCACATACTCTTGGATACCCGGAATACCTCATTTAATGTTATAATTTTACGCAAGAATAAAAATGGTTCCGCATGAGTTGCAAGCTTTCAGAATAGCTTATTCTTCGACAATCGATTCAGGCCCAATGTTGATTTATTAATCGGCTCTCAATCTTGCGATGGTCATCTTTTGGTTCGGTGTTGGGGCCCAAAGTATGATCGGATCTTATTTTTTGATGTTGATCATCGTGTAACTGTTGAAGTTATGTGATAAAGAAATATGCTAACGCAATATTACTCACCGAAATATTAACATAAAAAAGATGGTGAGACGTGTCTCACGACCCAGTCGACTTTTTACTGAAAGGGTTTCCGGAAATACTTATTTCAACTGGCCATAAATGTCTTGCCATATTATCACCCCTTGTACTCTATATTTTTGGGGTATCTGATATGTTATCTCTCCTTTCTATTGAAAATCATATTTGAGATTAATCCGATGTCGTTTCCACCGTAGTACAGATAATTTACGTGTGAGATTCATTCATATTCGATGCAAAGATCAAGAAGAAATATCCATTTTTCGTGACAAAAAAGTTCGTTGAACTATGAGAGATTTTTTTGAAAATTCCACACATGTGATTTTTAACCAATCAGAACGTGTATTTCTGACAGATCACTATCGCAACGGATGAATTTTAGCGGAAATTTTTTCCTCGTGGGTAGGTACCCAACAGCGAATTATACTGGAAATTTTTTTGGCGTTTATAATGACAGAATATTCTATTTGACAATCAAATTTTATTTTGTTCATATGAGTGGAATTTTCTTACCGAATACCACACGAGGTCAAATAAAATCCGGAAATTTTTTCTCGCTCATGAATATTTTTAGAAAATTATCCCTCGTCTTCGACTCGGGATAATTTTCAAAATATTCATGAGCTCGAAAAAATTTCCGGAAATAATTTGACCTCTAGTGGTATTACTAGTGAAAATTTTTTACTAACTATTGTAACCAATCAAATTACTCAATTTAGAGTCATGTGTCAAATTTCATCCAATCACCTATGGATTACAGCGATAATACCCAACATGTGGTGTTTTCAGTTTGGTGTTTTCGAATAAATATTAAACGTCAGATTGACAATCAATTTTTTGAAATCTACAAAGTAAAAAATTATCTTATCGAACACCTCTCGGGCCTTGATAAATCCTCAAAATTTTGTCATAGAGAATCCTTTAAGCGTGTTGATAATTATAAAGCAACACGCTTTCAGCATTCGCTATGAGAAGATTATCTCGGTATTATCAAGGCCCTAGGGGTATTACTACTGATAATTTTTTACTAACTATAGTAACCAATCAAATTACTTAATTTAAAGTCATGTGTCAAATTTCATCCAATCACCTATGGATTACAGCGATAATACCCAACATGTGGTGTTTTCAGTTTGGTGTTGAATGAATAAATATTAAACGTCAGATTGACAATAAATTTTTCGAAATCTACAAAGTAAAAATTATCTTATCGAACACCTCTCGGGCCTTGATGAATCCTCAAAATTTTGTCATAGAGAATCCTGCGTGTTGCTTAAGGATAATAACCCTCGGCCTTCGGCCTCGGGCTATTATCAAGCAACATGCTTTCAGCATTCTCTATGACAAAATTTTCTCGGTATTATCAAGGCCCTAGGGGTATTACTACTGAAAAGCTCTGAAATCAGGAACTTTTGCGTGTTTGTTTCTTTGTACCAAAACGGCCTTCAGTGTTAATATCAGTATTTTCATAAACTTCAGAAGATGCAATCCCCAAATTATTTTGAACATATCAAGGGAAGCTCAATTTTCCTTCTGTGTACCAAAACAGACTTCGGTGTTCATTGTCAGTATTACAAATAATGTTATTTAAAGTTTAAAACAAACTGGAATCACCGAATTATGTTTATTATATATATCAGAAACACTCAATTTTTTCTCTTTGTACCAAATGGCCTTCAGTGTTCATTGTCAGTATGAATAATAATGTTATTTTCATAAAATTCAAGAGATGAAATTACCGAATTATATTGTATACTAGATGACCCGGCAAACGTTGTTTTGCCATATCTCTCCCTTTTTTCGCAATTTCAAAATTGCTCGAGGCCTTCGGCCTCTCTTACCTTAGGAAAGCCCGTTTCTCCCTCTCGAAAACGCGGGGGGCGCTTCGCGCCCCCGGTCTCTCCCTTTTTTCGCAATTTCAAAATTGCTCGAGGCCTTCGGCCTCTCGTCTCAAAATAACCTAACCTAACCTAACCTAACCTAGCTGACCCTGCAAACGTTGTTTTGCCATATCTCTCCCTTTTTTCGCAATTTCAAAATTGCTCGAGGCCTTGGGCCTCTCTTACCTTAGAAAAGCCCGTTTCTCCCTCTCGAAAACGCGGGGGGCGCTTCGCGGCCCCGGTCTCTCCCTTTTTTCGCAATTTCAAAATTGCTCGAGGCCTTCGGCCTCTCGTTGTTCTGGCTATTAAAAAATAAGGGTTGATCGTAGAAGGGTGAAAATTGGGGATTGTATGTATTTTTGTATGTTGTATCATAAAAAAATAGAAATTAGAAATTTTGTCTAAAAAATAAAAAAAAAAAATTTAGGGGTGGACTACCCCTAACATTTAGGGGGATGAAAAATAGATGTTGGCCGATTCTGATAGATACCGGATAAGCACAAAAAATTTCATCAAAATCGGTTAAGCCGTTTCGGAGGAGTATGGCAACGAACACTGTGGACACGAGAATTTTATATATTAGAAGATACACTTGGGAGCAATGAAATCGGCCCACCTTAAATTTGACACAATTTCAAACATGGATATCTCGCGTGCCGCTAGTCGGATATTTATGTCCTTTTTTTTAAATTTAAGGTTAAACCTTCGATAATAATGTTATCTAAAGATATTTTTGTCTACATTTTAATTTCATTGTATACGAGGTGCAAGATTGATAAGAAGATTTTTCCTTCAGTTTTGACACTCCCTGTGGATACAAGGAGTCGCAGCAACGAATGGCAAAAGGAGTCAAACTGAAGTCCTATCTTTTCTGGTTATTTTGTTTTTTTAATTGTGTGTTTATCTCTATTATTTCTGCCTGGGGGAAACTTTCAAACAAACTTACAAAAAGTACACATTCTTCGGGAATTGTCAGAGACTACATTGCAGCATTCAACTTTCGAGTTATGGTGTGGCCACCGTGCAGTCCTGACCTGAACCCCATTGAGATTTTGTGGAATGAACTAAAACGAAGAGTACTACGAGCCTTTTCCAGCGTCGATTCCGGAACTTTGTGTTGCAGTAGAGAAAGAGGGGCGAAACATCCTACAAGAAACAATAGTGAATTTAATTAGAAGTATGCCTAATCATATGCGGGATGTTGTTAGGGCGAGGGGAGGTCGTACCCGCTATTAAAATAATTTAGTTTTAGGAAAAACCTGTTGTTTTCAATGTTTTTTCACTGGGCTTCCAAGGTATCGGCTCAGTTTCGAAACACTGTAATTTCCGTAATAATAGAGATAAATACATGATTCAAAGAACAAAACGATCAGAAGAGATGGTACTTCAGTCTGATTCCATTTGGCATTAGTTGCTGATGTTTATTTTATCCACAGGGTGTATCAAAGTTGAGGAATAAATCTTCTTTTCAATCTTGCACCCCGTATAATATACGGGATGCATATTATGCTGAAATTCAATTGCAAACAAAAGTATCTTAACACAACATTATCACCGACTGTTGTCCTACAATTTAGAAAAAAATTATCAAAATCCCACTAGCGGATTCCGAGAAATACTTATTTGAAATTGTGTCGAATTTTAGGTGGCCCGGTTTCATTGCACCCAAGTGTATTTGAATAACTCAGTTCCATCAGACGTGGAACAGCTGGAAAGCTGAATTTCCACATAAATCATTTTATCGATGCCTCATATGTAGACACAAAATTTCAGCTGAATATGGCCAATAGGTACGGTACCAACAAAAAATGAGATCTGATTACGCTTTGGGCCCCAACACCGAACCAAAAGATTTGGAGCCGATTGATAAATCACTGGAGATTTTTCATCGGCACAAATACTGCAATTATATTTGTTGACAAAAACAACTGGGCAAGAAATGATTGTCAAAGAAGATGCTATTCTGTCTCTTGGAAGCTTGCAACTCCTGAAGAACCATTCTTATTCTTGAATAAATAATAACAACGTTAAAGGAGGTATTCCGAGTATCCACGAGTATGTGAACCACATTGTTCAGCCACAGCTATATTTAGCTCATCATTGGTATGCGTACTCCTCATACATATTCAAAATATTTAAGGAATGGAATCAATTTTGAGGAAAAACAATAAAAGTTTGCATATGCATGTTAGCGAACCTTTTTTTTTCCGACAAGAACAGTGTAAATATTACCAGTTTTATGCATATGCATATACCTATGTATACAGCGTTCATGTTGAGATTCACGTTGTGATTTTATGTGAATCTCAGTTTATAGTCACGGTTTTAGGCAAATTAAAAGAAACAATTTATTGGAACACTTAATTTCCATCTTATTAATTCCTGGAATAACTGTTTTTCTACATTGGCAAAAAATAGTGATTTTGTGATTTATGGCGTTGAAAAAAAAAAAATCCATGATTTCGGGTGATAAAATGGTAGAAAGAAATGGAATATATGAATTTTGTCAACCAAAATATCATTTTTTTTTAAAAAGAATGTTTTGTATTATTCTAATGTTACGATCCTCAAGAAATTTTCTCATGAACCTTTATGTTGTTATTCGAGAACTTACAAACTACAAAGCTTCAATTCACATGGATCAGGATTTTTCGAATTATCGAGAATAAAAAAATGAGATATCTATGAAGTCCTTTCGCAAGTTTGAACCATTAACGAACTTAACCGGCCATCCAGTCCTCGAACGGGTACACTAAAAATTTCAAAAGTCGTATCCTCTTCTTCCGAGAGTTATTGTGTTTATGGACAGAATTGATTTTGATTCTTTTTTTTTTAGTCTTATCAATCGTTTGAGACCATTCTTGGCTCAGAATTAGAAAATAATTGACATTTGGGCGTAATGAAAACAGTCTTGTTCTTAGGAAATGATCAACCACAATATTGTAAAACTCGAGGAGAACTATAAAAAAGGTCCGCGATACCATACGGCTTACTTTTGAGAATAACCCAGAATAATAATTTTTTGCTACAGAACCCTAAAACGGAGGCACCGAATAACATAAGTTGCTCAGGTTTTTCGACAACTAGAGTTTAATATTCAAATTACTTCCTTGTTTTGTTAATTTTTCGGGAGAATTTTCGAAGTATGGTTTTCAATTTTGGTTCATTATTTCCTAGGGAATCATTCGGGGAAGAAACGTTTCTGAAACTTTCTGAAATATTTATGATATATATATACATCAACATGTCGTTGAAAATCGTATTCCACTTTCTTTTAATTCAAAATTATTATTCTTCACTGAGATTTCATGAAACGGACAAATTTCAGATATGAACCGAAATGAAAATCAAAACCTCGGTGCATTCACTCCACGCAATTAAATTTTGATGAAGAGACGTGAAACGTCTTCTTATGCCGAGTCCATCAACATCGTCGATAAATCACATAGCCACATTACAAAACACCATTTTCATCAACAAGCAATCATAACGCCACAAGCAATAAGTCCCATCCGTGCAATTTTCACCCTAGAGCCATTTATAACGATAACGGTCTTCTACACTGGACTGGAAAAATGCGACGGTTATTATTAAAGTCACTGTTATTCATTCAGTAAGGACGATTCATCAATAGTAGATAGATGTTGACTGTGATATTTCAAATTCAGGCATTTGAATGTTCACCTTCGCATGTGTTGGAGTACATTTATTCTCCCGTAGAGAAGGATTTTCGATTTGCCTAGTTATACATGTCAATATCACATCTATCTGGCTTTTCATCATATATTATGAGATTGATAATCCGTTAACCTCATCCTGCCACATTGGAAACTACTCAAACTGTTGAAAACTCTTCAAAGATGGATAACTTCAAACCACCTTGGTTCGGTTATAAAGGATGTATTAATTATTATTGTCAATGATATTGGAGTCGTGATTCCTTGAATTGTTCGAAAAAAAATTTGGTATAAATAATTGTAAAGACTAGATGAAACTCAGATACTAGCAAAAGTTAATTAACTGCTTAAGACGATCATTTCATGACACGAACTACTCTGAGATAAAGGAATTTGGCAGTTTTTTGGTAATTGGCCATTCCGAGAGGAAACCTGTTTAAGTCATTCATTTATACCAGTAGGTTACACGAATTGCAGGTACATAAAATTCCAATCACCAAAGAATACATGGTAAATAAAACTGTACTAGGTGAATAGTAAAATCACAAACATTTTCAATAAGCCCTACTTAGATTTAGATTCAGATTAGAGGGGGGTCTTTTTTATAGCTGCTGGTTTGACTTAGAAAGAGCCTTGCTGCACCAAGACCATCTGTTTTTTTGAGTATCATTTTACTATTCATTACCTAGGAAATACACTTGAGTCTGATTTCTTGCGGTGTTAGTTCTTCGCCTCCCTGTAGTGCATATCTTTTTGTGATATGTGTTCTCTTTGCCCATCTTCTGTAGGGTGTATTTCACAGTGTAACAGTCAGGGCTACGATAAAGAGCATGAGACTATCCTGGCGGTAAGACACATATAATTATGTATCTTTGAATTGAGAATTAATAAAATCTGTGAATTAAGAATGAATTGTATGTTTCGGAAATATATCAAAGCGTTACAAATTCGAGATTGATTGAAGGTGTTAGTTGAGTTACGCGATTAAAGATAACTTCTCTCTTAATATAAACGAAGATACTTTCTCCTCTCTGATGGATGTTTTAGATTTTGCGCAAGTTGTGGAGGTACAACAGTCGTCGTCGTTCAGGAATAATGTTTCCACTGCAGAAGAATTCCAACCCCAAACTACAAACGGGAGACGTCTTTCAGCTCCAGGTGGGAGATCTCTGCTACTGTTTTGAAAAGAATGAAACTCCTTCAGCTTCAGCAACAAACTCTGATTCCACGTCAAGATAATAATACAGCTCTCGACTCCAGGGAGAAAGCTTTCGGTTCCAAGAAAACAGGCCTGAAAATGCATACAAGGGTACCTTTCTCAACAGCCTGCCCCGCCAGGAATAATCATTTGGATGGGAAACTTGGAAGAGATTACTACAAAAATTCGAAAGAAGTACTTACTTGAAGTCAGGAGTTTTTGAAAGATTGTTTAAATTTATGGACATAGCGCTCACCCATCCAGAAACTGCATCCGCAGAACGCTGCTCCGCTTCAAGTCTTATCAAACTAATTGTGACCACGAATGAATCATTAGGAAGTCTAGCCTAATCCTTCGAGGCCATTTTTGGCTCAAAATTCGAAAATTATCGACAATGGTCAGTGTGACATATAATGTCATTCTATAAAATCTACACTTCAACCTAACCTTGAGGTAGATTCGCATTTGTCAGTTTTAGAAACCAATTGAACAAGTTTTTGACAGCTGTCAAATATAAATTTCAAACTAAGGCGAAATGCCAAATTTTTTTTCGATAATTCGCTAGAATTTTCTACTGTAACTATGAGCTTGGTGACGTGATCTGGACAAAATTCCGCACGTAGTTCGAATATATTATTCTTCATCTATATGCAGAATTTCATTTCAATCGAATCAGTAGTGTCGAAATAATCAGGAAATAGTAAATTGAAGTATAAGTGGATAAAAGGGTCTTTGAAACAAGCGCGATTTTTCGAGCAGGACGGCGAAGCCGGAGTGCTCGAAATAGAGCAAGTGTTTTGAAGACCATTTATCCTCGAATACTTTATGCTATTTCTTTATTGGAGCGCTTTGAAATCATGAATACTGGTATTATTACTACATAAAAAGGAAATAAGAATGTAAAATGGTTGAATTCTTGATCTGTATACCTTTCGTTGTCATGTCAATGAGAAAAACAGAACTTAATTTGCGATTTCTCATCAGAAATGAATTGTTGTCCTCGCAGTGCTTGAAAATGAATTCTTATATAATATAGATTTTTTTGAAAAGTAAAGCAGAATCGCGGTTGATACCGCATTTGCATTTAGTAATATTTTATTGCTGGCGTAACAAAGTACTCCTGTCAGATCTATAACCGAACAATTGTCATTTAGACTTCGCGTTTCTCGAGTCGTTGCTGTTGCCATAGTTACTTTAAAAAACGCGCGTGTTTGAAAGATCGATTTAAACACGCTGAGGAGTTCTTGAAATAGGTAAAATGGGGCATCAATAGTAATAGTAATAGTATTTATTGATTCCAAAAAATTACAACAAGGTGTGAAAATGGAACACGTCATCATCAAAAATACAATCACTGTTTTTTACAAAATTCTTTGAACTCACAAATATTATATGGTTCACAATTCAAAATTAACGTAATTAACACAAAAAAAAAATATTTTGAGCGGCCATATTTACGGAACCTCTAGTCGTATTTTGCTAATTGATAAACGTGACCCCGTCATTCGAGATCCACACCTATCCTGAAAATTTCAAGGCCCTAGGCTTTTTCGTTCGAAAGTTATAATTTTCTATGGTTTCTATATTGTTCTGGTCATGCGATCTGGACAAAACTTTGCATGTAGCTCGAAGACAATCTGAGTGCGAATGGGAAGTTTCGAAGTAATCTGGAGAACAAAATTTCGAACAGTCATATTTATGGAACTCCTGGTCGAATTTTGTCGAATAACGCATTTGAGATTCGAACCTACCCTGAAAATTTCAGTTTCTAGGTCGTTCCGTTCGAGAGAGTGTACGGCCGGACGGACGGACTCGAATTTTTCGACGGAATCGTCCTCAGTGAGTCGAACCTTGTCGATTGAGACCATTTTCGGCTCAAAATTCGAGAAATACAGACATCTTGGCGAAATGATATAGGCCTCGTGTAAGTAGAATGAGCGCTCAATAACAAAAAAGTGAGAATGTGATAAACCTAAAAATTCTAAGTTTCTTTCCTCCTGGCTTTTGAAATCAATCATTAGCAAATTAACGACCCAACGAAAAAGCCTATATTTTGCAAATCGGCACAACAAATTACCCGATGGCTGCCGATTTATTAATTCACAAGAAACTTCGTCGAATTTACCATCAGCAATAAATACGAAACATTTTGTTCTATGCGTGCCTCGACCAGAAAGATGTCTCCTCTAGCATTCAAATTTTCTCGTCATATGTAGGCAATAATTTGAAAATCGACTACTTGAACATCATACACTCTAAATTAAAACTCGTGGAGGTAGTAGGTACATGTTATTATCCAGCTCCAAATCTTCCACTTCTTCACAGAAATTTGTTAGTCGCAGAGTGCTGCGAAAGTTCTTTCTTTATTCGAAGTAAATGAAAAAAAAAATTGTTTTCGCGAGGGGCCAATCCACGTTGAACGGCTAATAACGTAGTAGTCCATAGAAAATGATAATCCATTCTGCAGTAATACAATTGAATTATTTCTAAAAATTATAAAAAGCACTGACTAGAAGTCAGTAGCTTTTGAGCGCTCATTCATGCACATTGTATGTAGATTCGCATTTTCCAGTTTTAGAAACCAATTGACGAAATTTTTGACAGCTTTCAAAACAACTTTCAAACTATTTTCTACGGTATCTATGGTCTTGGTGATGCGATCTGGACAAAATTTTGCACGTAGTTTGAATACATTATTCTTCTATGTGCAAAATTTCATTCCAATCGAATCAGTAGTTCCGAAATTATCAGGGAAAAAATATTTTGAACGGCCATATTTACGGAACCCCTAGTCTTATTTTGCTCATTTATATACGTGACCCCGACGAGATCCACACCTATCCTGAGAATTTCACGTACCTAGGCCCTTCCGCACGAAAGTTATAATTTTCTATGGTTTCTATGATTTTGGTCATGCGAGCTGGACAAAATGCAGCTTGAATATATCTTCCACCATTAAAATACAAAATTTCGTCACGGTCGAATCCGTAGTTTCGAAATTAAACTAAATTTCAAACGACCATATTTACCAAAATCAGGAAAACAAAGTTTCGAACGGCTATATTTACGGAACCTCTGGTGGAATTCTGCCCATTGACTAACTTAACCGCGGCATTTGGAGACTGAACCCACACTGAAAATTTCGAGTCTTTAGGTTGTTCGGTTCGAGAGTTATCGTGCTTACGGCTGGACGGACGGGCAGACTAGAATTTTCCGACGGATTCGTCAACAGTGAGCCGAACATTGTCGATTGAGACCATTTTCGGCTCAAAATTTGAAAAATATAGACGTCGTGTCGAAATGATATAGCCTTCGTTTAAGTATACGAGCGCTCAAAAATCGTGAAATAATCAAGCAACTACTGTACTCAATAGTACTCATTATTTATAAAATAAGATGGCCATTCTCAGCTTCAATTGTCTCTCACTCTCGACTCATATAATTTCATAAATCGTAAAATACAGTTATTCAATACTCTGACAGCTATTACCCTTATCTCTATCCACCATAGCGCTTAGCAATTTTCGAAGAACGTATGAAATCGCACGATTGAAATGGCACAAAAAGCGCAGTCATATTTTAAGTGAAATAACTCAATTAGTGGTGAATCCTCACACAACGTGAGAAAAGCAATGACCAGTCCCGAGATTAAGACAAAGTAGCCTTCAGGTTTATTAATGATTGCATCTAATGAGGTGAGAAGTAAAGTGAATGATAGGTTCGATAATGGGTTAGTAACTGTATCTAATTTTCATCTGTATAATTTTCAGTTTACGGTGTTTTTTTCATCGTTGATGCTAGATTTGGCACTTTCTTAAGTGCAAAATGTAATGATAAGGTTGATTCTTGGATCAGAATAGGAATTCGGAACAATGAAAATAACGAGAGTTAAAGAAGCGAAGTCAAATTAGGACGTGCATCGTTGCGCGTATGGCTTAGCTTTCATCATGTGAATGAGTGGTTATGCAGGCTGTTCCTAAATTGGAGGTACAAACGAAGAGGGGAGATTCTTGAAGTCATTTTGAGAAAGAAAAGTCCCATAAACATGGGATCGCAAACGTTTCGTTTTCGAAATACGTTAAAGTTTGAATTTTTTTCGAGTTTTTTCCTCATAATATCTACACTTTTCCTCATAATATCTACACTTCACAAGATATTCAACTAAAATTTGGTATAGATATTAAAATGGAGAGTTTACACCATGTGATATGCCAATTTCGATAGCAAATTTACAGGGTGTTATTTTTTCTGAAAAACTGTCTCCTGTGTTGCTCCAGAACTTTTTTTTTGTGAGCCACTGTTAATTTGGAAAAATGTGAAAAGCAGCTTTGTTGTTATATATACTCAACTTTTTGGTCTGCTGTAGTTTTGTCGTATCTGCTACCGATTTCGAGAAAAAATTTTGAACGATACTTTCGAAGTCCTCAGAAAAATCCAAATTGTCATGAAAATTCAGTTAGTAAGCCGTAACGAATTAATTCATTATTAGATTTTATGGTTAATTTTCCGAACTTCAGCAATGATTCATAAAGAAAAGTTATTTCTTCTGCAGATCTTCCCGTAATTAGCTAATCCAATTACGCGTGTTTGCGCAGTATAAATCAACACCACTTTGCGATGAATTATTCCGTGAATTAAATAACTATGATCCAATCAAGAAAATGAATTCTAATGTTCTTACCTGGATGGAAACAGATGATTTATGATGATTTCTTGGTAGGTCGGAAGTAAATTGTAGGATTGGAAGATATGGGCGAAAGGAAATTTCTGGGATGTACTTCCGTTTCTCCCAGCATATGATAGCAGATTCCTAGTTGAATTAACAAAATTGCACTTTCGATCTGGATAGTCTAATTGATAACAGCACTATTGTCATGGTGATATAGTTCGCGCTATTTAGAAGAAATTCAGACGAAAAATAATAATTCATGCAAATTAGCGTTGAATCGTTTAGCAATCGATATTGAAAACTTAAACGTGAAGACTGAATGAAATTGATATCAAGCGTTGAGAAACATAAGTCATAGTCATTGTGGATCGCAGATAAATTTCGATTATTTTTAATTTAGTGAAGCTCCTTGCACCACTTACAACACGCTTTGAGAACTCAAGTATGAAGACCCATATTTTCGCAGAAGGGAACACATACCTTGTTAAATTGAAAGGAACAATATTATTATATTAACGAATAAGTGATTATATCCGGTGCTTATCATTTTTTAAATATCACAGATGTCCCCTAAAAATCTACAAAAACCGATTATTCTGAACTCTCATCAAAAAAGCCGACCTTTAAAGCAAGCTAGATGAGATGTATTGTGCAAAACTCGTGAACGGGCCGTGCAGGGAATCGCATGCCGATATTGCCGACTGTAATACATATTCATTATCAAAGTGCGGCACATTTGAAATTTTTTTATATTAATTTGACTTTATTTCTCTTATTTCTGATTTCATTACATTTTCATTCCGTACATTGAATATCTATGTTTTGAAAAGTTGAGATCAAACTACTTACAGTATTTTCGATACTCTTTCCTTACCAATCTCATCTACATATAATGTATTATTGTAATTCTTTACCAGCAAAACGCAGGAATTGTTATGCCCTAGTGAGAAAACCGCCCCCAATTTTGGACCCCTCATTTTTTTCGCCCTGGGCAATTGCCCGGTTTACCGCCCTCTACATAGCACCCTGCTCTGGCGCATGCATTTTCTTCGAAGGAGGAGTTCACTAATCGAGTATCTATAGAGGTAGGGGAACGAAAAACGCGAATAACAAATATGTTTCCTGTTTTTCTATTAACCTTATACTTTTCGTTGCAGCCCACGTCAAAAATAGGATATTCATACTTCATTTCATGTGGAAAGTTCTTCATTTCGCAGATCTTTCCGAAATTACCCTTATCAGTTAAATGAATTCAGCTGAAAACGTTCTCTGTTTTTCTTTCGGCCTCTTATTTTCCATAAAGTGCAAGCTGAAACATAGACGGTTCCATTCAGCATAACATTTGCCACTTTTTCGATTTTCCTGAAATTTCAAATATGAGCTAATTCGATTTAGCTGATAACAAATGAATACGTAATCTGTCTTTACATAGGCCTCATAATTGAACATTTCGCTTCTGTTTGATTAATATTCCATAATCAACCATTCAATTAATATGATGAGGCAAAAATATGTACTTCGTTAATTTGCTAAGCTTTTTGTTTTCAGCTACCTTCATCATGGAACCATAAAATTGATTCACTATTCCATTGTTTGAAATCACTGGAAAAACGTTATTACAGGCTGTTATTATCACGTACTTTCTTCACGTTCCCATTGTACGTGTCTGGCATAGACAAATGGATGGATCGCACTCTGCGTAAGATGAAATTCAAGACATCACATTGGCGCATATCTCCATGGTTGGACATTCCAGAAATGTGAATGACGCTAAATGGTTCCTCATAATACTTATAATCACTGCAAATCTCATTTAACACAAAATGCGATTCGCCACTCGAGAAAATAACATAGTATTCTGCTTACAATATTTCTTCGCACAAGATGAGAGGGTTTTTCTATTTTCAGATTGAAATTTCATTGAATAATAATTTCTGCAAAATAAAGAAAATCTGTAGTTTTTCGAGATGAAATTGAAAGCAATAACGTCAGTCATCTTTTGCGCGCTTGTTTAAATTCTTCGACAGAGCGAATAATG
This sequence comes from Aphidecta obliterata, assembly GCA_963966015.1. NCBI lineage: Eukaryota > Metazoa > Arthropoda > Insecta > Coleoptera > Coccinellidae > Aphidecta > Aphidecta obliterata. The sequence continues at coordinate 6,067,097 of OZ014428.1, forward strand.
ATCGAATTATCAAAAGGATCGTATTTGATCGTATTCACCTAGTTTTCGCGTTTGAGCTGGCTATAGCAATACGAGCATTGTCATACATCAAAGGAAAGTTTTCTCCAACCGCTCATGCGATGGAAAGGGCGCGTTGAAGAATATCCTGAGCTCTGAGAAAATCATGTGGAAAATCGAGGTCTGTTCTTCAGCCCATTGCGATTCCCTCATACCGTAAAAGTTCAATCTCTATTATTTGTGTGCGCTTCCTGGCCGTGTCTCAAGCATTCTGTATTTCCAGATTCCAGATCGTCTCCATACGTTCGATGAGCATCAGGATGAAATCTTGATCCACCCATGAATAAGAGTGTAGCCCATTAATTTTCATCCCAGTTCTGAAATTCTTGACCCTATTCTAAACTTGCAGCAAGATTGCCTCTAAACAGGTGGACATCTAACTGGACTCAAAATGAGGATGAGGTCCTTGAAAACGATTCCTGATAGTATCTCGGCCAATGGTTAAATTACAAGTTGAAGTCCGCAACTAACTCAGGAGCCGTGATGTAGGTTGTCTTCTTGCGGTTGAAATAAAAATGTAATGATTTTCTGCAGGACTCATTTTCCCTGAAATTCCTCCAAAACAGACTCATTACACTTTGTGAAACACATTTGCATTAAATTATTGGAATTGAACATTCAACGGAAATTGATAAACATTTTTTTCCTCATAATTTTTGAGTTTTCAACCACTTTCGCAAATTATTACCATATCATCGAAAATTTTATGATTAAATACATAGATTTTTGAGCGCTCGTTCTACTTACACGAGGGCTATATCATTTCGTCACGATGTCTGTATTTTTCGAATTCTGAGCCGAAAATGGTCTCAATCAACAAGGTTCGAATCACTGATGTCTGTTCGTCCGTCCGGCCGTAAGCACAGTTACTTCCGAACGGAACAACCTAGAGACTTGAAATTTCCAGTGTGGGTTCAGTTCCCGAATGTCGCAGTTAAATTCGCTAATAGAGAGGAAAACAACTGATTCGATCTACCCACAAGGTGGATGAAAGAGCGCTCAATCAGACGCTTCTGACTTCTATGCAGTGCTTTTTATAATTTATGTAATGTACTAATTCTATTCTTCAAAATACCGTCTATTTTAAAAACTTCTCCTATACCTAGACCTCTGGCCGCCGCGTTCGCCTGACTCAACATGTATGGATCATTTTGTTGCTTGAAGAGAAAATAAGGAGAGGAGAAAATAAGCAGCAGAAAACATATGTTTGAAAGAATAGATAAGAGTTGTCATAAGATAAGAAATGAAATCCAAAATGATCAGAGAAGCTGTAATTAATTACAACTCGGAGCAAGAAAATGTACTGAGGAAACAACGGGAATATTTGAAAACAAAATCTAACTGAATTTTTAACTATAAGAATATTCAAAAGTTCGAAATTGTTTTCAATAAGTTTTTTGTCATTATTTGAGTTTGTTCAGTGGTAAGATAATATTTAGAAATTATTTTGAAGCTAAAATATATTTTGTTATCAGCACATCATCATTTGATTCACAATTTAGGATAATTTAGAGGAAATTCAATCAATAAGACAGTGAATATAAATATCGTAAACTTGAAAAAAAAAATAAAAAAAAAATGTCGAAACTTCTTGATTAATTAATAATTGTATTCCAGGATGATTCCATCAGAATATTCAGGGCCTTAAAGGCACTCAAAAATTTTAAGTGTTTGTGTATTCGAAGGATAAGTTTATGCAGAATCAGATGATATTGACGACGAATTGATATATTATGTTTTATTATGGACGAAAGCAAATATCAAAATTTCTGAGTCCTGGTCTGTATTTTTTTTGGTATGGTCCATATGAACAGTTTGATGGCCAGAGGCCCTGAAATGACAATAATTGCCAAGTTTGAAACGAATTCGTTCGACGGTTCTGGATTTAAAGCTGACTAAAAGATTTGCCGAATATAAACCACCCTGTAACTAAGAGACGGTGAGCCGTCGCCCATATTTAATTTTTGTTTTCCGTCTCCTCTACGTACCATCTATTAACAATAAATTTATGTGAAGTTGTTCGTGGATCACCCTGTATTAATTTTGCTTAACTGCATTGTGAAGATCTGGATCGAAAATTCAGTTCTCCTAGTACGTGGAAAAAAGCAAAGATAACTTCCTTTGCAAAAACCCAAGCCTATCAACCTACAGGAAATTAAACCTATTACCTATTGAAAAATTTACAACTTTTTCAAAACGATAGGCGAATTCATCGATAACGTGATTAAAATAAAAGTGTACCAAAGAATCATGCATACAAAAAAAAGCCACAGCTTCAACACTCCACTCTTACACATTGCTGATGATCCATTCTTTATTTTGTCGGCTGTTTGGTGACAACTTCAGGGTTGCTGGCGAATTATCTTCGCAATAAGGAGCAGGAAGTTTTTTTTGTGGACTTTGGTCGCAATTTTTGAATATCGCAAAAGGGTAACCACAGAGATCTGTTTCAGGTCCTTAATTGTTTTTATTTTATATTGTGCGCTTCCCAACTTTCCTTTCGTTATTACTGCAACATACATCCAGAAACGCTTCATGGAACATGTTTGGGTTCAATAAAATAAACACCCTTTTATAAAGAAATTTTACTACTTTGTATATTTTTTTTTAATCAATCCTGTCTCCAGTTTCGTTTTTCTGCTATCCTTTCTGCATAAGGTCCTCATCTAACTCAACGAATCATTTCTTTTAATTGAAGCATGTTTTTTATGGACTGGAATGCCCCACCCCAGTTGTTCAGGATCGGTCTCTTCAAAAGAATAAAAAATCTAAATGCGACACTAATCGACTAATTGGGGTGGAACTTTTTCTCGATGCTCCAAGAATGGATCATCTATGAATCAATGGAGTCGATGCAACACCAAAAAGGAAAGAAGCATTAAATCACTTCGATCAGATCAAAAGCGGCTTCCGTGCCGCAGATGAGGGCGCTCACTGTCAGGTGTGAAATATGACCCACCGAGACGGTGGCAACCAGATCATACGTATACGACTCGCTGGTCCCTTCTTTGATTTAACACTTGCTAGGAGCTGGTCATCTTCAGTTAGATCTCGACTACCGATGCGAGAGATTCTTGCACCCAACACACCAGTTCTTGTTCCGTGTCAGTGCCAGATTTGAAGGCACACGCGAGTGGTGGTGAATGTGAGACGTACTCGAGTAGGCTTCTGGTCTACTTACGATGCGCTGCGATCGTGACCAACGAGGAAAATAAAAACATTAAGACTTGTCTTCGACACGCGCCACGAATAGTTCGTCGTTTCTTCAAATAGGAACAGGCTAGGACGTTTTTGCCTTTTGGAGAGGATATGGTTGTGCAAACGAATTCAACGACCTAATAGGTCTAGGAGAAAGTCTTCATTTCAGAGGAATGAAAAAAAAGAGTACGTTCCCAGATGGCAGATTTGATGAAGATCTCGACCATTTCTTCGAAACTATTTTGCGATCGTCAAAGTGACGGCCACAATTGAGTTGAGGTCGTTCTTCGAACTGTCAGGTCTAGAACTGATCGATTTTTCTCGAAGGAATCATTTGCAGCTCGCGTGTGACAAGTTTTTCAGGTATATAATAGGAACAAGAACGACAAACTGGAGGGCCTACTCAGTTATCACCTTGTTCACGTCGACCATAAATAAAATTTATGGACTTGAGTACTCGTGGTGAAAATTCCAAGAACTCGAATGGTTCGCCAAGATAATGAAACCGCACACAGGAAGGAATACACAGTAGCTAAAAATTATGTTCTTGAATCACAACGATTTCCAGCACATGTCTAACGATACTTCATTAGATGGCTACACCTCACCGAGGGTTTCTACGCCCGACAGTCACTACAATTTAAAGGTTGCTAGTCCATTGTCCATCGCGTCAGATCCAGGGATGTCTTCACAAAGATATGCCCCGAGTTACTCCCATTGGAATGACGAATATTACGGTAAAAACAATAACATCTACGAAGACAAATACGATTACGATAGGTATCGGTGCCAGTCCGCGAATTCCTTGAATTATCAGGACATACACTACAAAGAGAGCGACGGCAAGGAAACGAAGAAAAAGCACCAACCTCAAGCTGGCATGGAAGTTATGAAAAAAAGGAGATTGGCCGCAAACGCAAGGGAGAGAAGAAGGATGAACAGTTTGAATGATGCCTTCGACAGGCTGAGGGATGTGGTTCCATCGTTAGGGAACGACAGGAAGTTGTCCAAATTCGAGACCCTGCAAATGGCCCAAACTTATATTTCAGCTCTGCATGAGCTGCTTCAAAGAGATTGAGGTAGGAGATTGAAAAGGTCTTCATTTGATTTCAATATATTTCCATTCCCAAAGTTTTCCTTAGAAATGTTTTCCGGAATGGTTGATAAGAAACCCTTTATACTCAAGGCATCGACTGATAGCAACTAGGGAATTATTTAATCACAATGTTAATTTATGTTGGATGAATTGAGGTGGAAAGGAATTATGTAAGGTGTCTTCACAAAAACCTACTACTTATTATTCAGACCCGGATGAGGAGATTTTAATAAACCTGCCTTAGTGCAAAACTTTGGGTGTTTTATCAAAAGGTAAAATTTTGAAATTCTTTCTTACACATAAAAGACAACTTAAACGTTCAGTTGGCAAGGTAAAATTTAGGTTCATTGATAATTGTCAATAAAGAAAGAGTTCAAGAAAAAAATTTCGACCCCCATTTAATTAAAGAAAGTACTAGATATTTTTGAAATTTGTATTTTAATGATTCAAAAAAAAAACTAGCAAATTATGAAGATCTGTTCAAAGTTGTGCTGAATGGGTAAGTTAATTCAAATTTTATACTTATACCGCATTTCAATTTTCGTATAAAAAAAATTTGCTGTTAATTGAAGACCATGTTCTACACGCATCGATTTGAATTAATCGTTGTGATAAAGGCTTTTTTCTTTCATAAGAAGTACTTAATTTCAGTGAAATCGCATACGCCGTTTTGGACTTCAAATACAAAAATTATTTAAGAATTTTAACGGTACAGCGGCCAAAGCACCGCCAAACCAACTTTGGACTAAGATTATTTCAATCAAAATATTGGAATATGTAATAGGTTTTTACGAAAAGTGAACTGATTTCAAAAATTTCATATAATTGTGATTTATAAATTTGAACCCAATACATAATGACGAAATACTCTATTAATTTGAGCAGTTTATCGTATTCACTCCTCAGTGGGAGTTGAAGGAAATTATAATTTTTATGCGTTGAGGAATGATTTGATGAATGGATATTTCTGGAATTTTCTGCTGAGATTGTTTATAACAACAAAATTTCAGAAGGAACGTCGTTTTCATTTATCCAGGTCGGGGTAGGTGTAAGTCGTGCAATACTAGATATTAAGAATATCATGTGCAATAAAAATGTTGATATTTTTGGTAATAAGCTAGGATAGGCTAATTATATTTATTTTACGTTTTCCAAGGGGAATGCAGTTGAAGAATGATTCAATTAACAGATAGAACTCGATTCGTTGTCAGGTTTTCTGCATTCGAACCATTCTCCACGTTCTTTTTTATTTATGTATATTTTTTAATGAAACATAAATGAATTACATGTGATAATTGAAATGGAAGCCAATTCATTGAAAATTTTTCTTCTGATAAATTTTATATACAACCTGTTTTGTGATGCTACGTTTTCAAAAAAAAAGATCATAAATCATAATTAAATTGGTTTCAATATCCTGAAAAGATGTTAATTTTTGGTGGCGTTTTTTCCTCCCTGTGCAATATTTTCCTAATATTAAGATGTATTCTATGAACAATTTCCCTAATTTATATTTATTTATGAATTTATTGTTGTTGTTGAATTTTGAGTAATTTATTTTATATTAAAAGCTGTTGTTCCTTCTTGTTTTTTCCTATGGTGGACCATATTTTTCCTCGAATTTATCAGATTCGATTCGATGGAAACATTTTGAATAAAAACTTTCCAATGGTACTTACCATATGAAATACATTACTTATAAGCATTTTGTTCCTTTTGTATATTTATATTTCTCAACCAAATGTATCTCAAATGTGCAATATTTTTTTGAATAAAATTGTTATAATTTACTTCACAAATTCTTATTTGTATGGATTTAGACGTACCGAACAAAGAAAATTTGAATATCCGCAAAAACCAATTTTTATGCATTGTTAGTCCCCAATAGAAATTCGAAATACCAAAAATTTCATCGATAAAAAGTGAATGAACACCTTTTGCGATGAATATGAAGTCAAGAAATTTTTTCAGTCAACCACCACGTTCATCGTCCATCCTTTGTGATCGTCTGAATGTTGGGACCTTTTTAAATAACGAACAACTTTTTCATTCAAGTTTTTTCTTGTCAATAATAGAAAAACATCAAACTGCTATTCACCGCTAAGCTGTTTGAGATTTCGATGTGTGTATCTTGAATGCGTGATGCAAACATATACCGTACGAGGACTTGAGAAGTTTTTTTTTGGGTCCAATAAAAGTCTCGTTAGAATTAGATGGAAAAACGCCCATTTACAACGTTTGCAATGTTTAATACGTGATCGCTAAAAAAACAGAACACTGTGAATAGTAAAATGAACTCTCAATTGAAGCGATGTTCCAGAAGCTACTCCGAAGCTTTTAATGGAAGTGTTATATCGGTTATCTTTGACTTATAATACCGACCATCCAATATATAATTCCATATGAGATTGTGTATGCCAAAGATTCTCAATCATTTGTGACTATTTTTATTTTTTGTTCTCGAATGCGACGGAATAATACAGGGTACTTTTACTGTAGATAGAAAAACTTCACCCATACATTCTGGGGCTTATAAGGTACGATCAAGAATGTTAATAAACGATGCGTGAAGTTAGTGATAAACGACAACGAAGTTAGTCTCGATAAATTGATCGATTCATGTATTTTAATCAGATTTCAAGTTTTCGACTTTCTCACAATAGTTAGTTAATGGGACATATTAAAGTAGCAAATTACATGCTTTTTGGTTTATCATTTACGATAATACCTAATCCTTTGGAATCGTTCAATAAAAAAAATGTTTAAAAATAATAACATGTTTTTCTGCGCACTTGTTTCTATAGGGTGTTATCATTTTGAATGTCTGTAATTTTCGAATTTTGAGCCGAAAATGGGTCTCAATCGACAGGTTCGACTCACTGATGACGAATCCGTCGAAAAATTGGAGTCTGTCCGTCCGTATACACGAAAACTCTCGAACGGAACGACCTAGAGACTTGAAATTTCAGGATAGGTTCGACTATCGAATGCCGCGGTTATCGGGAAAAATTCGACCAGGGGTTCTGTAAATATGGCCGCTCGATATTTTGTTCTCCTGATTGTACTTCGAAACTACTGATTCGATCGAGTTGAAATTTTGCTCTCAGATGGAGAATGACGTGATCAAGCTACATGTAAAACATACAGAACCATAGAAACCATAGAAAATTATAACTTTCGGAAAGAAAGGCCTAGGTTTGGCCCATATGAAGAATGCGAGGTCAAATTCAATTCTGTCCGTCCGTCCGGTAGTCCGTGAACACGATAACTCACGAAAAAAAAGGTCTAGAGTTTTAAAAATTTCGGTATACCTCCGAGGTCCGAATGCGCCAGTTGGGTTCGTAAAAATATAAAATCTGCAGGATTGTTCCGCAGATAAAGTTATTTAAATTTTTTTCCTCTATAATTCAAAAAATACCAATTCGATCGAATTGAAACTTAAAACAACGGAACGAAGGTCCATTTGTTTTCACTAAAAAAATCGACAAAATTATTTTTGAAACTTTCGGTATTTTTGTGTCTACATATGGGACATCGATAAAATGAGTTATGTAGGAATTCAACTTTCTAGCGGTTTTACGAAGGAAAGAAAATGAGAAATTTGATAATAACTCTGTGATTTCATCTTTTGAAGCTCTTAAGAATGAATTGACATTATTAATTATAATACTGCCAGCTGGTTTTGTTCACAGAACCCGGCTCCGAATGCGAGAAATATATATCAAAACCTCGAATTTCAGATGAAGATATCGTGAAATATACCGATTTATGGTGGAGACTTGGTGAGTGCGATCAAATAATATTTCTTCTTTAGATCATTTCAAAGCATTTCCTTGTATTTTAGATCATTTCGAAGTACCTGCATAGCTGATCGCTCTGGGAATGGGTACATTTAAACAAGCGCGCAAAAGTTTCCTACTTCACGTCAGCGCTTTTCGATTCTTTTTCTTTTTTTCTTCAATTTTTAAATTAATTAGTATGAATAATTGAAATTTCATAGAAACATCAGTCTGGTTCTAACATCTATTGTCACTTCGAGCAATAATTATATAAATTTTCATTTAGTAGTTTATTTATTAGTAAACGCATACGATGGACTGCGCAAGCCAAGATCTAAATATAAATCCAGAAAATATTTAAAAACACAGAAAATACTATTTATATACCTAACAATACTTTTCTGTAAAGTTTTGATGGTGAAATTGAATCAATAAGTTCTGAAGGAATTTCACATTATTCCTCCAAAATGAAAAAGAAATCAGTCAATGTCGTCTCAAGAAGGTTGAGAGAGAGAGAGAGAGTTTATTGGTGGTTTTTTACAATTACAAAAATTGTTCTCACAAGTCAAAGTAATATGGAAAATAGATGAAATACAAATATAAGTACAAGGATTCACTAACTACAAAACAACCACAACCACAGAAAAGATAGGAAGGTCTGTATAATAAGCAGTGAACACTTAAGGTAATAAGTTAATAATAAATATATAAATAAAATGACATGTACAAGTTAAAATAAAATTGATAAATATGTCAAAATATAAAATGTATAGATAAAATAATATTTACAGGTTGAAATGAATAAGTTATATATACAAAAAAAAATATATACAGTAGTCATCAAGTATAAATAAAATATCATTAACAGTTGAAAAATGCACACGTACATACATACTCAAATAAATTACCGTGTAACACATACTGTAAAAGGAAAACATAACCAGGACAAGTTCAAGTTCTCTAATATAATATAAATTCCTCAATCGAATAGAAGACATTATTAACTAATATGTCCTTCATTTTTATCTTAAATTTTGCTGATGGTAGGTTTCCAAGTTCTAGGGGAAGTTCATTAAACAGGGATATTGCACAGTATTCGGGACCATTTTGAGATTTTTTCAATCACAGATAATTTTTTCGTATGTGGAATTCATCTCTGGTATTATATTCGTGTATATCCGATTTCCAAAGTATAGTCTTTGATACTTTTATGAATATACAATAAGTTTTCAAGTATGAACAAAGTTGGAAATGTAAGTAGTTCTAGTCTCTTGAAAACTTGTTTGCAACAATCTCTATACCCTAGTCCACCAATAATCCTTACCGCCCTTCTCTGTAGTCTGAAAACCACTTCACGTTGCGCACAGTTGCCCCATAGTATTACCAAAGACTATTTCCTCTTTGGTATTACCCCATACTTCAGTCTAGACTCTACCAAAGCAAAGTACACAGATCGCAGTGTCTTCTGAGCTAATGAGTAGGAAAGTACTCTCAGCGCAAATATGTTCTTACTGAGAGCTAGTGTCAACTCATCCACATGAGTATTCCACCTAAGTGTTGCATCCACATGAACTCCCAGAAATGTAACCGCTTAATTATCGCCACCATGTCCCAATCTCAAACTCAAAATTAGAGACTGAGTTTTGCTCTCATTCATGCTGAGCCCATTTGCTATGAACCACTCAAGAGTTTTCGCCACAGCAGCCCGCACCAACTCATTCAAGCTCTCAATATCCTCTGACTCAACCTCAATTGTTGTGTCATCGACAAATTGTGTGGTTTCGACTTCAGGAATATAATCAGGCAGATCGTTGATATAAATTAAAAATAGTGCTGGCCCAAAATTAGAGCCTTGCGGAACTCCAATGGTCAGTTCTTTCATACCCGAATACATACCATCTGCAAAAACCACTTGCCTCCTATCGCACAAAAAGGACTCGATCAGTTTCATTGCCGTGAAATCAAAACCATATTTCTTTAATTTATAAAGGAGCTTGTCAGAAGCAACACAGTCAAAAGCCTTCGACAGGTCAATGAACGAGGCCAAGCAATGTTTACCTTGTTCAAAACATTTAATAGTGTAGTTTATGAAATGGATGATAGCCTCTGTCGTGTTCCTCTTTTTCCTATAGCCAAACTGACTTGTTGAAAAAAGTTTATATTCCTCAAAGTAGTTAATAACTTGGGATGCTATTATTTTTTCAAAAATTTTTGAGAATATTAGAACCATTGAAATAGGTCTGAAATTACTTTTATCTTCGCGATATCCCTTCTTATGAATCGGGATAACTTTAGAAATTTTCAAACATGTTGGAAAACAACCTGTTGACAAACATTTGTTCAAAAGTTTAGTGAGAGGTAGAATAATACTGTTTATGTTCGATTTGATTATCTGAATTGAGAGGCCGTAATAATCGGTACTCCTGCTATTCTTCATATTTTTTATTATGTCACGTTCCTCATTGAAACTTAAACTTCAAATTGAAATACTTACTTCAATTGAAATACTTACTGCGATATATGATATATGATTTCTTGTCTTGTTTGTTACTTATTGTGTTGTTTTTGCTCAGCAAGACATAAAGTATTTACTTCTTGCTGGCTTACTTCTTGTCTTGCTAGCAAAACTCTTGCTATTTCTTGTTCTTGCTGGCTTACTTCTTGTCTTGCTAGCAAAACTCTTGTTATTTCTTGTTCTTGCTGGCTTGGGGGATCCCCGGCTCATTTTTCATGCTATTTGAGTAACTGTTGTGGGTTGAAGTCAAACTTCCCTTTTTTTAGTTTTATTTTATTTTTTTAATGGCAAACCAAATTTTGCATAGGACATCTTAAAAAAATTCTAAAACTAAAAACTGCCTGAAAATCTGAAAATAAAATTCACAAATTAATTTTGAGTACCGGTACAGAGGACGCACAATTTTCTATATAAACAGTATTTTGTTATGGTTTGTGATTGCGTTTGTCTGATAACTAATTTAATTCCATTCGATTCAACAAAAAATAAATTACGAAAAGCACTGCCGTGAAGGCAGGAGCTTTTGAGCGCTCGTACATGCACCTTGTAGGTGGATTCGCATTTTCCAGTTTTAGAAATCAATTGAAGGAATTTTCGACAGCTGCCAAAAAAATTCTGAAACTTAAGCGAAACTCCAGACTTCATGTTAGTGCTTCAGCTGATCATGAATTTGCTAGAATTTTCTACGGTATCTATGGTCTTGGTAATGCGATCTGGACAAAATTGTGCACGTAGTTTGAAAACATTATTCCTCAGGTAGGTGCAAAATTTCATTCCAATCCGATCAGAAGTTTCGAAACTATCAGGAGAAAAATACTTTGAACAGCCATATTTACGGAACCCCTATTCTAATTTTGCTCATTGATGAACGTGACCGCGATATTCGCGATCCAAACCCACTCTGAAAATTTCAAATTCCTAGGCCTTTCCGTTCAAAAGTTACAATTTTCTATGGTTTCTATGGTTCTGGTCATGCGATCTGGACAAAATATTGCTTTAATATATCATTCTCGATTAAAATACAGAATTTCATCTCGATCGAATCCGTAGTTTCGAAATTATCGAGAAAACAAAATTTCAAACGACCGTATTTACGGAACCCCTAGTATAATTCTGCTCATTGATGAACGTGAACGCGACATTTCAGATCCCTAGGCCTTTTCGTTCGAAAGTTATGATTTTCTATGGTTTCTATGGTTCTGGTCATGTCATCTGGAGGAATGTAACTTGAATATAAATTTCTTCATTAGTGTACAAAATTTCGTCACGATCAAATCTGTAGTTTTGAAATTATCAAGAAAACTAAATTTCAAACGACCATATTTACGAAACCCCTAGTATAATTTTGCTCATAGATGAAAGTGATCATGACATTCGTGATCCACACCTATCCTGAAAATTTCAAGTGCCTAGGCGTTTCCGTTCAAAAGTTACAATTTTCTATGGTTTCTATGGTTCTGGTTTTGCGATCTGGACAAAATTTCACATGTAGCTTGAACACCTCATTTTTCATTTGAGTGCAATTTCATCTCGATCAAATTTGTAGTTTTCAAGTAATCAGGGAAACAAAACTTTGAACGGCCATATTTACGGAACCCCTGGTGAAATTTGGCCCATTAACGAACTCAACCGAGGCATTCGGGAACTGAACCCACACTGAAAATTTCAAGTCTCTAGGTTGTTCCGTTCGAGAGTAATCGTGCTTACGGACGGACGGCCGGACCGACAGACTCGAATTTTCCGACGGATTCGTCATCAGTGAGTCGAACATAGTCGATTGAGACCATTTTCGGCTCAAAATTCGAAAAATACAGACATCGTGACGAAATGATATAGCCCTCGTGTAAGTAGTACGAGCGCTCAAAAAGCTGAGAAAAATGAAATGGGTTATGTTTTGTTATTTAAAGATAAAAGCGTTAAAAAAGACTAAGATTGCTTCTTGTCTCCGGTGCAAGAAACTGGTGACCATAAGAATGAAAAACAGAAATACGAGTGGTTTGAAGCGGCATTTGCAAGCAAAACGTCAAGTGAATTTCAAAAAATTTTTTTTAGATATTTCAAGTATTAGAATAATATAACGGCTGTTTTTCTGGAATTACCGAATTCAGTAATGAAATAAGAAAAACTATACCAGATAAACTATAAGCAGATGTTTGAGAGTGTTGCTTTTGGAACGGACAGCTGGCGTGATTTGGTAAATTTTCTCTGATCACCGTTGCCTCGTGTTTTAAAGGTTTCCTGTTTCTCACATCGAATTTGTCATTTTGCTAACTGTACTGACAAGATCTGATATGGATCGAAACCGGTCTGCAGGTGCAAATGATAGATTTGGTGGTCTCTGGGATACATGAATTGTTTTGTTCGGCTCAGAATTTGATAAATATAGACATCGTGACGAAATGATATAGCCCTCGTGTAAGTAGAACGACTGCTCAAAAATGAACCGGGTTGGTTCTTAACTTTGACATTTATTGGGATTTGTTTGTATTCATGGCGAAAATTGGGGATTTTCATTCCGAGGGCTCGCGAAAATAGGAAAGGGAGTAGGACCGCCATAAAGATGTCTGAGACCTGGGATTCTACGAAATTCGGTGGCGACCTTTAGCCGCATGAGGAAGAAGCATTTTTCATATTCTTGTGAAACGCTTTCGATCGTTTTTGCAGATTTTCAGAAATTTCGACGGCGGGAGGTATGTGATACATCGTTGGAAAGCTCATTCCTGTAAACTCATGCTAGACGCGTATCATTTTGGAATTGCCGATTCGGGCTCGGACCTCGAAGGTTATGAATATTCTATTCGATTTTTCTTTATTTTGCGATATTTCATAAGCCCTAGAGAGGCATCAAGGGCATGCAGTTATGAAATTTAGTGTGGAATTTCCAATAAGATTTACTGCGACAACTGTCAGCAATTGTTATCAATCAAAAGTTTTCGGATTGGTTGACATATTCCTTGAAGATGAATTCTTGGATGAACAAAATGTTTGACGGTGTCGTGTGTTTTCAAACTAGAAAAGTCAAGAGAAAAATGCTGCATGAATCAAGATAGAAATATATACAATAACTACTCGTTATGTCAATTCTAACAGTTTTTTGACGCACGATCTGAAGAAGCGAAACTTAATTGTAAGTTGATATTATAATCCTTTCAAACACTTCCCGACAGTATTTAATTCACATTACCAGCTACTATCGATATAATCAAGAAGAGATAATCTACGGAGGTACAAATTCGTCAGTAAAGAAATATAGACATAACTGATGTTTCCAATGTAATCTGCATTACCGCGAATTGTGATTTATTCAACACATCGTTATGGGCCTTAGACTGGTTTCTCTTTCTTTTGTGAGTTTTTTCAGCTGTTAATCTAGGAGTCGTGCTTTTGGGACGGTTCATTGAACGTATAACGGCATCGCTTTAATCAAGAATAAAATGAAGTTCTGCATTGGAATTGTGAATGAAAATCGACCAAGTCTGGAAATGCCAATCATTAAATTTTTGATCCATAAATGTGGGTAATATAAAGCAAGAATTTACTGAGAATCGATCGGTTCTTTTGGAACATTACATGTTGTGATAGTGGTGCGAAAAATTCAGGGCGTGTTTTCTTGGCTGAAAATGAGAATAAACTCTTGAATGGTCATACTCATTGAAAATTATGTTTGATTTTTATTTTTATTTACCGGACCATTTCGAAACCACGGATTCCATCGTGACGAAATTTTGTATTTCAATGTAGAATGATATATTCAAGCTACATTCTTTGGCATGACCAGAACCATATAAACCATAGAAAATTATAAATTTCGAACGTAAAGGCCTAGAGACTTGAAATTTCCAGGATAGGTGTGGATCACGAATGTCGCGGTCACGTTCATCACTGAGCAAAATTAGACTAGGGGTTCCGTAAATATGGTCGTTTGACATTTAGTTTTCTTGATAATTTCAAAACTACTGATTCGATCGTGACGAAATTTTTTATATTAATGGAGAATGATATATTCAAGCTACATTTCTCCAGATTGCATAACCAGAACCATAGAAACCACAGAAAATCAGAACTTTCGAACGGAAAGGCCTAAGGACTTGAAATTTTCAGGATAGTTGTGGATCTGGAATGTCGCGTTCACGTTCATCAATGAGCAGAATTATACCAGGTGTTCTGTAAATAAGGTCGTTTGAAATTTAGTTTTCTTGATAATTTTAAAACTGCAGATTCGATCATGACAAAATTCTTTATTTTAAGGGAGAATGATATATTCAAGCTACATTTTGTTCAGATCGCATGACCAGAACCATAGAAACCATAGAAAATTATAACTTTCGAACGGAAAGGCCTAGGGACTTGAAATTTTCAGGATAGGTGTGGATCTCGAATGTCGTGATGACTTTTATCTATGAGCAAAATAAGACTAGGCGTTCCGTAATTTTGTTGCATTAACAAGACCATAGATACCATAGAGAAATTTAGCGAATTATCGAAAAAAAAATTGGTCAGCTGAAGCACTGACGTGAAGTCTGGAGTTTCGCCTTAGTTTAAGAATTTTTTCGACAGCTGTCAAAAAATTTTTCATTTCGTTTCTGGAACTGGAAAATGCGAATCTACCCACAAGGTGGATGAACGAGCGCTCAAAAGCTCCCGACTTCACGGCAGTGCTTTTCGTAATTTTTTTTATTGAACGCTCGATATTTTGACGAATATGAGGTTACTTATAACCATGTACTTATTCTCTTCTTCTTCTTCTTTTTAAGATAAACTGAACCACGAATTGTAGCACGTAGTTCCTACATTTTGAATATGGACTCAACCATTAAGTCTGTACCCCTAAGAACAATAAAACACATTTGCAGCTATTTCACCAAAAGTCTATTTGAAGGTTATAATTTCATTCATGAATTCGTGAATTTAACTGCAACCTTGCAAGGTTACATTCTATAGTACTCTGGGAAGTCTGAGTTGTAAAATTGATCACAGAGTATTTCATTCAAAAATAACTATTGGTAGGTACTGGGTACTGTTGTAAATTATGAACGGGATGGAACAAAATTGTGTAATTAAAGATCTCTCTCGAAGAATGAAGTTTTGAATATGCTCATGAAAAACCCCTGAATCGAACCATTAAACATTCTATTATTGAGGTGAATCAATTCACCTGGAGTAAATTTACTGTATGCATCAAATGCAGTTCGATTAGCGATAGAACTGGACAAGGCAAATAGCGTAGGAAGAAAAATAATTATATTGTTGGCACAAGCCGTTCTTACTCGGAAGCAATCGGGATATACAAGTAACTTCTAACCGGAACACCTGGGGTCACGATAATCTTGCCATGTAAACGAACACTAAAACTTTCTTCGCCTCAGAAGCAGCCTGGTTTGCTTCCATGAATATGACTTCGATTTTAACAATAAGTGTTATACAGAAAGTCCGAACTAATCGTGTTTACGGTAAAAAAATGTTTTGAGAGGATGTGAATGAATGACTACAAAAGAACCGAATCCAATAACCTTTTATGGGTCAACGAAAGAGCTCCAACTCCCTAAACTACCCCATTCAATTACCTTCCTTTATCGTATCGAGAGGTCAAGAAGGGAAGAAAAGTGAAATATCAAAAAAAGTTTCGATACTCATTTATTCTGTAAATCTTAAGGTTCAATTTTATGATTTTTGGAAAAATTTTGATCCTATTGTCAATGCAATAGGCATCATCAATAGATTTGAGAAACTGTTAAACGATGTTCTTGTATCTACTTCTAACAGAATAAAAATTATTTTCACAGAAGACAATGGTACAAAATAATGGCCCTTTTCGCAGATCGCAAATATAGAGTACCTCAGAGGTCAGACCTTTATACACAATTTTCCAACATTGAGTGTTTGTAAGACGTTTGAACAGCTATCATTCAATAATTTCGTCTGTGGAAAATTCATTTTAGAGAAAATTCCACACATGTGATTTTTAACCAATCAGAACGTGTATTTCTGACAGATCACCATCGCAACGGATGAATTTTAGTGGACATTTTTTCCTCGTGGGTACCCAACAGCGAATTATAATGGAAATTTTTTTGACAGAATATTCTTTTTGACAATCAAATTTTATTTTGTTCACATGAGTGGAATTTTCTTACCGAATACCACACGAGGTCAAATTTCCGGAAATAATTTGACCTCTAGTGGTATTACTAGTGAAAATTCCACATATGTGATTTTTAACCAATCAGAACGTGTATTTGTGACAGATCACCATCGCAACGGATGGTTTTTTTGACAATCTAATTTTTATTTGTTCACATGATAATTTTGATTCATTTCAACTACAAGCTTAGATGTTTTCTAAATTCTTTGGACCATTATGATTAATGTTTATATTAAAAACGCAATTATTATATACTATGGCAGGTTGATTGGAAGTTGATTGTTCTTGATTTAGAGATTCTTGGATTGTCTTTGCAGAAGTTGAAGCAGACCTCATTGCGTCAATTATATCCTGATGATGGTCCGAGTCAATTTGTAGATATGGTTTTATGGAGTGCCTTCTACCATGCCCTGTTATTTTAATTAATTTCTGTTCTCCAATTCCCGTTTTGGCTAAAGTTGAAACAGCAGTGACCCTCGCAGAATGATTTGTTATCTTAATCTTGTTGACATCGATTCCAATCACTGATGCCGCCGATTTGAACCAGGAAGATATTGTATTTTGTCCAACCGGGCTGTTCTTGTACCAGCCTTTGGAATTGGGGTGCTGCCAGTTTGGATTCGGAGTTAAAAATAAACGATTCGTTTTGATGAGTTTGTCTCGCTTGCTTATTAGTTTTTTGATCAGTCTTACTGGGCATAATTCTTCATTGACTGTATTCGGTACTAGCCACTTACTGTCGGCCATTCTTTTTGAACCGCCTTGGGTGGTCTTGGAGAAAACCGGGTTATACTCAATGCGTCCTGTTGGTTCCCCTTGATTGTCAATTTCCTCCACAAAATATTCTATTGTTTCTACCGCTCCTTCATTTCCTCTCCAGGCCAATTCATGAGCAGCAATGTGAAAGAACTTTCTTTGCAATCCTTCCGGAGTGTTTTCGTCCCAAAGCTCAATGATCTTCCTCAATTCGTCTGCTGATAGTGCGGATGAACTTGCCTTTCTCTTGGTTGGATCTTTTTGTAGCTTCCGACGCTTCGCATTTTTTGCAGCTCTTGCGTTGACAAATTCTATGTCAGAGAATGGATTAAATTTGCGAATATACCTTCCGAAAAAATATTCCTACAACTGCTTAGCTGTAGAGTTCTATAGAACTTTGATAACACTCTCTTTGTAGTCTTCGGAGTTTTTTTTTCGCATGTTGAAGGGATAGTCTTCGAGAATGAGCGCCAGTTCATCCACAGGTATATCCGCTCTGTCGAAATCAAACGCTTTTCTGCGCAAAAGTTTATAAACTACTTCCATACACTTGCCTTCGATTTTCTAGTATTCGAGGGTATCAACTGCTTAATATTTTGGCGAATATTTTCTTTACTTTCTTGACCGATGCGAGACATTTTTCTACGTCGTGCTGTTTTCGACAAATTCAAAACAGAAATAATTTCTAGCTTAGAGTTTCACTGAGTTGCCATGGTAACTAAATAATCAAGTCGACGAAACCTTCTATGTTTTGCGAGTACTTGACGAAGACGAAAATTGATGTTGGAAATAAACACATTTGGTGTGGAATTTTCTTACCGAATAGGTACCGCACAAGGTCAAATTAAAACCGGAAATTTTTTGACCTCTGGTGGTATTACTAGTGAAAATAATATTTTTTCAGTTTTTTTTATGATACTAGGTGGCTCTATTCCAGAAAGGCTATTGAACTGTTGGAATGGCAGAACAATATCGAAAACAAGGAACTAACAATTTGACTTCTTAATAATCGAGAAGCTAAAGAGAACATTTAACCGTTCAGATGGAAAGATGTTTACACAATAATGTTTTAAGAGCTCATTGAAACATTCGACCTTCCATCGCCTGAGCCAATTGGACATTATTTGACAAGCCCTCGAAACTTCTTCATAGACATACCAATTGAATGTGTTGCTTGAAGTGTCCCATATACAACATATCAGATGATTCAACATATATTATTCTGGTCTCTAGAAGATTTCAGTCCCGAGTGAGCTGCGAATTTTGTATTGGAATTCTATTGAAAAAACGAAGGAAAAGTTTTTTTGCGATCATAATTCCTTTAAATGTAGTACTACGAACAAAATATTGTGCTGAGAACTCATTTTCCTACCAAATCCCATGCAATCACCAGTAATGATTTGCATGATAGAATATTAGTGGCACTAATGATTTCCATGGGAAGTTCTGAAAGTGATCGACATTGTATGTCAAAAGTCAAAACAGATTTCTCAAATTTTGTGTTTCGTCAAAGATGCAATTCGAAAAGAATAATCTTATAGTACATTTTTTTTACAATAACTTTTATTTCACTCTCTTATTATTATAGCACACAACACAAAAAATGACGTGAATCGCATATTTCTGTTTGAATAAACCCCTCAATCAACGACTTGTAAGATAATCATAATAACAACAAATTACATCAGTGGAAACTTCTGCAGTAATTCCATAATTTAGTACCTCATCGAGCAGTACAAAGTAATCGATTAACTCTACTTTTTCACTCAAATTAATTAATTAATACTTGTCATGTCGTCAGTGAATTTCACGCAGAATTATCTCATTACATTGCACGACTCTGATTGAGTATGACTTGGGATTGATAGCTCAGGATTTTTTCGCCTTGTCGGTTTATTGAATTTATGTGAAGGGTGCTCCCGGAGGATTATTCAATATTTTTATTATCAACTATTCCATGGCAATATTTGATTTTATCTGCAAACTGCAGATAAGTACAATTTAGTCAGGGGTGAAAAACATTAGAGTAACGTGTTTACGCAAATAAAATCTATTTCTAAAAAGAGTCCTCTACGGTAGTCGTACAAAGAACCCCAATGCAATGCAGTATGCTCATTTGAGACTACAGGGTATGTTTATATAGAGCAAGTTCTCGAAGGACTGTAAATTCCTGAATGTCCATCGCCAGCAAAAGGACCCCAGCAAGAACCCTTAATGTCGAATTTGAGACTTACGCATTTACCTTTACAAGATTCTGCATCACATTCAGTATATCAGGACTTATGACGTATGTTTGTTAGTTGGATGCTTGGTTAGAAGGAAGATTATGCTGATGTTTACAATAAATTATCTTCAGGGAAGAAATTCATTTTCACTAAAATGGTGAGTAAACAAGCACTTACACCGTCATTTTATGGCCTGAAATAATCACCATGAACCTTGATATGTGGCTTAAACAAGACACTGCAACGTATCCTACAGCGGGAAAAGCGATTAGCTTATTGTTTACGAAGCTCGAAGAGTAAATTCTCTCAGGATATCGAGAAGTTAATTGGCCTCCTGAATTGAGCGATCTGACACTGCTATATTATTTTAGTGGTATCACATTGAATGTTAACAAGGGAAGATCGATGATGTATTTTTGAGTCATGTTTTCCAGGTTAGGAAAGGATTCAATATTGATAAAATCGGGTTGTCAGTTCCGTGTGGTAGAATGAAAGAAAGGCAAAATCTGGAAATTCAAATGAAACTGAATGAAACTCATTTCCAACCATCATTTTTTTTCGATTCAAACTATTACGACAGAAGTCCTGCCGCTGTTTTGAATCAGAAATGAACCCAGAATAACGATATTCTATGTTGAAATATGCCGTATAGCGCGGAGTTTTCCATAATCGTACAAAATTCAGATCGGCATTATACCATCAGCTGTAATTCCGATTGGCATACAAGTTATTTTAATTGCTCTTTCGCGTTGAGAAATGATATAAAAATAAAACTATTACGCCCCTGCGTGATCTTCGAGACCGAAATTAACTGTATCCTGTGATCAAGATGCTCCACAAATTAAAGTTTTTAACACGATACTAACATTTAATGACTTCAAGATCTGAGATCGAACCATGGAGAATTAATCTTTAGTATATTTCGGATATGTTGGGAAAGCTCCATTAAAATCGGAATTATATAATCAAGCTGAGTTTAGAACAAAATACCATTTAATATTCGTTTAACTGGAAGCTTATAAACGATTGCGAAAATTTATCGACAATGAAAATTTTTATTTGTCAGTTTTGATTGGCGATTCACGGAATATTGATAGTTTCTGACCGCTGATAAAAACCAAATTCCAATTGGATTCTGAAGAAGCGCCGCGCAATATTTCCGATGTAAGGAAGCGTTTTTTTTTTCTCACAATCTGACAACAAATCTTGAATATATACATACATACCGATTGAATAAAATGTATACGTAGTAGAGAAGAACATTAGCTTCAACACTGTTATTTAAAGAAATGCTGCAACGTTCCTCCCTAACGTGGCCACTAACTGATAGAAAGCAATACACCTGAAATTCCAGCAGGGTATGGCGAATTGAGTTTGAGATAACGAAGTTTCGAAAATAATTCCTTAAAATATTTAAGTGATAATATGATCCTTACAAAATGTTATATGAGCCTTCTCGTCGTCATCTTGCAATTTGCTGTAGACAGAATGTAAATAAAAGTTGGTTACTTAGCGACGAATTCGAAACAGATTTGAAAACGGAACTGGCCAACTATTCGAAAATTCATCTCTACCAATCAGATTTAGAGAAACCATGGCACAGCGACACTTTGTACAGAGTGTATCCAAATTAGACGTGAACCTTGGAGGACGTGTAAGTCTGACTCATTTGCTGTCGTTTGAACCGTTTTCATTGATAATCAAAAAAGAATTACGAAAAGCACTGCCGTGAAGGCAGGAGCTTTTGAGCGCTCGTACATGCACCTTGTAGGTAGATTCGCATTTTCCAGTTTTAGAAATCAATTGAAGGAATTTTCGACAGCTGTCACAAAAATTCTGAAACTTAGGCGAAACTCTAGACTTCATGTCAGTGCTTTAGGTGATTTTTTTTCGATAATTCGCTAGAATTTTCAACGGTATCTATGGTCTTGGTGGTGCGATCTGGACAAAATTTGGCACGTAGTTTGAATACATTATTCCTAAGCTAGGTGCAAAATTTCCCAATCCAATCAGTAGTTTCGAAATCATCAGGAAAAAAATATTTTGACCAGCTATATTTACGGAACGCCTAGTTTAATTTTGCTCATTGATGAACGTGACCGCGACAATTGCGATCCAAACCTACCCTGAAAATTTCAAGTTGCTAGGCCTTTCCCTTCGGAAGTTATAATTTTCTATGGTTTCAATGGTTCTGGTCATGCGATCTGGACAAAATATTGTTTTAATATATCATTCTCGATTAAAATACAAAATTTCATCTCGATCGAATCCGTAGTTTCGAAATGATCGAGAAACCAAAATTTCAAACGACCGTATTTACGGAACCCCTAGTATAATTCTGCTCATTGATCAACGTGAACGCGACATTTCAGATCCACACCTATCCTGAAAATTTCAAGTCCTTAGGCCTTTCCGTTCGAAAGTTATGATTTTCTATGGTTTCTATGGTTCTGGTCATGTGATCTGGAGAAATGTAGCTTGAATATATCATTCTCCATCAGTATACAAAATTTCGTCACGATCGAATCTGTAGTTTTGAAATTATCAAGAAAACTAAATTTCAAACGACCATATTTACGGAACCCCTAGTATAATTTTGCTCATAGATGAACGTGATCACGACATTCGAGATCCACACCTATCCTGAAAATTTCAAGTTCCAAGGCGTTTCCGTTCAAAAGTTACAATTTTCTATGGTTTCTATGGTTCTGGTCATGCGATCTGAACAAAATTTCACATGTAGCTTGAACACCTCATTCTCCATTTGAGTGCAAAATTTCATCTCAATCAAATCTGTAGTTTTCAAGTAATCAGGGGAACAAAACTTTGAACGGCCATAATTACGGAACCCCTGGTGGAATTTGGCCCATTAACGAACTCAACCGAGGCATTCGGGAACTGAACCCACACTGAAAATTTCAAGTCTCTAGGTTGTTCCGTACGAGAGTTATCGTGCTTACGACCGGACGGACAGACTCAAATTTTCCGACGGATTCGTCATCAGTGAGTCGAACATAGTCGATTGAGACCATGTTCGGCTCAAAATTCGAAAAATACAGACATCGTGACGAAATGATATAGCCCTCGTGTAAGTAGTACGAGCGCTCAACAACAGTTTATGAGTTATTTGAGTTCTTGTGATTTTTGAAAGATTTCTCCCCTCACTTCATTTTTCGTCAATTTTGTCTATGCTGACCAAATTTGATTATAATTCTGGATTATTTTCATCAGAAAGGGATATGATACGTATGAAAAAAGCAAAACTATGCTGTAAAAGATGTTGAAAAAGAATTAGTATGATTTGAAAGTTGGTATATGAAGAAAATTAAAATCAATGCCTTATATCATTTTGCCTGCAACTTTCGACTTCCACAATTTATGTATGAAAAAATTATTTTAAAAACTTGTCAAAATCCTTCTTTATTTCCTAAAAGAATGCAGTCCCCAGTTTCGTTTCAGCAGATTTTTTTATAAACAACCTTTTGAATGTTCGGAATAATAAATGGTGATGTAGTTAATGTTTGGTTGGGAGCAATAGCTAATCTTTTGATAGGTCCTTACTATCTACCTGATAACTAGAGAAGAATTTCTGAGAACAAATATGGACAGTTTTTTGGACGAGGTTCCCTTGATTGAAAGGTGTGAAATCATTTTCCAACAGGATGGGTGTCCCGCACACTGTAGGCTAAACGTTCGTGTGTTTTTGAACGAATTGTTTCCTGAAGAGTGGATAGATGGGGAAGGAGCTATTTCGTGGCCAGCGAGAAGTCTGGATCTAACACCGTTAGATTTTTATGTTAGGGGCAGTTTGAGAGAAATAGTATATGAAAGGGAAATACATACACGTGCACAACTTGTGGAGAGAATAGACGGAGCAGCGAGAAGAATAAGAGTAAATTTCAGGACTCAAGAAATTAGAAAGAGGGCACGATCTTGTATGAGGAATAGTGGAGGACATTTCTAACATAATTTATGAATGAATTTTCTAATCAAACTTTGAGTTCAATCGCAATAAAAAAAAATTCAATTCTTCTTTCTTGGCTTATATCCCCTTGAAATCAAAATCTGCTGGAACGAAACTAGTGCCTGCATTCTTTTTTAGGAAATGAAATAGGAATTTGGCAAGTTTTTGAAATAATTTTTCTATACATAAATTATGGAATTCGAAAGTTGCAGGCCAATTGATAATAGAAATTGATTTTTATTTTCTTCATATACCAACTTTCAAATCATACTTATTCTATTTCAACATCTAATACAATATAGTTTTGCTTTTTTCATACATATCATATCTTTTTCTGATGCAAATAATCTAAAATTATAATCAAATTTGGTCAACGTAGAAAAAATTGAAGTAAGGTGAGTATTTTTTCAAAAAACACAAGAACTTAAATATATTGGAAACTGTTGATTTTCGGTCATCAATAAATATGGGTCAAACGACAGAAAATGACTGATACTATGACGTCCTCCAAGGTTCACGTCTAATTTGGAAACACCCTGTATTATAATTCCTTCAAAGCCCAATTATACCATCATTATTAACAAAGCCAATTAATCCTTGAACCTGTTATCAGAAGAGATTTTTTCTCTTGGGGGAAGGTCAGCATCAGTCAATTAATTGATTGATATTGTGATCCAACGACCATTACAGTTTTGATGAAGAATATCTTGACGTGATTAAAACGGTACCGGTTGCTTTCTTAATGGTGCCAACTTCAATTATTTCATTTATCAATACCGCGCCGAGACAGCGAAAGAGACCAATAGAGTGTATTCCTTTGGATACGATTGGTTACAACAAAAATTCTCATTTGTTGTACGTCTACTTAATTCCATTTATCGGTACGGCTCTGGACGCTTTGTATTATCAATGGCATGTACGTACCTACCTATGTTATTTAATTCGATTCATCCGACAAAAAATCCTATTTGGAGAGCTTTGAAATCGCCAACAGAAAGAATGACTCCGTCCGCCGTCGTGAACGGAGGATAAGCCCGATAATAGGAATCAGATTTCATGGGTCTACTTGCGCTCAGAATTCGGCTTTGTATGTTGGAATAAACGAAATTAAATTTTATTTCCCCACAGGTATCGGTATATGCTCGTTTCAATTTGCTTCAAGTTGTTTGAATTGATTTCTTCACACTAACGGAATCAGTTAAGAGGAATTCGAAGAATGATTGAAAATCAAATCAAATTTATTCCTCCCATCGAGTGCAGTTTTAAGCACAGGTTAATCTACGATAGCTACCTAAGTACAAGCTTGTGTTGTGCTTTCCTTCCACCATTCAGGGTGTATCTGAAATGGTATAATTAAAATTAAATTTGACGGAGATTGAAAACATGAAAACTGTCATTATTTACATCTACACTGGTTACAAAATTTGATGATCTCTTGAGCAAGACATGAGGCAAAAAATAAAAAAAACAATAAGACAAACAAGAACAATATTCTAACAATGACTGACAGAATTGGAAAGGGATTATGTTTAGATTATGGTCAGTTTGAACCCCCTTGAGTGACTACATATATTTTTATTGCATTTCCAGAGTCAATTTTTTGATACCTAGAGATACCCTGAAATCTTTTCATCAGTTCAAAACATTTTTTTCATGAATTGTATTTGAGTTTCATTTTCATATGGTTTCAATCTAAGACGGTTTCATTATAAGACAATAAGAATTATTATCACCTAGATGTTATTATGGCTTTTTTCAAAATAAAAAACAAACTGAAAAAATTATTTCATTAGATTTCATATAAAAATACAATTACAATTATAACAAATTTTGAACAATATATTGAATTAATGCCAGGAAAGGACTTGTTGAAGAGCCAAAAAATCCCATCGATCAGCTGAATATTATGAACAGCATTATCGAGATGAAGCTACTCACAAAAAACTACAAAATTTACATTCTGAAACAGTACTATTCAAATAAAAATTCACTAGTGAATTCTCGCTGATTTGAATAACAAAGATTATATTGGTTTCGAATCTTCTTTCATTAGATATGAATCGTTTAATGTATGGAAATTAACTATTCTTCATTCTGTTTTGGAGGAAGAGGTGAAGGTATTATTAGATAATATTTTTCGCTTGAAGATGAAGTGACTTGTTCAGTTGATTATCTACCTATTTGCTGATACTAATTTATCAGAGTTTTGAGGACAAGAATTTCCATTGAAGGATTTCTGAAAGTATTTTCAAATGACAACGGAATTTCCTTGGAGGAGAATCACTTCTACACTATGATCGTTGCTTCTTCGAAATTCCTTGAATACAATTTTAATGTAAGAAACCTAAAACTTTTTTTGCTCTTTGAAGGGAAAGGTTTTTTTAGACCAGATTCGGCCATCCAATCGATGATATTTGGAACTTCAGATGTTTTACGACCACCACAAGACCCTAATGAAATTCATTACCTTCCATTAAAGAAAAATTCGAAATGAATTATCGTGACCAAAGAAATAATTCCGAACAAGATGCTCATTAACACTTTGACGCCAAAGTTAAATCATCAAACTTGACGATAAGTACAATTGTTTTGAGTGGGTTTTGTTCCGCCCAGATATCATTGAAGCCCGACAAAGTTTGAGACGTAAAGGCCCCCTTTTACTGCAAGCACCTGTACGCCAACCCGCACAGCGACTCGCTCCGCGACTAATCTGAGCTTGCCCATACACTAGGTAGACGGATTTTAATGACTGCTCATTCGGATAGTTGAACTCGTAGGAGCTGTTTCACCACTATCTTCTAAGACCGTATTTTAGTTATTTTGTGAAAAATACCTTAATACCCTAATCCTTTTTTGGCATAACTCATCCGTCTCAATTGAAGACGAAAATATAAGATAAGTCATGAAATTTCCTCCAGCAGACACCTATTTTGGTTCGGAAGTAATTGCATTTTTGAGCGCTCGTACTACTTACACGAGGGCTATATCATTTCGTCACGATGTCTGTATTTTTCGAATTTTGAGCCGAAAATGGTCTCAATCGACTATGTTCGACTCACTGATGACGAATCCGTCGGAAAATTCGAGTCTGTCCGTCCGTCCGGCCGTCCATCCGTCCGTAAGCACGATAACTCTCGAACGGAGCAACTTAGAGACTTGAAATTTTCAGTGTGGGTTCCCGAATGCCTCGGTTAAGTTCGTTAATGGGCCAAATTCCACCAGGGGTTCCGTAAATATGGCCGTTCGAAGTTTTGTTCCCCTGATTACTTGAAAACTACAGATTTGATTGAGATGAAATTTTGCACTCAAATGGAGAATGGGGTGTTCAAGCTACTTGTGAAATTTTGTCCAGATCGCCTGACCAGAAC
This sequence comes from Aphidecta obliterata, assembly GCA_963966015.1. Classification (NCBI taxonomy): domain Eukaryota; kingdom Metazoa; phylum Arthropoda; class Insecta; order Coleoptera; family Coccinellidae; genus Aphidecta; species Aphidecta obliterata. The sequence continues at coordinate 6,094,197 of OZ014428.1, forward strand.
CATAGAAACCATAGAAAATTGTAACTTTTGAACGGAAACGCCTAGGGACTTGAAATTTTCAGGATAGGTGTGGATCACGAATGTCGTGATCACGTTCATCTATGAGCAAAATTATACAAGGGGTTCCGTAAATATGGTCGTTTGAAATTTAGTTTTCTTGATAATTTCAAAATTACAGATTCGATCGTGACGAAATTTTGTATACTAATGGATAATGATATATTCAAGCTACATTTCTCCAGATCACATGACCAGAACCATAGAAACCATAGAAAATCATAACTTTCGAACGGAAAGGCCTAGGGATTTGAAATTTTCAGGATAGGTGTGGATCTGAAATGTCGCGTTCACGTTCAACAATGAGCAGAATTATACTAGGGGTTTCGTAAATACGGTCGTTTGAAATTTTGTTTTCTCGATAATTTCGAAACTACGGATTCGATGGAGATGAAATTTTGTATTTTAATCGAGAATGATATATTAAAGCAATATTTTGTCCACATCGCATGACCAGAACCATAGAAACCATAGAAAATTGTAACTTTCGAGCCGAAAGGCCTAGGAACTTGAAATTTTCAGGGTGGGTTTGGATCGCGAATATCGCGGTCACGTTCATCAATAAGCAAAATTAGATTAGGGCTTCCGTAAATATGGCCGTTCAAAATATTTTTTTCCTGATAGTTTCGAAACTACTGATCGGATTGGGATGAAATTTTGCACCTAGCTTAGGAATAATGTTTGCAAACTACGTGCAAAATTTTGTCCAGATCGCATTACCAAGACTATAGATAGCGTAGAAAATTCTAGCGAATTATCGAAATAAAATTGATCAGCTGAAGCACTGACAGGAAGTCTGGAGTTTCGCCAATTTTCAGAATTGTTTTGACAGCTGTCGAAAATTCCCTCAATTGATTTCCAAAACTGGAAAATGCTAATCCACCTACAAGGTGCATGTACGAGCGCTCAAAAGCTCCTGCCTCTCGGCAGTGCTTTTCGTAATTTTTTTTTAATTAATAGGTCAACGCACTTTGCTGCTAATGCTTATTCCTGTATTACTTGCTCTCCACATTTCACAGACACGCGTTATCTCGGTAAATTGCAATTAATTTTTTCCACAAACGTTTTTTACCTTCCAACGACATCTTTCTGTTGTTCTGTGACGTATCTTGAATTGCCCATACCATATCGTACAGGTTCGCTCTTCTGGAAGGCCAGCCCCGACTCTACACCAGATCTATCCCGACCGATACATCTTGACAATACACTCTCAGTCGAGCGAGTTGAGGCCAATATATCGGCCGCACCACCCATCCACTAGTGAATGAGTGCCTAATGTGTAAATATTCCAGGCAATATAAATACTTGGATTGGTAGAGTTCGCATCTCTTTATTTGGACGCGATGCTGAAAAGGGGAATTTTGCTTCACAGAGTGACCCTGTAGAGATAAGTAAGATCCGCGGGCTCAATTGTAAGAATTGATCCTGTGTATTTTCACTAAAAAATACCAGACCGACAGATGTTTCAATTAAAATAATTAAATGGACGTTCAATACTCTCTTCGTCGATGCTCACGGTACATTAAATAACAGTATATTTTTATGATCCGATTTAAAAATATATGCAAACGGACCTCACATTTTAATTCCTGAAAGACGAGTTACGATCTGGCGATATTCTCATTTCGAGCTTCGCAGATGTCTCTTTGGTCTCGAAGAAAACGAAGAAAAACATGGTCATCTCGTAACTGTTGTTGGATAGCTCAATCGGAAATTCGTTGTTCCTGGTTATGTTTTCGAGTAATTGTCCTTCTAATTAACTTCATAGATCTGTTGGTATTTTTATGATGGCTATATTCGATGCCCACATATCGGAGTACTATAAAATCGAAGATCTCCTGTACTGTCGCCATTTTCAACGAACGATCCAGCTCAGATGAAATTTCAGATAAGTGGATCACCTTCGTTAGATATTTGAAGATCATACAGGAGCTCCAAGTGTGTGATTTCTTCGAATGATGGTCGTAAAGGAAGCAAGAATTTATCTAATGTCCACGGAGTGAGATTTACGGCTTTACCGTTCGAAATTCGGCGAATTAGAATTCCTGATATCTCAATCAATTAGTTGAGTTGAATGGAGATTATTATTTCTCCGCATATGAATGAGGAGGAATATCCTTACTTATGTCTTGCTAGAAGCAACACATTTAGTGAAGTCAATTATTGTGGAGCACGTTTGTGTCCGGAGAAGTGTAGATTTATTGGAATGTTGTTGATGAGAAAGATCATTCTGGAGCTCGAAGAAAAATTGAACACATGAGGACAATAGTACAGTGTGACTACCTTTACATTAAAAAAAAAGCAATACAATAATCATTGAAAAAATATAACTTTACTCATCAAAGGTTATGGGTATATATCATTTACTTACATAGGTAGTAAAAGATGGACAGGAAGCTCAGCACCACTCGCCCCAGTGTATTCAACGAATCACCGATTTTTTTTCTGAAGACATTGGAAGTAGAAAGTATTTCAAAAAAATTTCGAAAAGCACTGCCGTGAAGGCAGGAGCTTTTGAGCGCTCGTACAGGCACCTTGTAGGTAGATTCGCATTCTCCAGTTTTACAAACCAATTGGAAAGATTTTGACAGCTGTCAAAGAAAATTTCAAACCAACGCGAAAATCCAGACTTCACGTCAGTGCTTTGGGTCCATTTTTTCGATAATTCGCTAGAATTTTCTACGGTATCTATGGTCTTGGTAATGCAATCTGGACAAAATTATACACTATTCTTCATATATGTGCGAAATTTCATTTCAATCCAATAAGTATTTTCGAAATTATCAGAAAAAATATAGTTTGAACGGCAATATTTACGGAACCCCTAGTCTAATTTGGCTCATTGATGAAAAGGATCGCGAAATTCGCGATCCGAACCTATCCTGAAAATTTCGAGTCACTAGGCCTTTTTGTTCGAAAGTTATGATTTTCTATGGTTTCTATGATTCTGATCATACGATCTGGAAGAAATGTAGCTCGAATATATAATTCTCAATTTAAATTCAAAATTTCGTCGAGATCGAATCCATAATTTTGAAATGATCAAGAAAACTGAATTTCAAACGGCCATATTTACGGAACCCCTAGTCTTATTTTGCTCATTGATACACGTTAACGCTACATTAACGATCCACACCTATCCTGGAAATTTCAAGTCTCTAGGCCTTTCCATTACAAAGTTATAATTTTCTATGGTTTCTATGGTTCTGGTCATGCGAGTTGGACAAAATTCTGCATGTAGCTTGAGTACGTAATTATCCATCTGAGTGCAAAATTTCACCTCGATCGAATCAGTAGTTTCGGAGTAATCAGAAAAACAAAATTTCGAGCGGCCATATTTACGGAACCCCTTGACGAATTTTGCCCAATAACGAACTCAACCGCGGCATTCGAGATTCGAACCTACCCTGAAAATTTCAAGTTTCTAGGACATTCCGTTCGAGAGTTATCGTGTATACGGCCGGCCGGCCGGACGGCCGGACGGCCGGACGGACAGACTCGAATTTTTCGACGGATTCGTCATCAGTGAATCGAACATAGTCGATTGAGACCATTTTCGGCTCAAAATTCGAAAAATACAGACATCTTGACGAAATGATATAGCCCTCGTGTAAGTAGTACGAGCGCTCAAAAACATCATACACTGGATGATATGAAAGAGGTGATTTGTAGATTCGTGGTTACATTTCAGACCTTTTTTCCTCCACCTTATTGAAAGGCATATCCTCACAACTATGCTAGATGGGTTAATTTTTTTTTATTAGGTATTATTGTTTTGCTTTTTTTTTAATTAAACGTTTTTTATGGTCCCCCTGTACATCTCAAAAGTTTTGTTGGTGCGACTCAAAATCAAATTAAACCGTATTTAGCAAACATATTTCGAAAATATTCATCACGAAGCGAACAAATCTTCTTATGGTAACCTGTTATCCCCAGACTTGTTGCACGCATTATCTTAGATATTTCAGATTTCCTGGCTAGGGCGATCGCTGCAGAGCAGAGTACATCCATGATATGAGTTAGAAAGTCTCACCAGATGCGACACTTCAATTTGGATTGCCTCCCCAGATATTGAAGCCATTGTTGGTGGTAAGGAATCAGGAGGTTATAGTAGAGAACATTTAGGTTTCATTACTTTATGAGGCCAAAATATTTCCTTCAGGAAAGAAAAATTACTAATTTGGTTTTCCCCTTCTTCTTTTCGGCGATTCTTTCACATTTGATCAATCAGAAGAATAACCAGTATAACCATAACACTAATATAAAACACTCACTTCCTTAAATCTTGCATGAAAAGAATAAATAGCAGTTAAATCAGTATAAACCATTGGACCATAACTCTGAAGCAATCAGAGCCCGGTGGATACCGCAAATTCGAAATGCCAGAGAAAATCCCCAGTGCATCCGACAGTTGAAGAGAAACATGAGGATGGATAATATGCAGAAAATCCTAATAGTATGGGTCCAATTAGTGAATATTCCTAGCCTTCTTCACGTATTATCACGAGATATGTTTCGTCAAAGAGTATGATATCTTACTTTATATCGTCTGCTCAAAAAACGGTCTCTCAGGCTATCCCTGCATTATAAAGAAATACTGTGACATTCGTTGTCACTCATAAAAAAGTATTAGGCTCGTTTTGCATAGGAAAATACTGTGCATATTTCAAAAATTTATCGTAATTACCGCAGAGTTGAATCCTTTGAATCCATTGAAATCGTGAAGGATCCTGTACTTATTTGAGAAAATTCACACTTGTTAACCTCAATTTGTAGAATTGTTTGTTTATTCCTTCAATTCTTATCGTTACTACGTACCAATTCGAAATTTGAATTCCTCAATTCAAGGTCGAATCGCTTGGGCGGAAATAAAAAACAACATTTTTCCAAAAACTCATTACTTCATAGATACAAGGTATAAAAAATTTTTAGTTAATGTGTTCATATTCAGGTTAAGTCCATTTAAGAATTATTGACATCGAAGCAGGCCATGAACGTCCAGTCGAGGCTTTATTTCTGGTTACATAAAAGTTACTAAATTTCATCATAGAAATAAAACATAAATATAACCTAGAAAAGTGTTGAGTATACGAATTATCGAATAATTAAGCCGAAATATTTCGATTGCAGTTTCTACATGGGAGTTCAGGTTTGAAAGCGCAAAAATATCGTGGAATGCTTCCATATGAAATTATCTGAACTTGTCGTTCATTTAAAGGTAAACCATGGAAATTGAAGATCATTCAAATGAATATTTATTTTCACTCAGGACCATGCAATATTTGTCGGTATTGGAAATCTTTCAAAATTCTAACCATATAACTATCAGAGTACCATTTTATTATCAGTCAGGATTCAAGAAGGATAATTAATTCTACCAGGTAGCTAGTGGTGCAACAGAAAAAAATTTTTGGATACTTCGCAAGCACAGGGCCAAAAGAATGGATTGAAAAAAACGTTATAATGTATCAAGAAATAAGAGAGAAACAAAAATTACAAGAAGTACATGAAGAATTTTGACATGAAATTTGTACCGAACTATCAATATATGAACCAATTTGTGAATTAGTTATTGCTCGGTGTTGAATACTTTAAGAAAGTCAATTTTTATTTTCATTCATTAAAACTGTCCATGAAATATTGAAAATATTATAATTGATGAGCAATTTTACAATTATTCAGTATACTTTTGAATTGGGAACAATATAGCATGTGTATGAGCAGAGGGAATGTGAACAGGGTACCATACAGTATAAGTATGATAAATACACTTAAAATATCTATGAATGATAAAAGAGCAAAAATAAAAATATCATTGAAAACTTTGTTTCCACTAATAAGTGTAGTGATTTGGATGTGTTTATTGAATAAGCTGACATAATCCTATTGATGAGCATCCTTTTGCCGGGAAGGTTTCAATTTTTCAATAACCCATTTATGAAATAATTTACCATTCATAGTAATCCTTATCATTAATACCACTGTCAAGAACCGGATCACATCCAGGTAAAAATCCATCAATTGTTCCAGCATTCAAAATAGTGCACCTTCTGCCTTTACCCTTGAATATACTCGGCATACCTTTTGGATTATTTTCTAGTGTTCACTGACGAATTTGAATACCGTTTTTGAATATCCAAATTTCATCTAGATAAATGAATTTTACGTTTTGTTCCATGTATTCTCGGTATTTATCACAATATCGTATTATTTTTATTATATTTTTGTGTTTATCCGTAAGAATTTTCCTTCGATCAACTTTTTTGTATTTGTATCCAATTTTTTTTATGATATAATAAAATATTGACTTTGATCAATTGAAATCTAGGTGCTCTTTGGCCAGTTCGAAAAGAATATCTAAACTGATATATTCATTGTTATTAATTCAAAGCAAAAACAGAGTCATTCAATGACTCTTTGAAGGAATAATCGTATCGGACAGGTTTTCTTTCACTGCTAATTCCAGGCGGTAATAACATGCTAATATTCTACGGATAGGGCTCGGTGAAATCTGAAAATTTAAGAGAAATTGATCAATCAGAATACACTTTGAGTCGGTGAATAACAGTTTACCTGAAACACTAGCGGAAATATATGCCAAATATTGAAAAACTCGAAGTAACACCGACAAACTGCCTGGCGTTCTCTTGTTATGCGCGATGTATCCTGGTCAATTCCAGCCATTTTAATAGCATAAGACAAAAAATACTCAAATTCAGAGCAAATTTTTATAATTACATATTCACCAATATCTTCGATAAAATCATCAAAGCAAGATTTCTATGGGTAATGTTAGTGTTATTCCTATACCAACCTGAATTCAGCAACCCAAAATATTACTGAATAGTCTATTACCAACTTAAATTCGATTTTTCACAGCCAACCGAGATGTCAATAATTCTTAAACTTTTTTTCAATCTTGCACCTCGTACATGCTGAAATTCAATTGCGTACAAAGGTATCTTAACACAATATTATCACCGATTGTTAACCTTTAATTTAAAAAAAAAAACATCGAAATCCCACAAGCGGTTTCCGAGAAATACTCATTTGAAATTATGTCAAAAAAAAATTGCGAGATTTTCAATAAGTAAAAACGCGATGCATAGAGCGATAAGATTATTTGTCTTCTTGTGTTAATCGGTCCCCATGCTTCAGGCAATCTTTTATCGGTTTGGATATACTGCCGAAAAAATACCTTATGAATAGATGAGAATATTGTGATTCAGAGGAAATATGGAAATTATATTATGTCGGTATTCTCGTTATAATAATTCCAACATCAAATTCTACCAACTGATAAACGAATGGGTCGTACCTAATAACAATAAACAATAAAATGTAGTGAAAATGAAAAAATCATGTTGATCGTAAACCTCTGGGTGTATAAAAATTCATTTTATGTTCTCCCACAATCAGTGAGTCCATAAATGGTATTTTGTCACCATTCGAGTTGACTAATGAATATCTATAAAATTGATACTTTAGAAGTTGGATAGTTTTAACATAATTGAGAGCACTGAAATTCCAATACAACAACGGTATTTTCAAATGTTATCAATCTAATTCAGGCTAAAACCTAGAATTTCCATAAATAGGAGTAGCTCATCAGTTATTACAGAAGATCGGAAGAGTGGCTAAATGCTACTGCGTTGCTGTTTTTAAGGCAACAGATCTGGAATTGTTCACCGCCCGCATAAACTTCTTGAACACAGTTTACAAACACGGTCTTATCTAAAAAATTTCCTAGATATCGACATAATTCATGAAGTAATTACAGTGATTCTAGACACTAATCGGATGAAACGCAAAATCGTTAAAAGCCCCGTTAAAGTATTCTCTAATAACTCTTGAGGATATGCTTACTCCATAAAATTTGGAATTTCACAGAATACTAGGTTATCGAAGCAGGAAAAGTCTTGTCTAGGTGCGATAATTCAGATGTAAATTAAAATAGTTTTCTTCAACCATGATATGAGAGGGCTTTCTCATCCAGATCTGTTCCGTTTTGAATGGTTGAGTGTTGAGTGGAAATGTCAATATTTAGAAGGATCTTGTGAGTCTCACAGAATAAAGAGAATGTTTCACAACCGCATCAGTTGACAATAATAGTTAATACAAACTGGGCCCAGATCTTCCTAGTATAAGAAAAAACAACAACTTATTGGAATCTGACATTACAGAATCAGAAAGTGAAAATTCCTTCAGAAACTTTTGAAAACAGTGGGTATATTTCCGAACATAACACAATTGTGGAGAATAAGGCCTAGATTCATGTTAAATATGTACTTCCATAGCGAATACTAAGAAATAGAATGACATTGAACTACTCTGGTGGAGCATTCCAAAAAGTTCCTTCGAGACTCAAGCACCGAAAAATGAAAAACTTTGCTTGATTTTTGCGAGAATATGCTACATCTACTGCAAGCTTCAAGTACTCATGTAGGACCCGAATGGAGAAATTTACGAATTGGGTTCACGAAATTTCAGAACATCGGGTATAATCATACGATATTCTAGACATTATCGATATTGCTGCACATCTACAACAACAAAAATCATACTCATAAAACGAACAACTTCACAATTAGCAAAATTTATGATGTAATTATATGGGACTCATTTGGTTGATTATTCACTAAACCGCGATACTTTGTTGTTAGAAATAGGAGTACTGCCAGTACATTCTTCAATAACGTGTGTGATACTGCTGCGTTCATCAAATAACCAATAAAGTTTAACGAAGTGACTATGGATTTTATCGGTGCATCCTTGAGCCATATTTTCGTTATTCTTTCATTTCTCTCCAGGCTAGAGAGTTTGATGGTCTACGCTATAAATTTGCTATTTATTGAATCCCGTTAGTTTTAAATACAGAATAATATCAACTGTAAATCGAAAATCTATAATTCCTGAAACCCTTCACTAATAATGACAAATTAATCAATCTGTTGAACACAAACTAACGAGCGTTATGTTGAATAAAAGTTCTAAAGAGTATTCAATCTTGAATTTTCATGCAGAATACTTCCACTCAACACAAATCTTCGGCCCTTAAGTGCAGGGACTCAATAATGGCAGCTTTATGCACGTCGGAAGACACCATCTTTCATTGCAAAATTCGAAACGTAAATTCCATAAGGTTATTTTAATGTATGTTTCTGTTCGAAAATTCCACATTGGCATGATCAAAGCTGAGCTAAGATGAAGGAAGTATTCTGTGAATTGCTAAACTGAAGTTCTGAAAAAGTATTTTGATTTGTATTTAATTTTACGTGGACAATCACTTTTAATATCGAATAAATTCGAAAAACCAAAGCACCTGAAAAAAACTATGGAAAAATCCAGACATCTCAGAGCTATGGGAATATAATGTATTTAAAAATGCAATCTCTCATCTCTCAGTGAGTAGGATCAAACCACTAACGAACTATCATGTTTTATCGTGATCAGACAAATTCCAGCATGCGATTCGATATTCAGCAGCATATATCTGAATAAAAAAAATCAAATTAAACAAAATTAATCATGACGAACAACAGACACGACATAATCTCTCCACTTTAATATAGCCGAAAAATTCTCGCATACAGAAATAACTCAATCAATCAATTCTGAAACCGAAATTCGATGATAGATGATTTAGAAGGAGACGTAATTACGTTCGGACATTATGTGGGAACAGACATTAATCAATTTCGAAGCATGATTGTTCAAAACACAGTAGGGAACATGTATTGACAAAACAACGAACCAATCATTGTTAACGGAGATCAAGAAATTTGGGTAATTGAGAAAAATATTCTTGTTCGCATTCAGGTTTTTGCTGCTCTCTTTATAATCGGGTTTATACGGGATAACAAGACCGTTACCAAACTTCCAAACTTGTATTCTTGTTTGGAAGGTAAAAGACACACTCTCACAAGTCGATATATGGTAAGAAATTATTCTACTTCCTGATACTCGAACGACTGAAATTAATTGTAAATCATGAGAAATTATCGGGAATTTTTGTACGGGTTCTGGATAATCACTGCATTTAACTCGGGACGCTGTAATGGTATAATTTCTTAGTAATCATTCCTTTTGTAGACAAGAAAATAGTAGTTTTTATATTTGAATACGTTATTCGGTTCTTGAAATCTCAATGAAAAAGAAATGATCGAAAAATTTCGAAGAATCTGCAGACAACGTCGAAGGCACTTCAAATTGAAAATCTTTTCCCTTCGACAACACCTCGGCCTCTTGGTTTCTCCTGATTTCTCACGATCGGCCTCTTGGTTTCTCCTGATTTCCCACGTACTGCACTGATGAAAGCTCAGATGATTTCAGTCATTTTAGTCGCCACTATAACGAACAGATTTGCTTCTGCTCTAAGCTAAGCAGTTCAACGCAACTCTAGCTACATGTGATCTTGTCTCATCTTGTTGAAAGGCTTGCGTGTCACAGGTACTGTCGATCGCTTGTGGTTACCCTACTGCTGGTCTAGTCAACGTTGTCTTCTTGATCCTTAGCTGAGAGCACCAAGTAGTCTTTTTTTTTCATGAGAATATATAGTGGAAGAAGGTCCAGCAGTACTTCCATTACTTCAGGAGTGGCTAACATAGCTCCTGTGATATCAAAAACAGACACTAACCTTACCTAAACCAACCTAAAAGTAGGGTAACCACAAGCGATCGACAGTACTGTCGTGTCGGATACTCGGCAGTACCCCCTTCTCTTCTCTACCCCCTCGCCCATCATCCGCCGGGCCGGACGGACAGACTTGAATTTTTCGAGGGATTCTTCATCAGTGAGTCTAACCTTGTCGATTGAGACCATTTTCGGCTCAAAATTCGAAAAATACAGTCATCGTGACGAAATGATATAGCCCTCGTTTAAGTTGAACGAGCGCTCAAAAATGAATTGCAAAATGTAGCAACATAATTATGAATGTAAATGAAGAAGATGTTCAAAGTGTTCACTGCTAACGCTTTGGTTACTTCCTAACTTAAAATAAAAATTTCTTCCAATATTATTCAACATCTCAAGAGTGATCGGCCTAATCGCAAGCGTTATTCGGTCTTTCAGATCATTCCAAGCAAGGTGTTGTGTTGAACACAATGCTCTTCACATATACCCATAAAAAGAAATCTAATGGTTAAGATCTGGGGATATCGCTGGCCATTCGATCGTTCCTCGACTCCCTATCCACCGAAATGGAATGATTGCGTCGAGGTTCTGCCGGCGTTGGTAATGTGGTGGTGCTCCATCCTGTTGGAACTGTATCGTATTCCGTGGAACTTGAGGATTTCCTTGATCAAGATATAAATTTTCCAAAGTTGGAACGACAACATTTTGAAGTAGTGCTAAATAATAATCGCCATTCAAATTGCCCTCAATGAAAAAGGGGCCTATGATATGGTTTCGAACATTTCATGCCCAAACAGAAACCTTTTGAGGGAATAACGTGTGATTATCTCATCCAGTGTGGGTTTTCGGTAACCAGTAGCGGCTATTTCGATTAGCATGGCCGTTAAGAGAAAAATGACGAAATGCACTGCCGTGAAGTTTTTGAGCGCTCGTTCATCCACCTTGTAGGTAGATCTGCATTTACCAGTTTCAGAAACAAATTGAAACATTTTTTGACAGCTGTCAAAAAAATTCTCAAACTAAGGCGAACCTCCAGATTTCATGTCAGTGCTTTAGCTGACCAATTTTTTTATCGATAATTCGCTAGAATTCTCTACGGTATCTATGGTCTTGGTAATGCGATCTGGACAAAATTTCGCACGTAGTGTGAATACATTATTCTTCAGTTATGTGCAAAATCTCTTTCCAATTAGTACAATTAGTACAATTAGTAGTTTCGGAATTATCAGAAAAATAATATTTTCAACGGCCATATTTACGGAACCCCTAGTCTAATTTTGCTCATTGATGAACGTGATCGTGACATTTGCGATTCAAACCTACCCTGAAAATTTAAAGTCCCTAGGCCTTTCCCTTCGAAAGTTATAATTTTCTATGGTTTCTATGGTTCTGGTCATGCGATCAGAAGAAATGTAGCTTGAATTTATCATTCTCCATTAATATACAAAATTTCGTCACGATCGAATCTGTAGTTTTGAAATTATCAAGAGAACTAAATTTCAAACGACCGTATTTACGGAACCCTTAGTAAAATTTTTCTGATAGATAAACGTCATCACGACATTCGAGATCCACACCCATCCTGAAAATTTCAAGTCCCTAGGCGTTTCCGTTCAAAAGTTACAATTTTCTATAGTTTTTATGGTTCTGGTGATGCGATCTGGACAAAATTTCACATGTAGCTTCACCTCATTCTCCATTTGAGTGCAAAATTTCATCTCGATCGAATCTGTAGTTCCGGAGTCTTCCAAGAGCTCCAGGGTAGGGAATCATTTTATAGGGATGTTTTTTTTTTTTAATTTTGTTTCGATCACATCTTGAAGGCAAATAATTTTAGTATTAATGTAATAAGATTTGGGAATATTCGTGGGAATATTATAATGAATTTCGGTAATCACATGATTTCATTTTTGTCGAGAGACCTTTCACACGATGTAGGTATCACAAGCGATTACTTCCCATTTGAAAAATTGGGGGTTGTAGCTGTCGTTCGGAGGGGGTTGAAGGTAGGGTTCGCATTTTTACGTAGAAGAATGACACTTTAACATTTAGGTTCGACGTGTTTCAGGATATTTCATGAATATTCACAGTACCAGAGGTTATGAATTTATTCCATTTGGCTTTTCCACACTGTGTACAAAATTGTTGAGGTTTTCTCTTCGTGATTTTGCGGGCTTGTTTCTTTGAATAAGAGCATTATCATTAAGCCCAAATGTGTACCTTTCGAATTTTGTGCTTAGAATGGTCCCAAACGATTAGTTTAGACTAACAGATGGAGAATTCGTGGTCAAATTCTATTATGTCCGCCCCTCCGTAAAAACGATAAACTGCGAAAGAAGCCTAGAGTTCTGAAATTTTCTGGGTACATTCGAGATATGAATGCGCCGATCAAATTCGTAAATGGATAAATTCCGCCGAAAGTATATTGGATTGAACTTGGTTGTAAAATAACGACACGAAGTGTTATGTCAAAATTCGACAGGGTCGTTACACTAGAAGAATCAAAAAAATTATTTTTAACAAATGACATATTCCATATACTTCGGGATTTCATCTCTTAAAGGGTCGATTCTGTAAAATACTATTATCTGTCACACTGAGTTTCAATAAACAAGCAGCGTTGAGTGGGTGCATTACCTGGATTGTTGACGGCTCTGGCGATGAGTTCGAACGAGCGTTCAAAAGCTTCTGACTTCATGTCAGTGCTTTTCTAAAAAAATTTTCTATTTCACTTTAGTATTATTTTTCGATAGTATAGGTATAGAAAAAATGCTTTGGAAGAGAAGGTTCTCGAAACAGCTGGACTGTTTGAATGAGTATCATTAATTTCTTTCCAATTCTGCGGAAATCTCTTATCACCAACAAGAAGGAAGTGTTTAATTTCCTCCAATACAGAAACAGAGTGGCACGGGTTGAATTGATGTCCAAAAGTTCAATTCGTGCATGAAGGAAGTCATAAATCTAAAATCACAGATCAACGTTTCTATCGCGAGCTGCGACCAGTACTTAATAAGCCAATTAACGGCTCATTCAGATTACGATGCAGAAAACAAATAATCAGTAACTACTTCTCGTTCCACTGTGAATATATGAGCAATTAAAAAGCAGTAATGTTTTCATTGATTTTGATGGCATTCATTTTTTGATTCGACGCTCACTACAGGGGAGAATCGGGACTCATTCCGCGATAGTTATAATCAACACGTCTCTGTAAATACCAACTATTTGCACGTTTCATTCCAAACGAACACATAATTAGAAATGCGAAAAACACGATAATCCGGTCAGTCACACAATTAATATGCAATATTCAATAATATAACTCGACATATACCTACAATTATTCCAAAGACTAATTCCTTCCTGTAACCAAGCTAATCGGAAAGCCACGCCTAACGCCAGAGAACATGAAAATCATCAATCGCAACTGCTGACTATGGTTTCGGCTTTTTTGATCGGGTTGCACATCGATAATGACTCTGATGCGGAAGGAGGTTTTTTCGAGAAATACAGTTGTGTAGATTATAGAAAAATTCCCCACCAACGATATTCGAAGTCATGGCATGTCGTTGCATGCTTGTGACACTTTTGGGAGTCATTGAATCTTTCAATATAATCATTCTCCACTTCTCTGCAGAACCTCAGAAAGACTCGATGACCACCGAAAACTGCCAGAAACAGAAGTCATGCGAACATCGCAAGACCTATTCTGTTCAAAATATAACTCGAAATAGCATAATTTTTACATATCCAAAAATGGATAGATATACAGGGAGTCAACTCTTAGAAGGGCAAAACTTCAAGGGGAAACCATATATGTGATTTGCAACAAAAAACACATGGTCGAAATGTTGACGGTTATTCTTCAATTTAACATTTCTTGATTTCACGAAATATTTCATGTTTTTTCATAAAATCAATTATACTTCAGTTATTCTTGTAGCCTCATCGAGATTTACCACATATCTGGAAACAGAAGTATACCTTATTGCCGAAATCATTCTCATTGCGGGCGTGGTGAGGAGATGAATATTGAGATTCTGAAGTGGACAAATTCAGTGATATTTTTCCAATAGTTTTATCGATGGAAAATCATCAATTATGGACATCTTTTTTTTTCAGCGAAAAATACTCCATTTAGTGTACTTTCGAATGACATATCAACTTTTGTGGTCGCTACTTGTCTTCTGCCATAATATCATGGCTTACAAGATAACAACGAAAGAGTCGAAATATTCCAAACCTAACTTTGCCCCAATTTGGAGCTCTTAATGATTGAATATTAAAGTAATTCTCATGGAAATCATGAATTCATCTGTCGAATCAAAATAATTTAAACGAATAAACCAAATTTCAATAATATGTACTGATTTTAGAAAAAATTCAAAGAAAACAGACTACTACTACTACTACTACTACTTATAGAAATTGTTCGAATCGTCTAATATATTGTTCAATACATTTTACACATCGTTTCCGCCGTGAATCTAAAAACCTGCGAATTTCACAACGTTTCTGACGCATTTGTGCACAACAGAAATATCTTTCAAGTTGTCACAGACATACAAATCCAAAGGCGTAAGATCGGGGCTCCTTGGTGACCATCTTACCCGACCGTACCTTCAAATTCATTGCTCCCTAAATATTCATTCATTAAGTCCCGCACATTCCGGCGTTGGGATTCATGAGAGGTGAACTTTTCGGACCAGTAGTACTTCCCGATCGCCTCAACGCTGAGGAATTCTTTACATCAATCTAAAGCAGCTTAACAGACATATTGGATGAAATGCCTCAGGCTAACAGACAAAATGTCTGGTTTCAAATGGATGGCTGCCCAGCAGCCCAGCTCATAATAGCCGGAATGTACGGGACTTAATGAATGAATTTTTTGGGGTGCAATGGATTGGAAGGAACAGTCGACCAAAGAGCCCAGACCTTACGCCTTTGGATTTTTATATCTGGAACACCTTGAAAGACAAAGTATATCAAATTCGCCTCCAGACTCGACAGGATCTGATCAAAAGAATAAATTTGTGTTCTGCAGAAATGCTTCAGAAACGTTGTGAACTTCATAGGGTTGTAGGTTCAGTGAGAAAACGATGTGTAAAATGTATTGAACATATTGGACATTTCGAACAAATGTTATGAAGAGTAGTTGTCTGTTTTCTTTCGTTTTCTCATAAAGTCTGTATTACTAACATTTAGTTAACAACAAGTTTATTCGTTCGAATTATTTTGATCCGACAGATAAATTCATGATTTCCATGAGAATTACTTCAATATTATCAATCATAAAGAACATCAAAATAGAGCAAATTTGAGTTTGGAATATTTCGACTTGTTTGTTGTTATCTTGTTAGCCATGATATTAGGGCAGAATACAAGCAGCAAGAACAAAAGTTGATATGTCATTCGGGAGCACACTAAATGGGCTATTTTTTGCTGAAAAAAAAGGCCATAATCAATGATTTTTCATCGATAAAACCATTGGAAAAATATGACTGATTTTGTTCACTTCAGAATTGTGATATTCATCTCCTTGATGCAATGAAAATTTTTTGGCACACAAAGATTCTTATCTTGTAGCAAATTCAATGCCGTTTCCAGATATGTGGTCAAATTCGATGAGGCTACAAGAATAACTGAATTATAATTGATTTAATGGAAAACCTTGAATTATTTCGTGAAATCATAAAATGTTAAATTGAAGAATAACCGTTAACATTTCGACCATGTGTTATATGACATTCTTTGTTGAAAATCACATTTATAATCTTTTCTTAAAGTTTGTCTCTTTTAAAAGTAGACACTATAGTTTTATCGAAACATGTAATGATGCTATAGCTAAGTATGATTCAAGAAATTGAAGTTGAATTCAATATCGACCATTTCCAGAACCTGATCCAAAAAATATGATATGGCATTGGATTGTGATTGTGAAGTGGCCTTCGAGAATTTCTAGCTTCAAGATTACAACTACTAATGTTAAGAAGATTCCTCGAAACCAAATGGGGTAGTTAGGTGCTGTTTTCAATATTCCTCGTTTCTTTAATCGAAAACATGAATCTTACCTTCATTAGACATCGCTAGATCTACTTAATGCAGATTGATGCAAGGACTGCCACCCATAAGCAAGGCTCATAAAAGGAATTATCGGAAACTGGCGGGAAAAGGGCCGATTGTTATACCAGAAAGAGATAACTGGGCGTGCACAATCACTACGATCAGTAAAAGTATACGGAGGGCTCAAAGGCAGTTGAAGCGTTCGGAGCCGGTATCTACGGGCAAAAACCGAAGACCTTAGGGCATTAAGAGCTCAAAAACACATGAGCCACAAAGGCATGACAAGCTGTTTGTAGAATTGACCAGGCAAAAGAGTTAACATCTCTTCATATTCCATGTCGATGTCGATCATTGAGTTGAAGTCAGAATTTCTTTAGATTGTAAAAAATAACAATGTACGACAAGGATAATCATGGATAGGGGACAAAGACTAGTATGCATATGCATAGGCCGTGAAGATATGCCCAACCAGGGAACTGAGATCATCAGAGCTCTACACTTAGTGATATATAGAATAGCCGATGAGGCTTCTCTGAGAATATCTAGATGAGGAGCGGGAAACGAGAGAATGGAAGCTCAAAAGCCTGATCATCATTTCTCACTGAACACATCTCATCTGCCTATCTTCCTAGTGATGACCATGAAACTTTGGAAGACGGTTTACTAGGAGTCTAAGCAAAAAAAAGGTTGGGACAGAGATTTCACCACCAATTCTCTCAAAGAGAATACCATATATGAAACACAGACAGCTCAAAAACCAACGAAGGAACAGCAGCTGGAGTATTCGTGCCTGAAACTAAGCTATGAGTAGCTACCCATCTTTCAAGCAATTGAAAGAGACTTATAATTTAATCTAGACGAGAGCTATCAAAGATGCGACTTAGGACATACATTGATAGCCGAGCTGCTATCAAAGCACTGAGCTCTAATTTCATCAGCTCGAAGATGAGATTGCCTGGTTGAACTCAACCCACGAAGGAAGAATAACATTACTGGAAACTGGGGTATCAGGAGAAACGAGGAAGCTAATACACCCCCATTGTATGATCAGAATCTTTCGGTGGCATATGGAAGCACATGAATAAAGAACAAAGGGGACTGACGGGGAAACACTACGGCAGAATCCTCCAGGTTTGAAGCATTCCAAAAAGTTCCATCGAAACTTTAGCACTGAGATATCAAAACTTATCTTGAACTCAGCATGAATATGCTAAAACTTCCCACAGGGCCATGTTCGCCTCAGAAGGCATCTAGTAAGATTAGGTTTAGTAGAAAATAACGAATGAAGATTCTGTCGAAACGAAGATGAAACTCCTGAAAAGCTACTAGGTGCTTGGGTCACGAAAGATTGAAATATACCCTCTATAAGGACGTCTCACCTATTAGAACTCTGGAGCAGGATGGCGTGCTGTAGCCTGTAGGCATATACTTATATAAAATAATACAATAATATCATCGCAGAAACTTGAGATTCGTAGTATCAACGTTATCGAAGAGCGAATATATTCAATAGCCTGGATGAGGTAGTTGAAGAAGTTTTAATGAAGGAGATATCAACAGTTTCTATTATTCATTTGATTATAGGTATATCAGACATTTTTCGAAATGAATGGGACGAAAGTTCGAGTTCCGCAATAATTGGTTGAATCTATACAATTAACATAATGGTTTTTTGAAATTTTTGAATAAATATCATAATTCACATGGCAGTTCGATAATCATATCAAGATGCATCTCTAAGAAACATTCGAATGCACGTAACTGAATTTGTACAGAACCTGAATAACGACCCATCTTCAAGACCATATTTCATCATTCTTGTACACGTGATGTTTCTTCAGATAGTCCCTTACTAATGAGCTGCGTGAATTTTTCTGTGGTCATAATGCGGATTTCCTCAGGGAGCCTTTTGGCAGTACGTCGAAACAGTTTATTCAGTTATCATGTTCTCATTGAAACTTCGGATATGGAGCCGTCTATACACTCTACCTGACACTCTTTGTTGGGCCACAATAAAATCTTACTAGGTCATACACGCATTCACCAGAATCGAGACCAGAATTCAAAATTTAAAAAATTGTTCAAGTCATGTTGTTCATTCTAAAGAATAAACTGAATATTTCGAAATTTAATTCATGGAAACATACTTCATTTGGAGCATTTGTTTCCATGATCTGGATATATTTATTGATGCGCATGAACTTCGCGAATCGCATTACATTGATAGCAATTCACAATGAAGCATGTATTGAATTGGAGTAATCCAGAGTGGCTCATCATTCTTTTCCTTTCGCCATGGAGTTAGGTTGGGTTAGGTTAGGTTATAGACAAGTAATCTCAATGGAATAAGATGACGTCGTATGGAACTTTTTTTATCTTGAGCTTCTGATGACTCTAGGACGAAATCGGTCTGATAACTTCCTGAAATTCATCTGGATGAAATTGGGAAATGGTATCAGACCACCCAAATTGTCGTTACATCAACTGACCGAAGATTAACCATTTGCAATGGCACTAGAAGCAATGCTTCTTATGTGACCTTCCGCAATTGATACTCTCAACACCGAGTTATTCCTAGTTTTCTGAAAGTTGTTAATCTCCAGTGAATATTTTAACGACTAGTTTGGAATCGTTTGCATCAGGCACACTCAGCATCACTAGTATGAGTAAGAAAAATGTATAAGACAGTCAATTGAAATCAACGATGCACACATTACCTTAATATATTCAACATATTAATTTTAATTTGTCCGCAATGAGAAGCTTGTCCGTTTATGCAGATTGGTATCATTAAAATCAGTGACATCGGGATATCTTCTCTCGACGACAAGAATCTTTGGTTAGTTAGATGATTCCAAATAGTCGAGATACCGAAGTATACCTTTTTCGAAATGAATTCTGATATCCATTTTCCATTTAGTGACACATAATCAATCGATCCTATTTCAAGTAATGTCTGTTCAATTCTTCAAATTATATGCATATATATTTGGTTGAAAAAATCATTACCAACACTACCAATAGCTTTCTGTGCAAGCAGCATTTAATTTCTATGTTGGTTGAATCTTGTAAGGGAAGAAGAACAACTTTTTCAAAATTAGCCATGTTAGTTTTGACTGACGCCCAATTGAGAAAATTTTGTTGGACATTTTAGTTTCTCGTATTTTGATATCTCGGATACTGTGGCGAATCTCCGCACGTACGAAAGATGGCTATCTCGGCTAAGCCACACTGCATGGCACCCGAATATTCTCTTCACAAGGTGCACTCAACGCGCGGAGAGTACGTCAGCAATAAACAAATCAGAGAAGAATTGAAAACATAGGAAATAATAAACCAACAAACGAAGAAGACTGGAAGATGAGGTTGTCAGCTACGTCACAAAACGTTGTATCCCGCAGTTCTTTACCTTGGTTGAACTCAACGGGAGGAAAGTAGCACTCTCCATTTGAGAGTGTCTAGAGCAGAGGTTCCCAAAGTGGTCCAGGTGGACCCTAGGGGTCCACGGGAGCGTTTTCGTGATCAAAAAATGGGGGTTCACAATTCGTATGCGAGGGTCCACGAAAATTTATCTGGTCTCGATAGTGAAGATCTAAATTTTCGATTCTAAAATGCTGGCTATTCTGTTCGTCAATATAAATAGGAATGTCGAAAAAAGTAAATACCGGCCTATTTGTTATACAAACTTACCTCTATTCAGTACATATTTATTCATTTCAAAATTTATTGAACACTTTACTTGTAAGTAACTGATAGTAAACATGGCGGAATCTAAGAAGAAATGTCGACAGTACAGTGTGGATTATTTAGAATTTGGTTTCCTCCCATCAATGGCGGACAAGCGATTACCCATATTCCCTTTATGCAACAAAGTTTTAAGCAAAGACTCTGTGAAACCTTCGAAGCTCGAAGATCATCTAAGAAGGTGTCATCCTGGTGAAATAGGTAGAGATTTGAAATATTTTCAAACATTCAAAAATGAATATGAAAAGAGGCCCACCGTGCACAGCATGTTCGTTTCAACGTCTGAAAGTAACGATGATGGTTTGCGTGCATCTTACAATATCTCATTGCATATAGCGAAATCTGGAAAACCGCACACCATTGGAGAACAGTTAATTTTACCCGCTGTTGAAGAGGTTTAAAAGACAATCTCCATTTGACATAATCAAAAGAATTCCTTTGAGTAACAACACGATACAAAGACATATTGATGAAATGAGCTCTGATATTGAAAGTTCCTTATGTAATTATCTGCAAACAACTAAATTTTCTATTCAACTGGACGAGTCAACTTTACCTGGTAATGAAGCATTATTATTGGCATATGCACGATTTGTTATGAATGAAGAAATTCATGAACTATTTGCGAAAACTTGACGGACACTAAGGGTGACTCAATATTCAATGCCCTGAGTGATTTTTTTATGGAAGAGTCGATTCCATTCACAAACATTATTTCGGTGGCAACAGATGGAGCTCCTGCTACAAGGGCGGTCCTAGGCTGAATTTCTGGGGGGGGGGGGGTAATTGAATGAACCATTTTTTTTTGGGAGATTGCACACCCCCCTCCCCCTGGCGGGAATATTTTGACCGTCTAAACAACTTTATACTAATATTTTTCTGTTCTTTTTATTGTTGTTATTTTTTGAGCGCTCGTTCTACTTTCACGAGGGCTATATCATTTCGTCGTTTGAAATTCAGTTTTCTTGATATTTTCGAAAATATGGATTCGATCGTTACGAAATTTTGTATTTCAATGGAGAATGATATATTCAAGCTACAATTTTTCCAGATCGCATGATCAGAACTATAGAAACCATAGAAAATTATAACTTTCGAACGGAAACGCCTAGGGAAATTTTCAGGATAAGTGTGGATTTCGAATTTCGCGGTCACGTTCATCAATGAGCAGAACTAGACTAGGGGTTCCGTAAATATGGTCGTTTGAAATTTAGTTTTCTTGATAATTTCAAAACTACGGTTTCGATTGTGACTAAATTTTGTATTTTAATGGAGAATGATATATTTAAGCTACATTCTGACCAGATCGCATGAACAGAACCATAGAAAATTATAACATTCGAACGGAAAGGCCTAGGGACTTGAAATTTTCAGGTTTGGATCGCGAATCTCGCGGTCATGTTTATCAATGAGCAAAATTAAAATATGGCGTAAATATGGCCATTCAAAAAATTTGTTTTCTGATACTGAATGGATTGGAATGAAATTTTGAACATAGATAATAAAGTACTCAAACTACGTGCGAAATTTTGTCCAGGTCGCAATACCAAAACCATAGATACCGTATAAAATTCTAGCGCATAATCGAAGGGAAAATTGGAAACCTAAAGCACTGACGTGAAGTCTGGAGTTCTGCTCAGTTTTATTTTTTTTGACACCTTTTGAAAAAAATTTCCCTTTTGAAAAAAATTTCAATGGGTTTCTAGAACTTGAAAATGCGAATCTACCTAAAAGGTGGATGAAAGAGCGCTCAAAAGCTCCTGACTTCACGGCAGTGCTTTTTATTTCATTTATTTTATTTATTTTTGGTTATATGCTGACTATCCCAGGTCTCTGTGAGACCCCTCAGAAGCTCAGAGCTTGTGCGAGTTAGGAGACCCGGTTGTGTTATAAATTTTTCTACCAACTTTGCAATTCTTATTGCCTCGTTCTTACGAATCCAACACCTTCTCAATCGGAAAACAAAATTTCTCTTCTTCAGGCTGAAAAGATACCACAACACAAGGGCGTAGATATGGAGGGGTACTGGGGTAATAAAGACTTCCAAAATATAAAGTTTCAGAATTATCGCCAAGGCTTGATGTATACCTGACGAGAAATTTTATCGATTACCTCCCCAAGAAAAAAATCTAGGCCTTTGCTACAACATGACTGAACATGAGCAGGTTAGGTATAAATCTTGTCAAACAACAGATTTACCGCTTATACATTCTATGCAATATGATCTTCAAAATTGAAACGTACGACTGAAAGTTAAACTTCAGAAATTTTCATTTATTTTACTTATTTTTCTGATTTAATTTTTTTTTTCGGTTAATTTTATTTCATTATTATATTATTTTCTTGTTGGTCTTCTTTTCCTTAATAAAATTTTCCGGTGCTCTGGGGGAGGGTAATTACCCCCGTTAAAATTTCAGCTTTTTTTGGAAAATTGAAATTTATGAAGCAAAATATTAGTCGCCGCGAATTTTTCCAGTTTTCAAACTTATCACAGGTACAATGCGTTGATGAGGATATTCAGACATACGTTCAACATTTAATTGCTCTGCATGATGGCTTCGGAATCAGATTTGAAGATATTCCATCAATGGAAATACCACCATGGATAATGAATCCATTAGATGAAACAGACGTGAAGAATGTGATATTACAAGAGGAGATACTCGAGCTTAGCACTAATGAGGAGCTGAAGGTGAAATTTAAAAGAGGGTATCAAACATTTTGGCTGCAGGCAAAAATATCCGAAAAATATCCTGGACTGTGGGGAACTGCGAGAAAAATTTTGATAGCGTTTCCCTCATCATATCTCGTTGAAAAAACTTTAAGTGTTGTTGTGAATTTTTTAACAACAAAAAGGAGCTGATTGAATATCCTTCCTAACAAAACAAAAGCCAAATATTGATCATTTGCTGTCAATACATCAAGTACATCCCTCCCATTGAGATGATGACTATTTTGTAATTGTAGAGTAGAAGCTACGTTTAATTTCAATTATGTTACGATATTAATAGTACAATTATTATATATTTGAATAAACGCAACACAATAATATATGTAATTTTTGTTTCTAATTTTATCCCTTCGAATGAGTATTTTCTGAATAAAATAAGTAAGAATTGGTTGGTTTCTTGGGCTGTTAGTAGATGTCAAAAGAATTAATGTTGGATTGACTAACTTTATTTTTTTGGTTCACTCACAGCACAATTAATCAATTAATTGATTGATCCATTCTTACAACGGCTAAGTTCCAAACACGACTCACATGTTTGGAACTCATCCTCAAAGCATAGTGAGATCTAATCATAGTGGAACTTAATCACATTTTTTATCGAGTCTTATTTTATGATAGAAATCTAAATGCAGGGGGTCCACCGGAACCAACAAAATTATGAAAGTGGTCTATGAGAAAAAATGTTTTGGGAACCTCTGGTCTAGATCAACAGTTGCTGGATCACCCCCACTGATGAGTCCTCTAGCAACTGTAGGACGAAATACACATACGTTTCCCCAATAGGAAAAGGCGATTCACGAAACTACGAATTTTTCTTCCAGGTGTTTCTGGGCGGCGAAATATCAGGAATTCCTCGATATAAATATAGTAAGCACTGGAGGTGAAGCTTCTCAGGATCGCCTTATATAATCTCTACATAAATATATAGTGTCCATTATAAAGTACTATGCCAAGTAATGCGAAGTTCATCCGTAGCTTCAAATAGATCCACGCAAATAAAGCATAGCTCCCAATGTAGTATATTTTTATGGATAGGTTTCAAAAATTGAAATTTAAATTATTATTCCTTTTAATATATTCCGTACGAAATATGTCCATTGGATTTTGGGAAAAGTTGAAGGAATTTTTTATTCCTAGAGAAAATTCATATGGGTCTACAAATAAATTATCATCCTGGCTACATGAACCTCGACACACAACAAATTAAATTTTCTTAAAAAGCGTGCCAGTGTATCCTCGGGATCTAAAGAAACAAAAACTGTAAAAAATTCAAAGTATTTCCCCGAGAATTTTATCGAATTGCATAGGAATCTCTAGATCTCGAGAAAACCGAAATCGCGATAAGCCTGCGTCCCGAATAAGGATTCCCGTTTAAATATTTCCATTTTTATCAAATTTGGTGCACACCCAACTCCAATCTGCATATAAGCATCATCAACATTTTTCTTATCCAGCTGAGATCTTTTCTATCTCGGGTATTTAGGAGTCCGTAAACCTCGTCATTTGTCACCTTTCTGTCTTCAGCTTCGCCCATTAGAGACCAATATTAAAATGAGATGTCAGGTTCCATGATTTCGTCGAGTGCTTTGAAGTGATGAATTGATGCGAGCACATGAAAGTCTATGCGCTCTGTTACTAGTTCTTTTCTCAACAGCTCGTGCCCATGAATAGTCGAGAATGTTATGCGATGTAATATCAATATTAGCGGGAACAGTTAAGATGGCCACTTGTGCTTTCGTTACACTTCATGTTGGTGTTTGTTTTACATGCGTATTTCGGGAAAAAAATCAATATTGGATTTGCATCTATGCATACGATAAAGTTTTCAAGGATTTCCGAAAATTTGTTTTCTAGAATGAAATCATACAGACTGTTCTTTGGGAAAGAAGAAAGAAGGACGTGACTTTATATGACGTGTATGAATATTTTTGAACTTGATTGTGTTTGAATGTGAAAGCGAGAGTTGAGGTTGTCCTAGTCGGCCTCCTTAATCTATTCTTTCATGATGAAAAATTATAATAGTTGAATATTTCGCAAATTCATTTAGTTATTCCGTTCCGAAAATCTTCAGGTTGGATTACCGGACGAAAAACATGACATATAAATATATGTAGGAACACATCGGCTGAAAAGTTCACGGTCTAGCAGAGAAAACACTTAGTATTCACTAATCAACCGAGCCTACGATTTTCTCTAATTGGGGGTTCGACAAAACCACTACTCGTGGTTCGCCATAGGCTTCATCGGGTGAGGAGATATATTAAACTTATTGTTGCACTCGTTCGATATGAATACATACTTCCTAAAAGGTAGGGGGAATAGATAAGGGTTGTTATATACATCCTTTATCTCTGTATCATAAGGTTTTCTTTAACCGGTCATTCCGGTTGAACAAATTCAACGAAAGAGAATTATTCATCTCTATCTGGTCGTTAAGCACATTAGGTGAACCTTTTTGTTTATTGATTTCCATGCTTTGAACCAATTAAGATTTAAGGCTTCGCTTTCAATATGCAGAATTTTGTAATCACGTGTGAAGCAATTCTTTTCAGCGGAGATATGGATATTTTCGGTTACACAGTGCGTATTCCGGAAAAAACAGCTACTTTTTTTATATAAGCAGGAATGAATTTCATTGATAGCGGTGCATTTATAACTGCATACTCATTTATCATTATCAGTTATAGATATGATTCAATGCGAATGTTAGTACTGGAAGTCATTTGATAAAATAAACACTTCAAGATTTGCAAAGTGGAACAAATGAGCTACGGTTGATCGGTCAAGTATGTTTCACGGCTGATGCCATAGCGAGTGCTCGTATCTTCTGATGGAAGATATATTTCAATGATGCATGGGTTCAATGATGCACAAATATTTTTAGTACGAGAGAATGTACTCACATGTGAATGAATATTCGATTCAAGAGAGTGTATATGGTATATAATCTTTTATCGAGGATAAACATTGAACATAATAAAATGACATATACGATTGCAGAAAAATGAAGAGACGAGTTCTTGAAAGACAGCGTTCGAAAACGCGCATTTTATATTATTGTAGAATACAGGCACGAAGTGGAAAATAAAATTGACAGTTTTGAGTTCATCAGTAATGTTTGTCAGTTATACAGGTATATCCAGTTTCGGATGCGGAAAACTTGGGGGCCGACGGAGAACCAAAAAATAATATGAGTTGTCATAACCATATATATAAGCTTTCAAATCGAAGCCGTTGATAAACTGACTTCATTTCAAAATAAGAACATTCATGAAGTATATGCAAAGAACCAAACTTCAGAAAAAAGGCGACCAGATTGACGAAATGTCTCATACTGATTTTTATTGGATCGATTCAAGTTGTTATTGAGTTTTAAATGATTTTACAGCGATTTTCTCGAAGATTACATACTTTTAAAAACGATTGAATACGATATCCCTAACTCTTGTGGAGCTGTATATCTACATTATCCATGGCTCATTTATAAAAACAAAACTTCAGTATGATATGGCAAATAGAAATACCGAAATTTTGAAAAATTATTTTTTTTAAATTTCTTAAAACACGACCCTTGCAACATTTCAAATGAACTTTTGGGTCCTTATCTCACAACTAACTGCGAAGTTTCAATTTGATCGAATTTGTATTTTTTAGAATGATTGAAAAGACAAAAATACAGGTGACCCTTCGGCGCATTTTTCACTTTAACGAAGTTTGACGGAGTATTAAAACCTCGAAGGTACCCTGGAAATTTCAAACCACTAGGCCTTCTCTTTCGTTACGTTAGCGCGTTGACAGACGGCCGGACGGACGGGAAGAATTGAATTAGAATTAGAGTTACCTTGCAGGTAGAAATCAAAGAGTAAAAGTAGATGATTCATTCGGTGCCTTATTACCTATATCAATTGGTATACCGCAAGGAACGGTGGTGTGCCCTATTTTGTTCTTGATTTACATAAACGATATTATATTTAACATAGAAAATATCCGGGCGCTCATGACATCATACGCGGATGACACGGCCTTGCTTTTTTTGGGTGATTCATGGGGTGATGTTTACCGGATGGCAGAGGATGCTTTAAGAGTCATTTTCCTCTGGTTGAGCCATAATCGGTTGAGTCTCAATGTCAAGAAAACATAATTTATGACCTTTTCCTCAACAATAAAAGATCAGGCAACGAACGAGAAAATTTCAATTCATCATTTTAGGTGTAGCTCTTCTTCTGGCTGTCCAACCATAGATAGAACAACCTCGATTAAATACTTGGGCGTCATGCTTGACTGTTTCCTCCGTTGGGATGTGCATGTCGCGTGTTTGGTAAAAAGATTGAGAAAACTCCCCTACAAATTCTACCAACTGAGAAATATTTTGGATAGGAGACTTTTACTGATTGTATATGACTCATTGGTAGACTCATGCTACTCGTGCGGGGCTCAATGAGCCGATGATTGTGCAACTACATATGTAGAAAAACTCACTCTCAACGGTTCATAAGCTATTTGGGCCCAAAATTTATCAACGTGCTACCTGTTCATATGCGATTCCTTCCTAACAAGAAACAACGAGAGAAGTTAAAAGTATATGTCACAGAAAATTTTGAAAAATTTGAAACATGGCTTTGAATATGATATTTGGTGTACTACTTCCTCAGGCGTCGTACTCCACTCTCTCCAATGTCCAGATGTGAGTATGTATTTCATATATATTTGTTTCTTTTTTCCCTTTGTCTCTGTGTAATATTGTTGGTTGCTAAATGTAAATTTCTGAATGAAGCTACACAACACAAGCTTTAGCTTACGTGTCTCATTCGGACAACTCTGTATAGGTACGAATTACCTGAATAAATTTGATTTGATTCGATTGATTTGATTTGAATTTGACCATGAAATCGAAATTTACAGACATTTGGCAATTATAACGCGCTCACTGGTATCAAAAACTCAAGGGTATCAAACGAATAATATTAAATAAAATTAATTATACACGTCCTTTTAGGTATCGTTGTGCATGTTGTGCTTGAAGTATCTTTTTCAGGTCGAATATCAGTAAAATTTGTATACCACCCAGTAGCAACACTTTCACCATTTCTTGCTTGGTAAGTTAGTATTCACTAATACATTAAACTACGATTTTTGCGAATAAGGGGTTAACCAAACCACTCAAAACGTAGTCTAATAGATTAGTGAAAACTAATAAAGGGAAAAGTGGAAGGTATTGTGATTTCGTTTCGCTGAATATTTTGAAAGCTTCCTCAAAATAATTGTTGTCAGGAGGTATAAGATCGTCCGCAAAATCAACTTAAATGCTTAGACATCAACAGCATAAAAAGGGCTTAAGTGAAACATATGGAAAAGCAGTTGTAGCTAATTTACTGTAACATCAATGATGCATAAAAGATTAATTGTTATGAGAATGAGGTGGAGATGTTGATGTGCCTCGGTAAACGTGTCATTATCTGCTTCCAGCACGCGATGGTTGGACAATACCTGGGTACCCCCTCGTCACGGTTGTCAATAGGGTGGTTGCATCGTACGAGGGGTCGTTAAAGCTATATATCAATTTCAGGAGTAACCTGCGGGTTCACTAACAGGTGTTGGGCGAGTTTGTGTTTCACAATCCAGAATGAGGATAGTTATTCGAAGAATCTTCGACAGATTAGTGGAATATTCGCATATATGGTAAATATCCAGTGAGCAGATATTATCAACCTCCAATATCACACGTAGGGGGTGCTTTAAGAAGAGCTGTTGAGCCATTGCCACAGCCTTTAATAGGTCTTGACGATCTAATATCGCCAGCCAGAGGACTTTAACAGCTCACTATCAGAAGACATAACATAGATCACCTAACTCGCTCCATGCATCGCGAAGTAAGATTAGATGTCATTAGGGCTAGCCATATGACCTAAAGGTCACTGCGCCCCTCACAGATCTATTGTGGTCCCTGTCAACTGATGAGCTTGCTCTGCCAGGCCTATGTCATGTTATATATGTCCACTATAGACACCGAAATGTTTGTGAAAAATTAAAATTTTTCGGGAAACTAATTCTTTATGTGCTACATTGTTTTTGAGTTCCAGTATGAAGGAAGTTTGCCTGTACGAATAGAAACATAGAAAACGGTTATACAAGAATAATTAAGCCTTAATGAATAACAACCTTATTTACCACGTGCTGCGCCAAGAAAATATTGATAAAGCCACTTCCTCGTGTATCGGTGACTATTCAGTGTGACCAGATTGCTACATTGACTGAAGCCAGAGTTAATTTTGTAGGACAAAGGCTAAATTATGCTTGCCCGAAGAGAACGTGTGGGAATCAATTTGAATAATCGCGAAGATGAGTGGACATATTTCGTTGAAACCCGTTTTTGCTTTATTCCTCGATTCGGACAGAAAATGAATTGATCACGTACGTTCAATTAATCGCTTCTTGATTGCGTTCTATGGGAGTAACATCGGGAACATAACTTTCCATCTTCTTTCAACCCTTTTACCTATTTGGTAAGCAGCAGCAGGGCAGTTTCTTAAATTTTAATCGAACTATCAACACTACGCAAAAGTAGGAGTACCAAAACGCCTATAAAGATTGAACATAATCTGCTCGAACGAGGAAGACAGGATGGTAGAATAAGAAAACAAATAAAACGCGAAAGTTTTGGCTAGCTTCATTGAGAGGCTATATCTGCAAACATTTGATTGTTTATTTCATAGGACTCTTTCAACTATTCTGCAGCCAAGAAATGTATGTGAATTTCGCAGAATCCGTGGATGAAAAATATCCTGGAGAGTACTATAAATTCCTGATTTCTACTCATCCATGAATTCGAATATTACCGTCTACATAGCGAGATCCGAAATGTTCCTTAACCTTCAGCAGTCAAATTCAATGTGAAGACATTAATAAATCCGAATAATATTCTGCATTTTGAAATCCGATAAGAATAGCGTATAGAATTATATTTTCCAGTTAGCGGTATAATATGAAAAGTCGACAAAAGACACGCATAATTCATAGATACGTTATCAGGGCATTATAATCTCCTTCAGATCAGGAAGATAACCACAGTCGTTCGAACATTGCCCAGAGCCACCATTTTACACGACCTATTTGTCTTTGATTTTGTAGGCGAATTCCGAGATAATGGAAACGTAAACTTATATGTGACTAATCCAGTACATAATTAATAAGTGCATTGATAAACTTGTTGGAACACAATAAAGTATAATTCTTGAATAGGAAATGGAGGAAGATGTTTTATCTGTAAGACTCTTTGAATAATCGCAATTGCTACATTCATCTAACTGTTTCGTATAATCGCCATTGTGAAGGTGATGTAGATCAAAAAATTCAATAAAACGAACATAATATATTACGATATTTCCGGAAAATCATTAGAAATAGTATAAATCAAATGTAAATTGAGGAATATATTAAATTTTTACGTTTCGAGTCGTGGAAGTCGTTCATTATGGTGACGGAGGCGCAGAATATCTGAACTAGTACCGTAATGCATGGGCCGTACTTGCGAAGCTTCGTAAAATTTAAATTTTGTTTGCACAATGCATCGTGTCGTTAGTCACGGCCCACAAATATATTATTTCATTTAAGTATAAATTAATGATTCTTACCTATACCACCTTCCAGTACCGTAACTAGTAATTTAATGGGCCAATTCGTTGACAAATTCAGTTCTGTCTGTCCGTCTGGCCGTCCGTGCACACGATTACTTCCGAAAGAAGAGACCAAGAGTTTTGAAATTTTCAGGATACATTTGACATCTGAATGCATTTTTTTCTCAATAATTCGAAAAGTACCGATCTGATCCAATTGGAACTTTTTAGTTAGTTGTAAGATAACGACACGCAGATTCATGTGGAATTTCTCGAAGATCTTATCAAATTAAGAAACGAAAAATGTTATTTTACAAACTTCGGTGTCTCAGAAACTATTCGCCATATTCTGCTGAAATTTTTTGTGTAGATATAAGGGATGGATAACGTGAGTTATCCATCCATATTCCATGAGTAGACATTTAGGTTTTTTGCTGTTCCACGTGAAGAGAAAATTGACGGTTTTGTTCTGAGGTGGAGAACATTTTATATTTGGTGATTCCATCCGTTGAATGGAATGATTCTGCAATATGGAAATGTGCATTATGAACATATGAATGTTTTAGTTGAAAAGCTAAATAGGTATACATAGATGAGTACCTAGTCGATAAGGAATTTGTTTTATTTTTCTTATTGTAATTTATTTTGAAGGCTTTTTTCTGTTAATTTTTGACCTATCTTATACAGGCTGTATCACTGGGAAACCGAGATACAGGATGTTTTATGAATTTTGCTAATTTCTTCTTGAGGTCATAACAAACGAACCATCCGGTACATTTCCTTTATATTTGGCACACATGTTGTTTATTTGAAGCTCAAATGAATCACTCCATAACCACAAGGTCCGAGTTAACAAATATAGAGAAAATATACCGAGTGGTTCGTTCGTTATGATCCCAAAAATAAACTAGCAAAATTCATAAAACATCCTGTATCTCGGTTACAAAGACAGTCAAAGCCAATAAATTTGGTATATCTAGAACCACTTCGTTGCCCTCTATCCGCCTTTTAAGTATTTCCGTTTTCCAATGAAACACCCCGTACATTCCTTGTAATTTCTATTAGACCAATAAATTTTTTATTATTATTTTTATTTTAATATTCAAATTTAAGTTTTTGTTACATGAAATTTGTCTCAATCAGACTCATGATATTCGTGTCAAGATCCTCACGGGTCCACTGATTGTATTTTTACCTTAAGTATTCTAGATTTTCATATGAGATGATATATGGACGCTAGATGAACGAATAGCAATAATGACTCATTAGTAGAATGTTTCCTACAAATCTCTTGTACATTAACAGTCATATATTGTTTAATAATTAATAGTTGATGATGCTTCTTTCGAACACAAATTAATGTAGTAGATACAGTTATTATTGGAATAATAAAACAGAGGTGCACATTTCTCCTCTCTTATCTCATCTAACTCTTTATTTCGTACAGGGGAGGCTGAGGATACATGTTACGATACATTTCAAACCAAATCTAGTAATGCAGATATCAATTCTTTGTTTTATTCAAGTGTGTTCATATATTTTTTGTACTCATATACTATACAATGAATATTTACGAATGATCTGAATTATCTCATCAAAAAACTCCGACGACGAATATTGTTAGGATACAAATAAAATACACGAAGATGCTAAAACAATAAAACACTTTTTTCAATCGAGATCAAACCCTCAGGTACACTACCAATTCTCGGATTCAAAATGGGTAAAATTTTCTGTTCTTTCATATACCTCTTCAGGAAATGTTTGAATCGAATTTCCACTTCACGTGTTACCTAATATAAGGTGTTTCATAATATATGCGCAGGACTTCAGGATGTGATAGCTCATCCGAAAATATGACCTATTAACTTATCCTCTAAAATGCACCATTTTCGAGATACAGGGTTTTGAAATTGAAAAAAAAATCGTTTTTTGCGAATTTCTCCCCAACCCTTTATCGTACAGAAAACAGCTTCCGTTCTCAAGTCGACCGTTTTCGAGAAAAATCAACTTTATTTCGAAAAACTTGGTCTTCACTAACTGTGAACCTTTTTTCATAGGTTAAAAACTTCAGATTAACAATTTAAAATTAACCACTGAACAATCCTCAAATTAACTTATTACTGAATACACTAGTCCTACTTCGATTTTTTTATTCAGTTTCAACACAAAGAGGATAAATTAATAGAAACTTTTTTCGTATTTTCGAACTCCCGAAAGAGAAGGCCTAGCTAGAGTTTTGAAATTTTCATGGTACGTTTGAGATATGAAAGTTCGTAAATTGAAAAAAAACTTTGTATTTTTTATATACAGGGTGTTTCATTGGGAAACGGAAATACTTAAAAGGTGGACAGAGGGCACCCTGGGCACCGACGTGGTTCTAGAAATACCAAATTTTTGGTTCTGACTGTCTTTGTAACCGAGATACAGGATGTTTTATTAGTTTTGCTCATTTCTTCTCGAAGTCATAAATGAACCACCCGGTATATTTTCTTAATATTCGGCAAACATGTTCTTTATTTGAAGCTCAAATGAATCAGTCAGACAATAACCACAGGGAAAATCCAGGTCCGGGTTAACAAAAAATTATGAAACGATTGTATCCTTGAAACAACACCCTGTATATCGAAATTTTGAAAATTCGTTTACATATTTGAAAAGAAAAACGGAACTGGAACGTGTGCTTTACATTTTTGCGCAGACAGTTTTACTCCACAAATTTTTAACTCAAAAGTGAATTTTTTGAAAACGTATAGATACCAAAGAGTGGTTAATAGTGACTTTCAATAATATATTATCAAAACTATTGAATCCTTAATTAAATTCCGAATAAAACACCCTGTATATTCCATATAATTCTGTGATTCAATTTCTTAAAGTATCTATTTCATGAAATAACTTTATTTGGCACACTTAAAAATGTTTGTAATTTTATAATTTGATTAGACTTGAAGCCGAGCAGCATTGTGCGGATTCAGTTTCTGAATGGGTGAACGCTCTGGCGATTAATTCAAACAAACGCCCAAAATCTAAGTGCTTTGTTCGAATTTTTCGTTGTTTATGATAATTTGAGTTTTGGGAACTGAAACATGATCAGTCCCAAATCTCCCACGACTTGTGACTTTTATACAAAGATTTAAAGTTTCGCCTATCGCCATAAACCTCTAATGACGTGATGTCTCTTTTGAACGTTAGGAGGTCCTTTAGGAAATCGTTTTCACGAAGGATGTTCTACATTGTTTCAGTCGAGCTTAAATTCTCTTAGAATGGGTTATGTACCAACTCAGGCAAACATGCACCTAAAGAAAATTGATACCTCTATTTCTATCTTTTAGACCCAAAGCCATAATGTAATGGGAGTGAAATCTCTTTTAGAAAAAAGGTTACTTCGCTTGGGATAAAGATAAGAGATGAGAACGCCTCTGTAGCGCGTTGGTTTGAGAGATCCAACGAAGGGAGAAAAGCATTTCAGGTGTTTTCCCTTAAAATATGAAGGGTTTATTATGTAGAATATGAAACTAGAAGAAGAGAGTATTTATTCAATTGAGATATATGGCCGTGAGGTTCAGACTTACTCGAAGGTAAAACGTCCTTTATTACTTACTTGCTAGTAGACGTGGGATGTTTTTCGACCTTGAAGTTATGAATAAACTTGTCGAGATGTCTCAATCCTGGAACATTACATTCAGCCAGTGCGATGCTTCGTCAGTGTCCTTTTCTGGACCATCTGAAAGGTCGACATGAACACCAATTCTATAAGTGAATTCCTAGGTAAATAATTCATTCGGATATCTGAATACTGCCCTGTTTGATGATATCTGTCATTCTGCTTATATTGATAGTCTGAGCATATGGCATTGTATTCGAATTATAATAGTTCATGAAAGTGTCCCTCCCAATTAAATGAGGTATTCTTTCGCTAATAGGCCTCAGAACAAAAATAATGGTCCTGTAAAAATCAATTAGCAGATCATTAGTAGTATATTGCTTTCCTCAACTAGAGGTTTGGAGGATATTTAAAGTTGTGAAGACACTGCAGAGGTAAATATTTTTCATTTCAGAGAATGTATTCTTCAAATTTATCTGGCCGCCTAGATCGCAAGAAAATAATTCATCTTTCTTTAAATTAGTCGAAATCATGGACTACACCACAATTGGGTCAATCTGTAGAGAAAGACATGGCCAAGTATGATTTGCAATTTCGTATAATGATTGATGATCTGCACAGAAGTGATTTGGGATTGTTTTCTTGGTGTAAAATGGATTCTAGGAAGGCTTATTGACTTTTTGGGGTACTTAACTTCCATTCTCACTCCTGAAATTCTGGGGACCAAAAAAACTAACGTTTTCGTGTCTTCGGCTACAACCATTAATTCAACCAATTTTTGATATCTCACAAACAGGGAAAACTTGTTAATGAATTTTCCACGTCGGCACATTCGCCAGTTTTTTTCTGAGATACAAATAGTCATCAGAATAATAATACCTATGTATCATCGTCGAAAACGGTACTTCTTAAAGGCGGTGTTCGTATTCAATGAGAGTGTGACAGATGGAAGTATCGGCTTTTAGATATAATCACCGTTATCAATTCATGAGAGACCATAAAAATTCGATACTTCAATTGGATAATTGGAATAATTACTTATCTAATATTCACCACTTAAGATTACACGCGTAGTCACTACTCTTTTTCTACGTGCATTTTCTTATTCTCTGCAATTACAATAATAGCGATAATGAGTGGTATATGTTATAATAATATTCAAAGCGTTGTTCGGATACCTCTTTCTTCTAGATAAGAATGCGAATATTGGATTCTTATTTTCACAGAAGTAACTCGAGGTTCAAACAGGCATAAAAATTTTCTTAGTAATTTTTTTTATGAATAATAAAATAAACTCATCCATGAAATCCAACTACAGTAAGTTACTTCAATGAAAATGAAGAAGGTGCATACTTTGTTATCGTTGTTAAAATACCTGGTCTCCTGAACTAAGTAAATCTGAAAGTTTTATTCGCCCATTCTAATATATTTTCCAAAAAATTATAGTTGCTCGAACACAATTATTGATTTATTTATATTGCAGAAAAGCACTCGACTTTTTTCCTTAAGACTTTGTGTGTCTACATTTTTCCCAGTAATAATTTTCGAAAAAATGACAATTCAATGCATATTAGCATCGTCGTGTTTGGTTTTGGTGAATAAAGATATTTTGTGGAATCAAGACAAATAAATCGAACTGATAAAGTTATAATAAACCCTATGCCACCCCCGAATGCTGAATTTCATTTTTATCTGCCAAATTTTGATAAAGTAATCGCAAAGATACAGGTTTTTGGGGGTCATGATGTAACGAACGGTTCAATTATCCAATCAGTGTGTGACCTCCTTTTCGCATCACTACGTCACAAAATTCATGAAGTTCTGCGATATTGATTTGACAATTTGGTGAAATTGAATTCGATGGTTCGACATTTTTTGTTTTCGCGCATCGATGTGGGAAGGTGGGGACTCCGAAATTTCAGATGGGATTGCATTTTTTTTCTACTGCGATCGTTGACGATACTGGGTACTATCGTGAACAAATTGTGAAATCGGTGAATCCAAAAGTTTCTTGATTGAGAGCGTTGTTTTTCTCGAAAAAAAGGGTAGGTTACTACATCTCCGTGAAGTTTTTTTGCCAGAAAATGGAACTTTCAATGGGCTTTCAGGTGGACTCGTTGAAGAGTTTCAATCACTGCTTCTAGTCATCTCAAGTAGATTTCAGGTAAGAATTATTGATTAGATTTCAGTTTTTGAGCGCTTGTTCTACTTACACGAGGGGTATATCATTTCGATGTTTGTATATTCGAATTTTGACCCGAAAATGGTCTAAATCGACAAGGTTCGACTCACAGATGACGGATCCTTCGAAAAATTCAAGTCTGTCCGTCCGTCCGCCCGTAAACACGATAACTCTCGAACGAAACGACCTAGAAGCTTGAAATTTCAGGGTAGG
The DNA here is from genome assembly GCA_963966015.1 of Aphidecta obliterata. Classification (NCBI taxonomy): domain Eukaryota; kingdom Metazoa; phylum Arthropoda; class Insecta; order Coleoptera; family Coccinellidae; genus Aphidecta; species Aphidecta obliterata. The sequence continues at coordinate 6,131,039 of OZ014428.1, forward strand.
TTCAAATCGCGAATGCCGGCCGCTGTTGAGTTCGTTATTGGGTAAAATTCTAACAGGGTTTCCGTGAATATGGCCGTTCGAAATTTTGTTTTCCTGATTACTTGATCGAAATGACTGATTCGATCAAGATTAAATCTTGCACTCAGCTTGGGATTGACGTTTTCAAGCTACATGCGAAATTTTGTCCAGACTGATGAGAACTATAGAAACCTTAGAAAATTATAACTTCCGAACGGAAAGATCTGAAGACTAAACTCTGTTTGTAATTTTTTTTTTTCAGAAAATTCAAGTCAATAATCACCCATCCTGACTAAAAGCAATATCGGAACGGCGACCTCTTCAAAGACAAAATTATCGAATAATTAGTATTATATTCGAAATAATAATTATTATTTCATCAAAATCGATTCACACAAGAATATGCCATTTATACACGAATTGGAAATAATAATGACATCACAAGAGACAGAAAGAGACCCATCCAAAAACATATAATTATCAACACGGGAAGCAAACAGTTGATGATTATTCGAACCACAAATCCGTTTCCACAAAACAGAAATAAACTCATCGACATGTCCATTCCATAATAATTATAGTTCATATAACTGGCTCGAAACGAATATTGATATAACGTTGGCCAATTAAAAAATATTTCTCATCGAGGAGCTCTATAGTTCGTGTTATAATTTTAGAAGCAGTCGAAAACATTTAGATTGATTATACCGTACCTATAAAATAATAACGATAATATATTGGAGTGATATATCAATTTTTGTGAAAATCCTTGGGAATGTAAGAAGAATGAAAATTGATACGCAGATGAACTGAATGAAATACTTCAATATTTTGTTTCTTATTGAACGAAACCTTTCCAGATTTATTAGGACGCATTTCTCAGATATTCGAGAGAAGCTTCATTATCATATTCCATTCCAGGCAGAAGACAATGTTTTATAGAATCCTAAGAAAATAAGAAGCAATATTCATGTGAAATCTGAATTGAAAGGATTTCTCAACAACATATTCCACAATTTTGCATACCGGAAAAATGAAAAATGACTCCTTACCTCAACTTATCATTCAGCAGAGCATGGTGTTGAACCTCTCTCACCTCTAATGATTCAGCTCTCAATATAATAACGTTAAATATCCTATCTGAAAAGTTATGGTATTGAAGAAGGAACCTCGCATTCCTGCAATCATGACTCCTCATTACGTGTTATTAATTACGAGTACATGAACAACTGGATGGAGCTTCACATAAAAAATCAATAAACTAATAAAGTGTGCCTTTACCACTTCCTTCATTATCTGGTTGAGAATGTTAGCCATTTGGACCATGTGTTGACATAGACACTACTTACATTAGCTCGAACCTTTCTGGTCATTCAATACAAAATCGCCTCGAGTGTGTGCAGTAGTTTCTTGAAAAACTTCATCAGCCACACGTGCGAAACTCAAATTACATATCGGAAAATACAGGATATTCTGTCACAACATACTAGGAGATGTACTGGTTTGAAATATCCTAACTTGGAGGTTTGTTGTAAACTGATTTTTTTCAATATTCCTTGTATTTCTTTTTTAACCCTACCCCCTTCGTATTTCCATTTTATTTCGATGTTTCAGTTTTCTATGAATTTTTCTTCATACAGAGATAGACAGGGTGTTCTGTAAGGTGAGACTTTTTTTTCGAAAGGTGCTAGAACTCATCAAAAGAGATCATTTCATCGGAAGTTGATCATTGAAATATTTGATTTGAAAAAAGTGCAGAGAATCTTTGGCATCAATATCTTGATACAACTCTGGATCATGTTATCTCACTATGCCATGTGCATTCCCTCATAATGTGAATAAAGTGCGAGATTCTCTTCGCGATCTATTCTCGGATCTAATATTTATCGCGAATTTATATATTCTCTTTCATTTTTATTAGGAGATTTTTCCTGAACAGTATTATCCTTAAAGTTCCAACTAAGGAGAGGAAAAATAACTGAATTGAAAAGGTTCACAAACTCACCGATAAAATTGATCCAAATTGTTTACAGAAATTGTTCGAAATCTGAAATCTGTTGAGATCTGAAAACTTAAAAAAATTAAACGCATCATTTTCCGTATACTGGCCACACTGACCTCAGACAGCTGGTAATAACAACACATTTATATCTCAATATGTAGGTACCTAAGTCAGATCCGTGCTGCGAATTCTTCAGATTCGAAGGTAACTTTGATTCCAAAATACTTGGCGCTGGTGAATCTTTTATATAAAGAATTTTTGATATATTGACTTATTTTGGTGAGTTCTATTGCTGGTCAAAAAAGGGCCCACCTTTGAAAACACCCTGTATACAAGCGACTTTAGCCAAGTGTCTGTTTATGTGTGTATTCAAGAGGTCAGAATGTAATTGATTGGTCGACTGTCAACTTGTCCGTACAATCTAACACCGATGGAGTTATGGAATGAAGGGAAACTTTGCAATTCAAGAAGAGGAAATGAAATTCGACGCATAAGTTTCGGTATTACCACCACCACCAATATTGTGCACGGTGTTCTTCAAAAGTTTGTCGCTGTTGTTGCACTGTCCTTCATGTAATCGATCATATTATTATCCATTGCAGCACTCCTATTCATTCAGATTCAACTCGATTAAAAAAATAACATGCGTTTCGTTTTTCAACTTGAAGCAATATTCGTTTAAAACATAAAATGGAATAAAATAACACAAGAATAAGATTAATCATTGACGTTCGCCAACATTCAACTTTTATGCTAATGCCTTATGTCGAAACCAGAGGCTGTGCATACTGCATGGTAGGCAAGTCAGTTGATTGCAATCAAATTTTTGACATTGTTTGATTGTTTGAGGTTTAGTTTACTTGAGAATATTTCAAAAATATTATAACGTTGGTACCCAGAAACTACGTTATTCCTTGGTCTAAACGTCAAAGTACAACATTATGCCAGGTCATAATACTCTTATGGCACGTTATCCTCATGTTATGTTATTCGGTATAAATTAACCTCTAGATTCTAGACTCTAGATACTGTGTTCTGATATTTTTTTTTCAGTCGGTGTGAATGCCAAAAAGCCAAATGTTCCAAACAGAGAGCGGGGCACCCCGTTGAAGTCACAAATTCCTAGGAGGGTTGGTCTACCTGAACGAACCGACGACAGACGCGTGCTCAGCGTATCTCGTTACAATAAAACAATAAAAGAGGGTCGTATTGATATCCATCTGAAAACCTGGACAGCTAATTATGGATGGTCTGGCGTGTGCCCTAGTCGTTACATACTAATGATAGCGTCATATGGTCGGAACCAGTAATATTGTAAGTTAATAATAGTCCCTAAAAGGCGGAATTCTCGAACGCCGTTGCCGCACTTTAGTTGATTCAACGTTACGTTTTACTCGCTTTCGAATAGAAGTGTCTTTCAAACATTCACCAGTAAAGATATGCAACAACAAATAGTATATTGAAGTATAAGTGGATAAAAAGGTCTTTAAATTATGCGCGATTTTTCGAGCACGACGGCGAAGCCGGAGTTCTCGAAATAGAGCAAGGGCAAGAGCAAAAAAGGGCGTTGAGTCAGTAGCTTAGGCGTGCTTGTTCCTCTGTACCAAACCGGCCTTCAGTGTTAATTGTTCACTGTCATTTCATTTAATAAATTTCGCCGAATTATATTCAATGTATTATAAGAAAAACTAAATTTCCACATTTTATCCATTCCATATATGTACATACAAAATTTCAGCGGGATATGGTCAATAGTTTCTGAGATACCGAAGTTCTAAAATATTATTTTTCACCTGAACTTTCGTGTCGTTATCTCACAAATGACGTCAAAGTTCAAATTCGATGAAATCGGTATTTTTCGAATTATTAAGACAAAAAATGGCTATATCTACGGAACCCTACTGCGGATTTTACTGTTCAGAAACTTAACCGACGCATTAAGACCTCGAACTGAGCTACCCTAAAACTTTCAAAACTCTAGGCCTCTTGGCGTGTTGCTTAAAGATAATAGCCCTCGGCCTTCGGCCTCGGGCTATTATCAAGCAACACGCTTTCAGCATTCTCTATGACAAAATTATCTCGGTATTATCAAGGCCCTAGGGGTATTACTACTGAAAATTCAGGCTTCATATTTTCGCTTCCATTATAATCGAAATTGAAAACTTCAAATTTTGACAAGCAAATATTGATTGAACCACAGACAACATGGATATATTTCCCGAATATGGAATCTGAATTTCCTCAGGTTGATTTAGAATGGAATCGCTTGAAATAAATATAAAACTATCATTATATTTACATATTCAGATTCAGAATCGATTGAGCATTCGGAAAACATGGGAAAATATTATGAAGTATATTTTGCGACAAGAAATTTTCTAGAAAATCGGAAGTTCAAATGAAAAAACAATTGCTGAGAAATTGTCTATAGACCTTCTTATTTTGGAATGCAGTGAAATTTTTTTTTGGAGAAACGGTTTTTCCTCAATAACTTGTCATGCTTTGGTTCGATAACTTTTCCGATAACATATTTGGATAGCCCTTGAAAGTTACTATTATATTGATGAGTCACTTTTCAATTTTGCTCAAAGGATAAGTCACAAAATCCAGTGACCCTCTGACGTGAAACACGCTATATCGACTACATTTATTTCATTCAATTCGAATTTGCGGCTCAAAAGTGACAGATATATTCAAGCTTGTATGGCACAGGGCGGAAATTGGTACAATTTCTCTATAGGAATGTGAATGCAAATTTTTATTCATCGTTTAATACACGAAAAAACTGAACCTGAATATTATATATCTTATATATCGAAGAAATATCGGGCGGGTTCTATTCTCAGACATATTTCTTGTATGTGATCATGCGCAGTGTCCAATTACGCGATGCAGAAAAATTCGTAGTCACATTTCTATAGAGAAATTGTACCAATTTCTGCACCGTGTCATACGAGCTTTAGCAGAGAAAAAAAGGACACGAAAATTCGCGCCTTTGGGCTTGAAGATCAAAGTGCCACCTGTTACTTACGCTTCGGGTTGTTCTTTGTTATATTACTAAATACTGCTTCTTTACTGCCTGAATAATTGATTTTTCAGCCTTTGCTGAAACTATGTTCACATCAATTCGACTATTTCCAAATACTGAAATATATATACATTATTAGTGCAAACTTTCCGTTTTCGATAAGTCAACATGAACCAAAGGCTTTCGAACTCATACTGAAAACTCCACCAGAAATATTCAACTATTTTTCAAATCTCTCCATTATCCATTGAGAGATTCTAGATTTTTCTGTTAGCTTGAAAGATATAGGCCACCCTTCAATGATCATAGCACACGTATAAAATAATAATCTAGGCAAATGACAATCGGGATTGCAATCAACTTTCCATATAAACTTCACTACCAGAAGAACCACACAACAATTTCAAAGATTCTTCCAAATGGCCAACAATTATACAAAAAACCGACTGAGTGCAGAACATGTATTCAAAAATAACTGCGGAAATTCCTTTGTTAATTACAGTACCGTACCGGTCTGTTTTTGTCGTTTCATGAATCTAAGTGTGTACGTGTTATTGCGCTTGTAAAACGTTGCAGTATCGTGTAACATAAAAAAAGTAACAGAGTGATATGAATTCCGAGGAGGTAAATACTTATACGGAAAGATTCTTCCGATACAAATGTCAGTAATAATTATAATTTATCGTTGTGTAGTCTAGAACTAATATACTCGATAATGGAACATTTTCCGAAGATAATCGTTGGGATTCAATTTCGATAGCATTTTTTACACAATCCTTGTTCTGATAGTGATTTATGAACTGCAAGAAGGTTTCAGTTTTTCTCAATAATATGTATCATGAAAAAAATCACCTTATTTGTCACATTCAAAGTGCTCAAATATATCAGGGACAATTATTCATATTTTTATTGAGGTCATTATTCTTTTCTTTCCGATAATTTGTACCCCAAATGGAACTACTCATTTTGTGGTCACCAACTTTTATCGCCGAAAATATTTCAGATGATTTTTTTCGACTGATGGTACATTGTCCAAGTTCGGATCGAATATGAAGACACCTACCAAGGATTGTGAACACTCATTCGAATGTTTTTCATTATTATTTTATCGACATGATATTCAAGTTGGGACTTTTTTCGAAATAATACGTACCATTGGTTCGATGTACATTTCAAGTTGAAAGATTCAAGGAATTATATCAATTCATTAAAGAAATATTTGGTATTTATTCCCTAAAAAAAATTATATCTCACGAGAAAACAAACTTGTAATCATTTCGGGGTTGGCTGGGGGTTTTAAAATCATTTTTATCGAATGATTCCAATGTTTATTACTGAAAAGAATAGATCATAATAGACTTTGGTCTTCGATTGTATTCTTGCACATTGAGGAGCTTTATTAACCCACTTTTTCGAACTACTTATTCTTTGAGCCAGTTTCTCCAAGTTTTCATATCCTATACCTATATGAATAGAAGCAATACTTTTCACCACTTGAATATCATTATCACTGTCGTATTAAAATGGCTAAAGGCTGAAGTACAAACACAATAACTAGCAAACTTAGTTACTTTGACATATTCATGACATCTTCATAACAAAGGTAGGAAGTGTGAAATTGAGACAAACATCTACAATTATACATGTCATAAAGTGATGGAAAACAAATATTGACTTGGAGCATGCATATTCATGAGAAAAACGTCGTGCATGCTTACTCCGCCTCTCAAAGTAGGTACCCATTACTTTTCACTATAATTGCACAGAAGCAAAAACTGAATTCAAATGGTTGAAAAAAGAAGAACATCAATAATAAATTTTATACATAAGTTTATCATTTCCACCCTCGTTTCCACCTTATTTTATATTCTCTATCTCATAAAAATTTTACGAATTGAGTAAAATAGACTCAATCCTCCCGATTAATGAATTACCAGAAGATGGGTTGTTCGGCTAAAAATATTCGATCGAGTAGCGCAATACCAAAACATTCCAGATTTCACGATTCTCTGTTGGAACGTTGTTCAGCATTCAAAAATTTTAAAATTTGGCTCCCCTAATTTTTCCTGATTTTCCGTTCAATTTCATAAATCGGACTCTAGAGCTAGAATGTTTGATGAGGTTGTAACTATTGAATGGTTTTCGTACCAAATTTCATGCAATAATATCGTGGAGTTCCTGAAAAAACTCTGGTTGGTGGGTGGATTCATACTGTTCGATCTTTAGATTCTACATTATCCAAACCGAAAGTTTCCCCTTACGATTTCAGAGTTTTACAGAAAGTCTTTTTTTATTTATTCAGACTAAGGGACATCAACTACCTATTACCACGAAACAAAATACAATTTGTAAATTTATATCTTATGAAAGATATTTCCTACTTTACTCTTGAATGAAGACAATGACACAGAAAATGGATCTTAATTAACACAATACTCATTGAAGTGTCTTAGGTCCACAATCCATCGATAAGAAGTTTTTAGGTACAAGGTAAATTTTGAACTATCCTGTTCAATAAGTAACAGAAACTTTTTCAACTCGTCCTTAATTGAAGGACGACCATTTATATTTCATTTTTTTATATTTCCAGTGCGGTTAACCTAACTCGCACAAGCTCTGAGCTCATGAGGAGTCTCACAGAGACCTAGGAGAGTCGGGATAAAAACATTAATTTGGTTCACATTTCTTCTAGAGCAAAATTATTTAAAGTTTTCCTATCTTCTGATGTCATAATTGTAGACTTCATTCCATCAATATTTGTCTTGCACCAACTCAGTTGTTCCACTTTACTCTCAGGCAAATTTCAGCATATTTTCGCACGGCTCTTCTTACCTATTCTGCAACCGGCACCTCCGCCAATTTGTTACCCGAGTTAATTCTAAAATTGATCGCTTTCGGTCTTTTCGACTTCTTTACATCACGTAGATTTGTAGTTTCATTTGAAAATGGAAGGACGCCAAAAAAAATACACATTTTCGGATTCATATAAATATTTTTGGCTTGTCGACAGATTCAGTATTCTAGTTTAATTTTTTTATTATTTGTTGGAAGCTAATGAAAATGAAGTGCCGAAAAACCATACATCTTGTTGATTACAAAAAAATTATAGAAAGTACTGAAGTGTAGTCAGGTGCTTTTGAGCGCTCGTTCATCCACCTTCTATTGAAAAATTTTTTGACAGTTGGCAAAAAAATGACACCAGCTTTTGGTCAATTATGCCGAATCAGCTGTTACAGGAATATAAGGATTTTTTATCGATAATTCGCTAGAATCTTCCACGGTAACCATGGTCTTGGTAATGCGATATGGACAAAATTTCGCACGTAGTTCAATTAAATTATTCTTCATTTATGTGCGAAATTTTATTCCGATCGAATCACTAGTTTCGAAATTATCAGGAAAAAAATATTTCGAACGGCCATATTTACGGAACCCCTAGTCTAATTGCTGTGACCACGAACGAGATCCAAACCTACCCTGAACATTTCGAGTCCCTAGACCTTTCCGTTATGTTTTTTTATGGTTTATCTGGTTCTAGTCATGCGATCAGCTTGAACACGTCATTCTGTGCAAAATTTCATCTCGATCGAATTTGTAGTTTCGAAGTAATCAGGAAAACAAAATTTCGAGCGGCCATATTTACGGAACCCCTCGGCGAATTTTTCCCAATAACTAACTTAACCGCGGCATTCGAGATTCAAACCTACCCTGAGAATTTCAAGTTTCTAGAACATTCCGTTCGAGAGATATCGTGTATACGGCCGGACGGACGGCCGACCGGACGGACAGACTCGAATTTTTCGACGTATTTGTCATCAGTGAGTCGAACCTTGTCGATTGAGACCATTTTCGGCTCAAAATTCGAAAAATAGACATCGTGACAAAATGATAATAGCCCTCGTGTAAGTAGTACGAGCGCTCAAAAACAAATCTCAATCGATCTCTTCGGGTATTTTCACAGATACGCTGATGATTGATCGAAAAAAGTCTCAAAGTCGATTAAGCTTCCTATTATTATTTAGTGTTTTTGATTGTAGACAAAATATTGCATGATAATTGAAGTTCATTTTGCTACGAGGGAATTAACGAATTCAACAATTAACATTTGTGTAATATTAATATTCCTTTTGCATAGTGCATACAATTTTGTGTGGAAAATTCTGTGTGGCAAATTTTTTTCGTTCGTTCGAGAACCCATAAAAAAACGATAAAAAGGTTGATGGAATCGTACATCATGAGGATGAGAACTCGCGTAGGTATTTATTTTCTGCCAAATGAATATTGCATTATCTATGAAAGAAAATTACTATTTTCATGTCTAATCACTCGTCCATCTAATTGAGTATGGTAGAGTTCTGCATAAAACATCTACCCAAAGAATGAACTCAAAACTCATTACGCTCCTAAATAGACATAGCATAACGGTGATTTGGTCATTCGTGTAAAACTGCGGCCAACACTCCTTTTTCACATCAACGCCGCCATTCAGTATCGTTCGGTACCGGCTTTGAGGCAATTCGCATTGTTTACTTTTTTACTAGCGGGATTCACCACCTCGAAAGGATCGATCGGATATGGGAGTAGATTTTATCAATTAGTATATACTCATTATAATATCGTTCCGAACATGAGGATCTCTGAGGAAGACCGACTTCTCAACAATACCGATTCATGAGAACAATTCAGCATGCATAAATGAATTCATAATTGGATTAAACAAATTCAGTGAAGGAGTTGAACCTCTTGCGAGTCAATAGCAATTGACCGTATATTTTTCAGTGATAATTGTCATGGCAAACCGAATGTTACAATATAGATTGACACAAAATAGAAGAAACAACGCATCACAAAAAATATAAATAATTATTAATTATTAAATATTATTTTAATTCAGTTGCCTAAGGTGAACGATTTCAGTTAGTAGGGGAATATTTTCTCTTTTTTTCTTGGCATTTTCACCATCGCGCGGAGGATTTAGGAATCTCTATGATCTGAATAGAGAATGGAAGTTTAGTGACACATTATAAAAAGTCTGTTGATTTTTCAATGTTGGTTAAACACAGTGCTGATTTACAAATTAAGTGATAACTGAATCTTTCACATTCTATATGGTTTATAAACTAAACACTATCCATAAATATTGTTATGGTTCGTTCCAGATATAGATAATATTGAATTTTGAAATTTTATAAAAAACCACTAACAATATTCGAATAATTTTGTTTCAATTTTTTTAATTTTTTCCCGCAACTCTTTTTCAAAGAAGGGTTCTTAAGGTGGGCAAATGAAAGAAATTTTAATCTACAACAACTTATAATCTAATTCTATAAAAAAAATACTCAACTTTCAAAATAACCTAAAAACTAATATAATATCTAAACTCAATCAACTCAATAAACTAATTCTAATAAAATGAAAATTCTAAATTATAAAACACTGTCAGAAAACAGCTAACTCTAAATATAGTTCATCAATTTTCCCTGGCTTGTCTGTAGTTAAAGATTTCAACTCCAAATTCCAATATTATCTTGATTTCAGATTTCTCATTCAATAAATAATTGGTGATCATTGCAAAAATTATATCAAATGATTGCCAGCTTCTTCTTTTTTTTTTTTTGTTGATATTTATATGTTAATTAGTTTCCATTCCATCTAATTCATTATGAACAAATATCTCGATGATCTTTCGTTTTCGAATCTCAATTTGAATAATACTTTTCAAAGAATTTTTTCCACACTGACTTTTCTCAATCGTCCAAAAATCGGCTTCCTCAATTCTAATAATTTTATAAATTTCTATGGTAACATTTAAATAATTCTGAACCCTCTTGAAAAAAATCATTTTACAATAATTTATACGATGTTTGAAAAATTGCTTGACTTTGGGTGATATTATTTGAATTTATTTTTCATTTTTGGATTTCCATGACAATATAGACTTAGCTTGGTTTCTACAAACAAGTGCGTTATCATTTCGTCCAAATCACGTCTGGCCGGTCAGCCGTTAACACGATTAATTTCGAAAGAAGAGACCTAGTGTTTTGAAACTTCCAGGATACGTTCTGAGGTCTGAATACGCCGGTCTAGATCGTGAATGGGCGAAATTCGCCTAAGGGTTCCGTAGATATAGCCATCTGAGTTTTTTCAATAATTCAGAAAAGGCGTACCATAACGATTCTTTTGGATTTCGTAAGAATCATTGGATTGGGAAAATTATTTTCAAAAACTTCGGTATCTCAAGAAGTATTCGCCGAAATTTCGTGTCCTCATATTGGGCATGGATCAAATGATGCATATGAAAATTCAGCTGCACACGTAAAAAAAAATGAGATATTCTGATCTAGTGTTGGGGAATTTGATTCATTCCATATAATCCTGTGATTTCATGTCTTGAAGTTCCAATTTTTGAAATGATATCATTCATCGCAGTGACTTTGATAAGACAGCTTTGTGCGGGCAGTGCGGATGCAGTCATTTTTTTCAGATTTTTTTTCGGCATGACTTTTTGTTGGATTCCTATCCACAAAGATTGTAACTGCTTTCACCCAAACATTTTAATAAAAAAACCTTAAATACGTACGCGTCGCGATCGTTCCGTTTCTGAAACACCTTTCCATGAAAATTACTAACGACTGATCGTTTCAAAGACACCCTGCACGGTCGCTGGTAATATTAACAGGTCCGGAACCCAAGGCGAGCACATCCATATTCATCATATCGCGGCTAGCATCTAATCTAGTCGGTCATCTCCAGAATTTAATTAATGCATCTGCTGTCACTGTACGGCGCGACGACCGTTAAGCCACTGGATCTGAAGAACGGATTAAGATAGGAATTGGGGTGCCAGTCTACAGGTCGAGTAACGCCACCTTCTATAAAAGAGAAAAAAATGTACAATATAGCCATATTTTTCATTATATTACGGAGTAAATGAAGTGTAGTGAAGTCGTAAACAATGGATGCAAAATTTCAGATCTTTTCGACAACTCGAAATGGGTCGAATTCCATTCAGGTACCAAACTTGAAGGGTGAAGGGAACAAACAATGAATGTCACAATTTTCAACTTATGGAGATAATAGCGTTCAATTTTCGCAATAGAATGGTAGGTAATCATAAGAACCTTCCGATAAATATGCGAAATGAAATAACACCTCGAAGGATAGAACAAGGACTATCCATGCGTGAAGGATTAGAAGAAGTTGGGTTCATATGAAACTGAAAGTACCCGTAACCTTGATCCATAGTTCGGCTGAAATCATTCAGTTTGTTACCGATAACTTTCGAAAGATTAGACCTACGGTTATGAAATTTTCAGGGTACATTCAAGGTTTCAATGCGTCGGTTCGTTAATGGGCTTAAAGTTTCAATAGATATAATCATTAAAATTTTTTTTTTTTATTTTTTCAAATTCGAAAGAAACCGATTCAGTTGAATTGAAACTTTGTAGTTAATTGTAAGATAACGATAAAAATATTTTTGTGGAATTTCGTGGAGATCGTAGTACTAGAAAAAAACATTTTTATTTAAACATCGGTTATCTCACAACTAGCAGCCACAGATAATATGCTGAAATTTCATATCTACATATGGGGCATGTATAGAATGAGTTATGTAGAAATAAAGTTTTTTAGGTGTTTCACGTGAAAAGAAAATTGAGTTTTTCTGATATGGTGTTGAAGAATTAGTTTATTACACTGTCCTATATTACCAACAGGATAAACTTGTGCGTAATGAATGATTAAAAAACATTTTATTCCTCAGCTCATAGTCACTGATATTTATATTTTTTTAACCTTCTTGCGCGTTCCTTGAACGAGTACTGTAAAATATGACGTTGGACATTCTTTTATCTGTTCTTCATAGATTTGGCAGAAATGTGATAGAATGTACCTTTACTTTTGCAAATAGAATGAAAAAATTACGAAAAGCACTGCCGTGAAGGCAGGAGCTTTTGAGCGCTCGTACATACACCTTGTAGGTAGATTCGCATTTTCCAGTTTTAGAAATAAATTGAAGTAATTTTCTACAGCTGTCAAAAAAATTCTGAAACTTAGGCGAAACTCCAGACTACATGTCAGTGCTTCAGCTGATCAATTTTTTTTCGATAATTCGCTAGAATTTTCTACGGTATCTATGGTCTTGGTGGTGCGATCTGGACAAAATTTTGCACGTAGTTCGAATACATTATTACTCAGCTAGGCGCTGTCACCCCAATCCGCTGAGTATTTTCGGAACTATCAGCAAAATAATATTTTGAACGGCCATATTCACGGAACTCCTAGTCTAATTTCGCTCATTGATGAACGTGGCCGCGATATTCGCGATCCAAACCCACCCTGAGAATTTCAAGTTCCTAGGCCTTTCCGTTCAAAAGTTACAATTTTCTATGGTTACTATGGTTCTGGTCATGCGATCTGGACAAAATATTGTTTTAATATATCATTCTCGATTAAAATACAAAATTTCATCTCGATCGAATCCGTAGTTTCGAAATTATCGAGAAACCAAAATCTCAAACGACCGTATTTACGGAACCCCTAGTATAATTCTGCTCATTGATAAACGTGAACGCGACATTTCAGATCCACACATATCCTGAAAATTTCATGTCCCTAGGCCTTTCCGTTCGAAAGTTATGATTTTCTATGGTTTCTATGGTTCTGGTCATGTGATCTGGAGAAATTTAGCTTGAATATATCATTCTCCATTAGTATACAAAATTTCGTCACGATCGAATCTGTAGTTTTGAAATTATCAAGAAAACTAAATTTCAAACGACCATATTTACGGAACCCCTAGTATAATTTTGCTCATAGATGATCGTGATCACGACATTCGAGATCCACACCTATCCTGAACATTTCAAGTCCCTAGGCATTTCCGTTCAAAAGTTACAATTTTCTATGGTTTCTATGGTTCTGGTCATGCGATCTGGACAAAATTTCACATGTAGCTTGAACACCTCATTCTCCATTTGAGTGCAAAATTTCATCTCAATCAAATCAGTAGTTTTCAAGAAATCAGGGGAACAAAACTTTGAACGGCCATATTTACGGAACCTCTGGTGGAATTTGGCCCATTAACGAGCTTAACCGAGGCATTCGGGAACTGAACCCACACTGAAAATTTCAAGTCTCTAGGTTGTTCCGTTCGAGAGTTATCGTGCTTACGGACGGACAGACTCAAATTTCCCGACGGATTCGTTATCAGTGAGTCGAACATAGTCGATTGAGACCATTTTCGGCTCGAAATTCGAAAAATACAGACATCGTGACGAAATGATATAGCCCTCGTGTAAGTAGTACGAGCGCTCAAAAATGATTCAATTGAACCCTTGCTTTGAAGATAGTCAGTCAGAAATGTTAAAAATCAAATTATCTCAAAACGAAGACACTGATGTATTCCCGTCTCCTTTACCTTCATACTAGATAATTTCAAATTGAATTAAATCAATTGAAAAAAGTTATTATATTACACCGTCGGCTGAGAAGTATTTGTCATTCTCTCCTGGAAAATCACCCTTATTGAATTGAGTAAATATTTACTTCAACATAAATCTAGTAGATATATTACGTCTCTATTTAAATGATACATATTTCTTGTTCAGTACTGGATTGAATCTGATTTTTTACAATCAGTCTTTAATAAAAAATCTAAAGAAGTATAATTTAATTGTGTACAATAGATTTCTGTCAACTAAAGGCCACCATAAATAGAAGCTATTATGTCATTTTATTCTTTGAGCTTCTGAGGGGTCTCACAGAGACCTAGGAGAGTCAGGATATAAACAATATACAATTAATATACCTTACAGTCAATCTCATAACCTCCAATACCTTGGTATTCCCAATTCTTAGAAGTAGAAGTACGAAGTACCTAACAATAATAAATTCTGTATCGAGGATCATTAAGAACTACGTCGCTATATTTAGCGAATTATGATCCAGAAACCCCCAACGTATCTCGTGAAGGGGTGTTGCATCAACTCCCTCCTAAATTTCCCCGGCACGTGGTCAACATAAGGTGTTTATGTAAAAGAATGCCGAAACAAGAAGATAAAGGAGAACAGATGCTACTAGTCAGGGCCGACTTTGGATGGAATGAGTAGCATAAACTGCACAATAGAATAATGGGTGTATCAAATGAAAAATGAATATTACTTCTTCAAAATTTGAAATAGCCACAGTTTCTCTTCTTCTCAAATTCCAGCAGTTTTTTATATAAACTACAGTTGATACATCATTTTGAGGAAGTGCCATAAAAAACCCGCTTGAGGGTTTGTCAAAATAATGTTTTTCGCTAAGTTGGTTCAACTATTGTTTATCGAATAACCCATTTTAGTTTCAGCGTCACCTGACCTGTCATGGGTTTGTTTACATTCTGTTGTTCACCTCAAATGTTTTTTGCAATGAATAAAAATATCGAACAAACAATATGTCTTGAACTTTGCATTGAAAGGGATGTTCTTCTTCTTTAGTTTCGTCGACCGCAAGGTTTGTCAAAATAAGTTCATAACATTACGCAGCCGTGACTTACCAACTCTTTCAGCAAAGATCAGAAGTATGCAATTTCAATTACAGCCAATAACTAACAATTATAAATTGAATTATAAGTTTATGTACAACCTTAAATAGAAAAATAGTTTATTTATACGGGGACTAAGCATGTTGAAATTTTTTTCGATTGTGCCGAAAGGTTACAGAAAATGAAGAATATTACCTCAGCATTATGAATAAAAAAAGATTTGTTGAACGAAAATTTTCCACCCGCACCATCTCACAAGCTATCAGTATCATCTAGCCAAGAACTCAACCAATCGTATCGAACAACCACTGTATTTGTCAGATATACCTCCGAAGTTTTCAGTCGATAAAATAAATAGAAGAGAATTTCGTAGTCGATTCCTGGAACTGCATTGGAAAAATGTTTTGATGTTGGCTTTTTCGGAAAACGACACAATAAATTTGAATGAATTATATCGGTTTTGTCTTGACACTGTACTATTAATTCTCAGTGGCCTGTGAGTATAGACCAGTGGGAAGCCTTTTCTCGCCTTTTGGTATAGAATGAGAATGAGAACTTTTTTTCGAAAATGCATTGAGCTTTACTTGTCTTCGTACTTAAATATTATAGTATTTAGCATTTTCGATACTTAGGTCTTAACATATTTTAGTTCTGAGTTTTGACAATGGAAACAGGTGGCTCTGAAGTGTACCACTCTATGCTAAATTGAACTTACCTGCAAAAAAATTGATACAAAATTAAAACATGCGGAAACTCATACCTTTTGTTATCAATAGTATTATATATTTTTCCGCCCCTAAATGTTGAAAAATTCTGGATTCGGCCCTGTCGGGGTATCATCTAATTTAGAGTGAATCAACCACGCAATTAAATATCCACGTACACGGGTCAGTTCCGTCTTGGACTTCCACCAGACGATTTCGAACTTCCGCGTTGTGGCACACGACCAAATTCGAAAAACCCTTTCTGAAACCACCGATATGCGCGCGCAAAAGGATAGTACCAAGTGAAACACTACAACTTTTCAGAAATTCATCAAGTCAGAACCAACCAATTGGAGGACTGAAAAAAGTGAAATTTTTAATCGTCTCTATTTTTATCTGGATTTCCTGAGATACCTACTTCCTTCGATATATATGAAAAATGATAAATTAAGTGAAAATAATCAATGAAGCGATTCGAATATGCTTTTGTTAATTTTTATCATTTGAAAATTATCAGGAAACATATAGTGGAGGTGAGTACCATACAATATAATATTTTTTCCTAATGAATGCTCGATTGGTTATACTTATCACTACTACGTATGAATCGTGAGAGCCGTTTCCTGAAATCCTCAATTTGAAGAATAGTATAGTTCCAGGCAATAACTGCAACTCTGCGAATTTTCATGAACATTCATAATAATTTTTCCACAATTTCAAAAAATATCTTGAACTTGAAACTCATTTTTAAAAACTTGTCTAATCTTATTCCGCATCCTCATGTGCACTGGAATTTCTTTTTCAGCACTTAGCTCCATTTAGATACCTATGGCTAGTTCCCCTCAAATAGTTTTTTCTTCATTTTTCTATGCTAGTATGCACCCCTTTTAAATTGCATCTAGATAGTCCCAATAGTCAGTAAAATGGCTATAACATGCGGACAAACCTACGGGCATGACTAGAATATAAGGGTTCCTCTTTTGCCATTTTGGATATGGAAACTTAAAAAAATTGTCTTATTTGAATGATTTATAATCGCAAATATGGTCCAAAAAGAACAATCGAGAATTTTTAGAAATCTTCTTGAAAGTCCTCATATCTATTTAATATCTTAGTAATTAAACTCTTTTTGTGGTTCTTTAATACTTTTACGTCTTTTTATACCTGAATGAAGCTTCAGCTCATCAAGTTTAAAGAAATAAAATATTCCAACATATGCTTTTTTGTCAGAAACTGAGCAATTTTTGGAGAGAAAATGGATGTACTGAAGGTGTACTTCGATAGATATGTCGATCACACTGTCGAAAGAGAACTGGAGAACCAATTCCACATAGATCCGTTAGCTAGGAACTATGACAACTATCGATCTTCAAACTGCTCCACTGTCAGCTTGTACAACTTCACCCGCTCAACACCGTCCAATCAATTGTCGGATAGTGCATTGAATTATGCGAAAAACGACCCAATCAAATACGATGATCACTTGGAAAACTATGAGGACAGCCAATCTTCCATGTTTTTTCAAACTAACTCGTGCAATTCCAGCTTGTTAGACGAACAGGAAGAGCACAATTACTCTAATTTCAACCTCTTCTCACAGAGGAGAAACCCCAATGATGTAAATAAGAATATGTCTGGCAACAAGAAAAGTTATCGAGGAAGAAGGAAAAGTATGAGAGACAAGCCACCTTCCCCGTCCGTTATGCGAAGAAGAAGAATAGCTGCTAATGCCAGGGAAAGAAGAAGAATGAGCGGTCTCAACGAGGCGTTCGAAAGATTAAGACAAGTGATACCTAGTTTAGATGAAGAACATAAGTTGAGTAAGTTTGAAACTCTGCAGATGGCGCAAACATACATAATTTCCTTAAGGGAATTATTAGAAAATGATATTGACAGATTGAATAGGTGAGAGCTGCTTTTTACAATTTTCGAACAATGCAATAAGAATTTTCTGTCAACTATTGTACTTAATTGGGAGATGACAGAAATAATACTTACCAATCTTTGTTCTTTATCCATATAAGATATTTCATCCATACTGTTCGAAATTGTCCTTGGATCAAAATAAGAAAAAGAGTTATTTGAACATATGTCTGAAAATGCTACATTCATTCAGTGTGTTACACTTTCTTGAAAATCATTTTTCTTAAAAAAAACAATTTTTGAGAAATTTATATGAAGAGTTTGATGCCTTGAACGAATTTATTGCAATCAATCAAGTATAAAATGATTGTACCCAAAGGGAAAGTCGGGTAGTTTTTCACCGAAAAAAAACACCCAAAACTTTTTTTGCAATTTTCCAAATTTTTTTATTGTAGTAACTGAAAAAATTCTTTCTGAAACACGTTCCGGGAGAAAATAAAGCTGTAATACCAATACCTATCTTCAGATATCCCTCATTCTGTTGAAAGAATTACTGTTATGATATGAAACGACCAGAGATTAGGTATAATGGCTTTTATGTAATAGATCCGATTGATTAAGAATTCAACGAAATCGGTTGAAGCAGTATTAAGAAATTAAAAATGAATCGCATTTTACCCAAAGACTTTAAGCTTTATGTTATGACCAATACCAATGAAGCTTGTATGATCAAAATAAGGTAAGCTTTTGAACTGATATCGAATGGGTTCTATTGTAGTATACGAATTTATCGTCTTGATTTAGAGTTTTTTCTAGTCCAAATCTATAAGCTCTATCAATTGAGGACAAAAAATGTTTTCATGAATAGGTACATACTGTACATGTTATCGATGATAGGAATAGTCTGTCTGATGGATGATTTTAAAATGTATAATAAAGTTTCTAGATAAAAGATGGTATTTTACTTCTTCCCTTAGTTCATATTCACAAGGACAATAATGCGTTATTGCGGTTATGTACATAATAAATGCAGACAATCGAAGAGGTGAGTATAGGTATAGAAATATTTTCTGATTATCTTCATTCCTCCTCAAAGAAGAAAAATAACATCTCCACAACCGAAATCATTGTCAAAATTATATTCGTCAAAATATTCAACCAAAAATGATGACCTTTTTGACCAAGCTGAATTCGGAGAAAGCCGAATTGAAAAAAGATTTTCTTCGACTCCAAGAAATCAAAGAATAAACCATATAGCCATTGTACGAGATTCATGAACCAACGCTATAGCAAAACGTTATGAAATGATTATTGCATAGAAAAAAATTATGAAAAGCACTACCGTGAAGTCAGGAGCTTTTGAGCGCTCATTCACTTTGTAGGTAGATTCGCATTCTCCATTACAATTAGTTTTAATTTTCTATGGTTCTGGTCATGCGATCTAGACAGAATTTTGTGAGTATCTTGAACACGACATTTTACATCTGAGTGCAAAATTTCATCTCGGTCGAATGTGTAGTTTCGTTGTGATCAGAAAAATAAAACTTCGAACGGCCATATTTACGGAACCCTTGGTGGAATTCTACCCATTAACGAACTTAACATCGGCATTTGGGAACTGAACCCGCACTGAAAATTTCAAGTCTCTAGGACGATCCGTTCGAGAGTTCGATAAATACAGACATCGTGACGAAATGATATAGCCCTCGTGTAAGTAGTACGAGCGCTCAAAAATGAAGGGCAGAAATAGGTGACGCTTTGGAATTGTCAACATTTTTATTCATATAAAAATAATATACAATTAGAATGGGAGTTCATTCATAGTTACATAGTACAGGTACGGACAAAATTCATCACAATCAGTAAACAATTAAATGTATAAAATATAACAAATTACAACGGGATATAATAATACAACGATAGCAGATTCGAGTTAAATTTAGGAATCAACCTCAACAATTGTCAGTTTCAAAAATATTTCACTTTTTTCGGTGATTAAATGTTGTATAGTATGGAATGGTAATTTAACTTCATCCGAATTATATTTCGGGTATTTCATCTCCTTGTTAATAACTAACATAGGACATAAGTTATTCACTATCATATCGAGATTCTTATCCGATTTATCCAGAAGATGTATTTCATATTTATATTTTGAATGATAGCTCAAAGTGTGTAAACTAAATATAAGCGGAAGCGGAGATCCGTATAAAATTACGAATTGAAATATATGATTATTATACACAACAGCCTTCGATAATTTCTTCCTCTGAGGTGCCAAAGTTAAAGTTATGATGTCATCCATATTTTGTAATTCATGATTTTGTTGCAAATGATTTATCATCTTTATATTGTCTCCTTGCCATGAGCATCGAAGAATACATTTTTTCTTAGTATATTCACAATAAATTTGATGCTTCTTGAGATCTCTCAATAATAGGACGGTGGAGCATCCAATTGTTTTATTTCTACAAGGATAGTTTATGTTCTCTATCAAATCTTCCAACTGATAATTTCTGCTTCCTGTAGTGAATAAAATGAAATTGTTTGAGTTTATGAATGAGAAAAAAAATTGAAAAGTACTCAATGAATTCAGGAGCCTTTGCGCGCTTATTCATGTGTACCGTAACGGCCTTCAGTGTATAATGTCAGTATGGCAAGTACTGTCATGTTATTTCTATAATCTTCAAAAGATGAAATCACCGAATTATATTGAATATATCAGAAAACACGACTTTTTTTCTGTGTACCAAAACGGATTCAGTGTTCTTTGTCACTATGACAAATACTGTCATTTAATTTTTACGAACTTCAGAAGATGGAATCACCGAATTATATTGACAATATCAGAAAAACTTGCCTGTCTGTCCGGCCGTCCGGCCGCAAGCACGATAACGCTCGAACGGAACGATCTGGAGACTTGAAATTTCAGTGTGGGTTCAGTTCCCGTTAAGTTCGTTGATGGGCAGAATTCCATTAGGGGTTCCGTAAATATGGCCGTTCGAAATTTTGTTCTCCTGATATCTTCGAAACTACTGATTCGATCGAGATGAAATTTTTCACTCAAATGGAGCATGACGTGTTCAAGCTACATTTTTTCCAGATTACATAACCAGAACCATACAAAATTATAGCTTTCCAACGGAAAGGCTTAGGGACTTGAAATTTTCAGGATATTGAATGTCGAGATCACGTTTATCAGTTTTATCACTGAGCAATATTAGACTACGGGTTGCGTAAATATGGTCGTTTGATAATTCCAAAACTACGGATTCGATCGTGACAAAATTTTGTATTTCAATGGAGAATGATATATTCCAGCTACATTTTTTCCAGATCGCATGACCAGAACCATAGAAAATTATAACTTTCGAACGGAAAGGCCTAGGGACTTGAAATTATCAGGATAGGTGTGGATCTTGAATGTCGCAGTCACATTCATCAATGGGCAAAATAAGACTAGCGGTTCCGTAAATATGGCAATGCACAATATTTTTTTCCTGATAATTTAGAAACTACTGATTGGATGAATTTTGCACATAGATGAAGAATAATGAATTCAAACTACGTGCGAAATTTTGTCTTGAGTTTCGCCTTAGTACGAGCAAAATTCCATTCCAATCCAATCAGTGATTTCAAAATTATCAGGAAAAAAATATTTTGAACGGTCATATTTACGGAGCCCCTAGTCTAATTCTGCTCATTGATATACGTGACCGCGATATTCGAGATCCACACCAGTCCTGAAAATTTCAAGTCCTTAGGGCTTTCCGTTCGAAAGTTATACTTTTCTATGGTTTATATGGCTCTGGTCATGCGATCTGGACAAAATGTAGTTTGAATATATCATTCTTCATTGAAATACAAAATTTCGTCACGATTGAATCTGTATAGTTTTGAACTCACTTAAATTTCTAACGACCATATTTACGGAACCCCTAGTCCAATTTTGCTCATTGATATACCTGACGAGCGCTCAAAAAGATACTGTCATACCAAAGATTAACTGCTACCTTGAGATTTTTAACCACAGGACGATCGTAGGAGTGCCTACCATTTTCTACAGAAATATATCGTAAAGCACCCGGAAAAATTATTATACTGTTTATTTTTGCCAATTTTTTTTTCCAGTTTGCTGTATACAGCACCTTTTTTGGCGTGATCATGGTATCCAGCAGATTTCTCAATTAACCTGTTAAAAGGTTGAACTGAGACTAAAATACTAAATAAAGTACTGTCGGAGGTACTGTTGAAACTAACAGTTGAAATTGTACTTCAGTGGCCGCCCTATGGAGGGTAGAGATATCTACCCTCCCATAGGGTTCCCTGAGTTACACATAATAAGAATAACAATAAATTTCGTGCTTTGGAAAAAATACATATTTCTTGCACAAGTCAAAAAGGACTATATGAAATTATCCCAAAAAATTACGAAAAGCACTGCCGTGAAGGCAGGAGCTCGTACATGCACCTTGTAGGTAGATTCGCATTTTCCTGTTTTGGAAACCAATTGAGGAAATTTTTGACAGCTGTCAAACAAATTTAGGCGAAACCAAGGCGAAAATCCAGACTTAAAGTCAGGGCTTTAGGTGACCAATTTTTTTTTCGATAATTCGCTAGAATTTTCTACGGTATCTATGGTCTTGGTAATGCGATCTGGACACAATTTCCAACGTAGTTTGAATATATTATTCTTCATCTATCTGCGAAATTTCATTCCAATCCAATAAGTAGTTTCGAAATTATTAGGAAAAAAATAGTTTGAACGGCTACATTTACGGAACCCCAAGTCTAATTCTGCTCATTGATGAACTTGAACGCGAAATTCGCGATCCGAACCTATCCTGAAAATTTCAAGTCCCTAGGCCTTTCCCTTCGAAAGTTATGATTTTTTATGGTTTTGATCCGGCGATCTGGAAAAAATTAAGCTTGAATATATTATTCTCAATTTAAATACAGAATTTCGTCATTATTAAATCCATTGTTTCAAAATTATCAAGAAAACCGAATATCAAACGGCCATATTTACGGAACCCCTGAACCCCTAGTCTAGTTTTGCTCGTTGATGAACGTTACCGCGAAATTCGCGATCCAAACCTATCCTGAAAATTTCAAGTTCCTAGGCCTTTCCGTTCAAAAGTTACAATTTTCTATGGTTTCTATGGTTCTGGTGATGCGATCTGGACAAAATTTTGAAAACGACCACTTAACCGCGGCGCGGTATTCGAGATTCGAACCTACTCTGAATATTTCAAGTTTCTAGATCATTCCGTTCGAGAGTTATCGTGTATACGGACGGACGGACAGACTTCGAATTTCGTGACGAAATGATTTAGCCCTCGTGTAAGTAGTACGAGCGCTCAAAAATGATTATTTCATTTCTCATTTGATAAGATACGTCAAATTTTACTACTTAAAAGTTTATTGAAAAAATTCGTAAAAACAAATGTTTATTTCATAATACCTATTATTATTTTCCTAAATTATTCAAATATTCTGATTATTCGCAAGAATAAACACACAAAACTGCCAATCTCGCGAGATCTCGAAATTGGCGAGATCTTGCGGTATTGTTATTCATAAACTCGCGAGATCTCGTCTGAGCCCCAATCTCGCGAGATTGCATTCCCTAATTGAAACAAACCCGACTTTGTTTTGTATATTAAGATTATTCAATCTCTATGAAAATGTAATGGAATTATTTGCCACATTAACGTTTGTAGTTTTATATTTGGTTCTATAGTCATGCCAAATTATCTTAATGCCTTGTTTACATTTGACGAGTATTTGGCCGAGGCAGTGATCTCGGCCGAGTACTTTACCGTCTAAACTACTCTAAACCCAAGGTACAGTACTCGACCCAGTGATCAGACGGGTTAAATGAGCGAGTGAGTGAATAGAAACGGTTTCTATTGTGCCTGTGTACCTTGTGTTTAGACGGTCAATTACTCGGCCGAGATCACTGTCTCGGCCAAATACTCGTCAAATGTAAACAAGGCATTAAAGTTGAAAGCTGGGCCACTTTACTCGCTTATCGCTGTCGTTTAGGATTGTAAGCGAGTAAACTAGCCGTGTGTAATTAAAGTTGCTCGTAAACTAGCTGTGAGTACTCATCTACTAGGTGGTTTCTGCTTCTATTGTCTACAAAATGTCGACGGAAATGTTCGGTTCACTCGCGAGCTTGTTGGCTATTGAGCGAGTGGAAAGTTTTGCGTGTGATCATAACTATCGCACTAGCCGACTCGCTCGATTCTAAACTCGACCTTTAACAGCTTGTAAACTTGATTAGTATTGTGTGACCTATCTGGCGAATAATTGAAACAAGCGCGCAGAAGCTCCAGACTAGAATTGAGCCATTCATTCAATTTCACCCAAAATTTGGGATACTTTTTAAAATATCGAATAGTTAATCGCAATCAACAAAACACTGTTGTCCACTATTATTTTATGGTCGTTTGTTTGAGAGCAAAGCTCACTTCTTCTAAAACTATAAGTTTCTACTACATTAATTAATTAATTCATTATTGTTTTTTGGAGTGTTAAAATTGAAGAAATTCGATACTCACTTGTCATTTCTCCCCTACATTTAGGACAGGACGTAATAAATTTAGTACAAGAATCACATACGCTGTGACCAGCTCTACATAAATATATAGGTGGAACCATATAATCCAGACAAACCATACATTCTATTTTAAGAGGTAGTTTAGCATCTAAAGAATCTTTTTTTCTTGGTACAGAAATTCTTGATTCAAGTGGAATACTTGTCACTCGTCTATTACTTTTCTTGTTGATACTCAATTTCAAATTGAAGCAATCTGTATTTAGGAAGTCTTTCAGATATGAAACATCAAGTATGATGTCATTCCTAGCTATAATTTCCTTGAAAGTTCGGTCATTGTAGGGTTCCACCCTATCTTTTCGAAAAACAACAGAAAAATCCGAATTAGTCCGTACTTCTATCTGGTATCGGAAAAATTGACATTCGACTTCACTCAAAGTAGTATAAACTAGGACAATATATTTATTTTCATTTTTCAAGTATTTGAATAAAACCATGAACAGACAATTCCATTCTTCAATGAAAAAGAAGGATGTTTGATTGTCAGGTAAAGTAACTTCACAAATTTTGCGAAAATATTTTTGGTGATATGTCTTTGCATGAGGAATCAAATCTTTATTATTACCCCTCCAATCACAAACTTCTTCAAGAGTCAAAAAGGGTCGATTCATTTCATTGAGAGGACATACAGTGTTTTGGAAAGGACAAGAATCTTCATGTGTCATTACTTTGTTCATTTCAAGTTCTGCCTTACATCCAAAGACATCATAGCAGCATGGAAATACAAGGAAATGTGCGACATTTTCATACAACCTTTGTCGTTCACCTATTTCAACCGTATAGCTTTTCATACAATCCTGATTTCTTATACATCTGCCGCATATGAATTCCTGCTCAGAAGAAAATGAGTATATTGGAAACACGGATAAATACTTTTCACACAACTGACATTTCCAACCCTTTCCGTCATTTTTGAAAAATTTACGCCATTCAGCCATTATAAGTTAATTATAAACTAGTAGAACTAAAATTTACCAAACAATTATAATTCTAAAAAATCAGATCATTCAAATCCTCGATATTATGGCCTACTTATTACTTATTATTTATACAATGTTTGGTTGACAAGAATGGAAGAATGTCAACATTGTCAACCACAGTGCACAGTGCTGCCAACAGTGCCAACACTGCCAACAGTGCCAACACTGCCAACAGTGCCAACAGTAACAGTGCCATCTGCCATCCCCATAGACTAATATAATATTTTATTATTAGTCTATGGTCTATGGCCATCCCACTCAAGCAAGATGCATTGAATATAAGGAAAAAATCACGGAGTGGGTGACATCTACTTTTAATAGTTTGAACTACCCGAGTGATGAACAACAAACTAACATGGGAAAAGGGTGAAATATTTGTATGATTTTGAGTCATTTATGTATCGAAAGTGATATATTTAGATGATAATTTATGGACAATTGTTTCAAATGAACTGTATACGAGCTGAAAATGCAGTGGATTGTTAGGGGTAATGTGGGAATAAGATCACGAAAAATGTCCTCTGTTCCTCAATGCTCATCACATAGTTCTTCTGGAATTTCTTTGCAGAAATCCCAAGTCAGTTGAAAAATTGCAGACAATCTTGAAGATTGGGAAACGTATCTCAAAGAAGTTGTTTCTTTGCAGTGCACATCCTGAAAGATAATTTTTTGAGCGCTCGTACTACTTACACGAGGGCTACATCATTTCGTCACGATGTCTGTATTTTTCGAATTTTGAGCCGAAAATGGTCTCAAGCGACTATGTTCGACTCACTAACTGCTTTCCAGCCAGGTTCGTGTTACGCTTAAAGCCCCGAAAATTCGGGTTATGCACCAATGGGAAGGCGGAGGGCTTGACACTCCGGCACTGGATTCGTCAAACTTATGTCAAACTTTGGTTTGGAGCACTCCTGGGGCGCCCCAGACGGTGGCTGAAAAGCCACTACTGATGACGAATCCGTCGAAAAATTCGAGTCTTCCTGTCCGTCCGGCCGACCGTCCGTATACACGATAAGTCTCGAACGGAACGACCTGAAAACTTGAAATTTTCAGGGTAGGTTTGAATCTCGAATGCCGCGGTTGAGTTTGTTATTCGGCAAAATTCGACCAGGGGTTCCGTAAATATAGCCGTTTGAAATTTTGTTCTCCTGGTTACTTCGAACCTACTAATTCGATCAAAATGAAATTTTGCACTCAAGTTATATAACCCTTACATCCGAAACATATATGGAATATAACACATTTCTGATATACCAGCTCAGATAAACTCTATTTTCTTCTAATGCAGAACAGTTGAATTTGAATATAACACAATTTATTGATGCCCACACAAAATTTTAGCAGGATATGGCAAATATTTTCTAAGAAACCGAAGTTGGAAATGTCTTTTTGAGCGCTCGTACTGCTTACACTACATCATTGCGTCACGATGTCTGTATTTTTCCAATTTTGAGCCGAAAATGATATCAATCGATAAGGTTCGACTCACTGATGACGAATCCGTCGAGAAATTCGAGTCTGTCCGTCCGCATACACGATAACTCTAGAATGGAATGTCCTAGAAATTTGAAATTTTCAGGGTAGGTTCGAATCTCGAATGCCGCGGTTGAGTTCGTTATCGGGCAATATTCGCCCAGGGGTTCCGTAAATATGGCCGCTCGAATTTTTGTTTTCCTGATTATTTCGAAACTACAGATTCGATCAAGGTGAAATTTTGTAATCAGATGGAGAATAACGTATTCAAGCTACATGCAAAAATTTTTCCAGCTCGCATGACCAGAACCATAGAAACCATAGACAATTATAACCTACGAACGGTCACGTTCATCAATGTGCGGTCACGTTCATCAATGAGCAAAATTAGACTAGGGGTTCCGTAAATATAGCCGTTCAAACTATTTTTTTCCTGATAATTTCGAAACTACTTATTGGATTGGAATGAAATTTCGCACATAGATGAAGAATAATGTATTCAAACTACGTGGGAAATTTTGTCCAGATCGCATTACCAAGACAATAGATGCCGTAGAAAATTCTAGCGAATTATTGAAAAAAAATTGGTCACCTAAAACACTGACGTGACAAGGGAAGATCATACATAAGATTTGCAACAAAAAATGTCATATAACACATGGTCGAAATGTTGTCGGTTTTTCTTCAATTTAATATTTCATGGAATATTTCAAGTTTTTCCATAAAATCAATCATACTTCAGTTATCCTTAGAGCCTCATCAAATTCGACTACATATTTGGAAACAGCATTGAATTTTCTACAAGATAAACATTTTTGTCCGCCAAAAAAATTCTTATTGCGGGCGTGGTAAGGAGATGAATGTCACCATTCTGAAGTGAAGAAAACCAGCCATATTTTTCCAATGGTTTTATCGATGAAAAATCATCAATTATGGACATGTTTTTTTTTTGGCAAAAACTACTCCATTTAGTGTGCTTTCGAATGACATATCAACTTTTGTGCTTGCTGCTTGTCTTCTGCCCTAATATCATGGCTAACAAGATAACAACGAATAAGTAGAAATATTCCAAACCAGAATTTGCTCTATTTTCATGGAAATCGTGAATTTATCTCTAATTTCAATAAAACAAATTTCATGAAAACATGTGAAGAAAGACGACTACTTCTACGTATAACAGTTGTTCTAATTGTCCAACTCCTTGTTCAATACCTTTTTCACATCGTTTTCGCATTGAATTTATGAACCTTCGAAGTTCTCAACGTTTCTGATGCATTTCTGCACAACACAAATTTATTCTTGCGAACAGATCCTCTCGAGTCTGAACGCGAATTTGATATACTTTTTCTTTCAAGGTGTTCTAGGCATAACAATCCAAAGTCGTAAGGTCGGGGCTGTTTGGTGGCCATCTTACCGGGTCGTACCTCCCAATCCATTGCACTCCTAAATATTCATTCATTAAGTCCCGCAAATTCCGGCTCTGGGAGTCATGAGAGGTGAACTTTTCTGACCAGTAATACTTCCCGATCGGCTCAACGCTGAAGAATTCATTACCTCAATCCAAAGCAGCTTAACGGACATACCTATTGGACGAAATGCCCTTGGCTAACAGACAAAATGTTTGGTTTCAAATGGATGGCTGCCCAGCTCATAATAGCCGGAATATACGGGACTCAATGAATCAATATTTTGGAGTGCAATGGATTGTACGGTACGGTCCAGTAAGATTGCCACCAAGGTGGGCCGACCATAGGCCTTTGGATTTTTATGTATGGAACACCTTGGAAAGAAAAAGTAAGTATATCAAATTCGCGTTCAGACTCGATAGGATCTGATCGAAAGAATAAATTTGTGTTGTGCAGAAATGCGTCAAAAACGTTGTGAACTTCGCAGGTTTGTAGATTCAGTGCGAAAACGATGTGTAAAATGTATTGAATAAGGTAGTGGACATTTCGAACGATTGTTATAAGTAGTATTAGTCTGCCTTCTTTATATATTTTCATAGGATCTGTATTATTGAAATTTAGTTTATTCCTTCAAATTATTTTGATTCGACAGATAAATTAATAATTTCCATGAAAATAACTTCAATATTCAATCATAAAGAGCTTCAAAATGGAGCAAATTTAGGTTTGGAATATTTCGACTTATTCGTTGTTATCTTGTTAGCCATGATATCAAGGCAGAAGACAAGCAGCTAGCACAAAAGTTGATATGTCATTCAAAAGCACACTGAATGGGGTAGTTTTTGCTGAAAAGAAAACATGTCCTTAATTGATGATTTTTTCATCGATAAAATCATTGATAAAATATGACTGGTTTTTTTCACTTGAGAATCGTGACATTCATCTCCTTACCACGCCCGCAGTAAGAATTTTTTTGTAGAAAATTTAATGCTGTTTCCAAATATGTGGTCAAATCTGAAGAGGCTCTAAGGATATCTGAAGTATAATTGATTTTATGGAAGAACTTGAAATATTCTGTTAAATCAAGAAATGTAAAATTGAAGAATAACCGTCGACATTTCGACCATGTGTTATATGAAATTTTTTGTTGCAAATCTTATGTATGATCTACCCCTGTTTGGCCCTTTTAAAAGTAGACACCCTGTTCACTCACCCACATAATCAAAAATTTCCAAAGTGGTTATCTCGACTTTCACAGGCATTATTATTAATTCCGCAATCTTATAAAAAATATTTGATTTACTTGTTATGAAAGATAGAATAATTTTGACCATCATTCGGCCCGACATCTTGTGATTTTCAGCGCCATCAGCGGTTCGTGATTGTTCCCTTTAATTTATATACACCATAGAGACAAGATCAACCAGAGATATATATATATATATATCTTAAAAAATTATCACTAGGCGCGTTCGGTATGTACATCGGAATGATCAGATAAACACAAACATTTATTTTGTTAGTACATATCGTGATACTCTTTGATATAACCCCAACCAGTAACCACAGAGCATTGTCATTTCAAAGCAGGGTTGCCAGGTCTACTTATTTTTCAGTAGATCTACTGATTTGCATGTTGATCTACTGATCTACTGAAACATTTCATAATCTACTGAAAAAAATTATGACACTTATTTATTATTATTACCTATTATTATTAATATCTTGCGTGATATTTTAGCACGTTCTGTTTGAAAAAAAATTCGGGCGCAACTGATTATGAAATAGAATGCGTCTAAGCGTTTGATATGTTGGCAATGTCACATCACCACGCGGGGAATCACCGGTTATCGGCGGTTATGGATAAGACCATAGACTAGATAAGACGATGAGATTAAGATACGTAATTCAGATTAAATTAAATTCTTCATATACCTCTCCAATAACAGTTTGTTCCGTTTCATTTTTTGGATTTGTTGTTTTTTTGAGCGCTCGTACTACTTACACGAGGGCTATATCATTTCGTCACGATGTCTGTATTTTTCGAATTTTGAGCCGAAAATGGTCTCAATCGACTATGTTCGACTCACTGATGACGAATCCGTCGGAAAATTCGAGTCTGTCCGTCCGGCCGTCCGTCCGTCCGTCCGTCCGGCCGTCCGTCAGCACGATAACTCCCGAACGGATCAACCTAGAGACTTGAAATTTTCAGTGTAGGTTCAGATCCCAAATGCCTCGGTTAAGTTCGTTAATGGGCCAAATTCCACCAGGGGTTCCGTAAATATGGCCGTTCAAAGTTTTGTTTCCCTGATTGCTTGAAAACTACAGATTTGATCGAGATAAAATTTTGCACTCGAATGGAAAATGAGGTGTTCAAGCTACATGTGGATTTTTGTCCAGATCGCATGACCAGAACCATAGAAACCATAGAAAATTGTAACTTGTGAACGGAAACGCCTAGGGACTTGAAATTTTCAGGATAGGTGTGGATCTTGAATGTCGTGATCACGTTCATCTATGAGCAACATTATACAAGGGGTTCCGTAAATACGGTCGTTTGAAATTTTGTTTTCTCGATAAATTCGAAACTACAGATTCGATCGAGATGAAATTTTGTATTTTAATCGAGAATGATATATTGAAGCAATATTTTGTCCAGATCGCATGACCAGAACCATAGAAACCATAGAAAATTCTAACTTTTGAACGGAAAGGCCTAGGAACTTGAAATTTTCAGGGTGGGTTTGGATCGCAAATTTCACGGTCACGTTCATCAATGAGCAAAATTAGACTAGGGGTTCCGTAAATATGGCCGTTCAAAATATTTTTTTCCTCATAGTTTCGAAACTACTGATCGGATTGGAATGAAATTATGCACCTAGCTCAGGAATAATGTATTCAAACTACGTGCAAAATTTTGTCCATATCGCATCACCAAGACCATAGATACCGTGGAAAATTCTAGCGAATTATCGGAAAAAAATTGATCAGCTGAAGCACCGACATGAAGTCTGGAGTTTTGCCTAAGTTTCAGAATTTTTTTGACAGCAGTCAAAAATTCCTTCAATTGATTTCTGAAACTGGAAAATGCAAATCTACCTACAAGGTGCATGTACGAGCGCTCAAAAGCTCCTACCTTCACGGCAGTGCTTTTCGTAATTTTTTCTATTTGTTCCTCTTTTTTATTTAGTCGAATCTGTTAAGTACAAGTTCCTATTCAACTTCATTTTGTGATATTCATGATTAGAAATTGAGAATAGGTTATATGTTTATTTTTGTTTATAAAAACGTTCGTTTTTATTTTGTTGAAAATAGGTTACTTTTTTTTTCAATAAAAATACATAATTTCTTGGCGTCATAGGTACATTTCATTATTCATTCCTGAAATTTTGAGGGCATAAAATAAATCTACTGAAATCTACTGAATTTATGACAAGGTATCTACTGATGACATAAAAATCGGACTGGCAACCCTGTTTCAAAGAGCAACAAGCTAACCTAACAACAAACGAACCAACAACAAGTAAATAGTAAATCAGACAGAGAGATAACCATGGTTAAGTTTGGTCATATTATATTGTCAATAATTCAATAAATATTTTAAGATGACGTGGGTTTTCCCTGGATCTCAGTATTTTTCAAACGTTTCAGCGTAGGAAGAAGGAAATAAGAGCATTTAAGTTTTAATTACTTTCTTTGATATTTAGGGATGGAGTTATTATCTAAAGATTACCCTCTAAAATGTTCAATTTGCAATAAGCCGTTATCAGTGGCTCCAATTTATCATAATGATTATATTGGAAGTATATGTGGTAGATGTACACATAGAGGTATATTGGATGAAAACGAACAATCATCATTAGAGAGGCAGATAGTTCTGGAACAAATCGCAAAGTATTTGATTTTTCCATGTTCATATCAAGTCTTCGGATGTATGGTTAAACTAAAATGGGGCTCTGTTGAAAGACATGAGAACATTTGCCCTTTCAACATCATCGTTTGCCCACTTTCACATCAATATTTCCAAAGAAAATGTTCTTGGATTGACCAACCTCATAATTTAGCTGAGCATATGAGGAAAAAACATAAAAATTTGTTTTGTATACCACCTATAATGAAAATATCCCAAAAATTTCAAAATAAGATCCTATGCTGGGAATTAACTGGACGGGTCATCATAATTTCATTAATTTTCAACGATCATTTGAATAAATACTTATGTTTTATATCAGGCGATTTTGCACCAGAATTATGTAGTTCGTTTCAATGCTGTGTAGAAATTACCAGTGATAAAGTGGCCAATCCAATGGCGAAACAACATTTGGGAATACAACCATTCCGTGAAAATTATTTGGATAAACCTGAAAATAGTTTTGAAATCAATATGAATCGTTTCAAAAATGCAAATGAGTTAACATTAACATTCCAAATTACAAAGGAAGTGAATGCGAATGAAACTGAATTCAATCAACAGCTGCTACAAG
The DNA here is from genome assembly GCA_963966015.1 of Aphidecta obliterata. Taxonomy (NCBI): domain Eukaryota; kingdom Metazoa; phylum Arthropoda; class Insecta; order Coleoptera; family Coccinellidae; genus Aphidecta; species Aphidecta obliterata. The sequence goes on from OZ014428.1 coordinate 6,164,144, forward strand.
AATTGGGTTGTCCTGTTTGTTTTGAATATATGAAACCACCAATATTCATATGTGGTGCTGGACATAATATTTGTGGAAAATGTTCAAATAAAGTTGACCGATGTCCTATTTGCCGAGAAAATTTGTTTGGTGAGTTGATAGAATGCCTCATTTTATTTATTCCAATTTTTTATGGCGGAAATTCGAAAATGGTGAATCGTAATATATTGAATGCACTCAATCATGATGTTCTACTGCAGAATGCTGATATTAATTATCAAGCGAAGAAAGTCTATATTTTTCTTGCTCAAACTTATGAGGCCATCATTTTAATTTTTGTTTTTTTTTCAGGTGGAAGAAACTTTACACTAGAGACTCTGACTTCCAAAATACAGTATCCATGTGTGAATAATTTTCTTGGTTGCGGTTTTGTTGGAACGTCACAACAAGTTACAGGTCATGAAAGTAAATGTCAATATATTGAAATAACATGTTTAATGAAAAACTGTCAATGGAAAGGATCAAATAGTAATTTTAGGAAACACCTAATTGAGGAACATTCAAATATCTTGCTACAATTAGACACAATTCATGTTCATGATTTGAATAAGAAAGATCAACAATATTTTTTACTCCACAATGATGACATTTTTGTGCTGAAAATTTGTTTTGATATCAATCAACCTTTTAAATTTGCTGTTTTGCATTATGAATGTGAAACAACAAGTTGTAATTATGACTTCAAAATAATAGGTTGTTCTTCGTTTGGCATGAACATTACTCTATCAGATTGTTGTCAGCCAGTTCCTCATCATGCTGATTTGAGAGATGAGAATTATGATGTATCTTCTATACCATTTGATTTTTTGTCCCAATTTATGTTGAGTTTCAGTAATATAGAGTTCAAGTTGAATATTACCTGTGAAAATAAGGATTCTATTCTTTGAACTTTCCATAATGCCTGTGGATCCTAAAGTTACCTAAAGAATACTGCAGTCCATAATATATGTATGAAACCATTAAAGCCCCTGTGTTATGTGCAAAAGTTTCAGCAGGCCTCCGCAAATGGTGGCAGGACGCAATTCACAAGAAAAAATACATCTTGTTTTCTCATTGTTTTTTTTACTACAATGGTTTCGAAAACCAATAGTGTGTTTCTTCTATATTTACATATTGAAAGTAAAAAATAAAGAGGAATAATATATGAAAATTTTAATTTTGTTTCAATCACCTTAGGTAACCAAATAAAGTTCTAAAATTGATTGAACTAAAATTGGCAGGATCATTTTGAATTCAGTAATGAAATTAGAAAAATTATACCAGATAAACTATTACATAGCAAGCCAACAAAACAATTCATGTATCCCAGAGACCACCAAATTTATCATTTGCACCTGTAGACCGGTTTCGATTCTTATCAAATCTCGTCAGTACAGTTAGCAAAATAAAAAAATTCGATGTGAGAAACAGAAAACCTTTAAAACATAAGGCAACGATGACCGGAGAAAATTTCCGCAATCACGCCATTTGTCCGTTCCAAAAGCAACTGTCTCAAATATCTGTAGGTCATGAATCGGTTTCCAAACTCCCCAAGACCTGCCGTAAATATTACGAGCATATTGTCACACATGGAAATTACGGGTTCAAGCTTCAACCGTATTCGTCTGAATAATTGACTAACCTTATATAATGGCTGTTTATCTGAAATTATCAAATTCAGTAATGAAATTGAAAAAATTACGAAAAGCACTGCCGTGAAGGCAGGAGCTTTTGAGCGCTCGTTCATCCACCTTGTAGGTAGATTCGCATTTTCCAGTTTTAGAAATCAATTGAAGGAATTTTCGACAGCTGTCACAAAAATTCTGAAACTTAGGCGAAACTCCAGACTTCATGTCCATGCTTTAGGTGACCAATTTTTTTTAGATAATTCGCTAGAATTTCCTACGGTATCTATGGTCTTGGTGGTGCGATCTGGACAAAATTTGGCACTTAGTTTGAATTCATTATTCCTAAGCTAGGTGCAAAATATCATCCCAATCCAATCAGTAGTTTCGAAATTATCAGGAAAAAAATATTTTGAACAGCCATATTTACGGAACCCCTAGTCTAATTTTGCTCATTGATGAACGTGGCCGCCATATTCGCGATCCAAACTCTCCCTGAAAATTTCAAGTTCCTAGGCTTTTCCGTTCGAAAGTTACAATTTTCTATGGTTTCTATGGTTCTGGTCATGCGATCTGGACAAAATATTGTTTTAATATATTATTCTCGATTGAAATACAGAATTTCATCTCGATCAAATCCGTAGTTTAAAAATTATCGAGAAACCAAAATTTCAAATGACCATATTTACGGAACCCCTAGTATAATTCTGCTCATTGATAAACGTGAACGCGACATTTCAGATCCACACCTATCCTGAAAATTTCAAGTCCCTAGGCCTTTCCGTTCGAAAGTTATGATTTTATATGGTTTCTATGGTTCTGGTCATGTGATCTGGGGAAATGGAGCTTCAATATATCATTCTCCATTAGCATACAAAATTTCATCACGATCGAATCTGTAGTTTTGAAATTATCAAGAAAACTAAATTTCAAACGACCATATTTACGGAACCCCTAGTATAATTTTGCTCATAGATGAACGTGATCACGACATTCGAGATCCACACCTATCCTGAAAATTTCAAGTCCCTAGGCGTTTCCGTTCAAAAGTTACAATTTTCTATGGTTTCTATGGTTCTGGTCATGCGATCTGGACAAAATTTCACATGTAGCTTGAACACCTCATTCTCCATTTGAGTGCAAAATTTCATCTCAATCAAATCTGCAGTTTTCGAGTAATCAGGGAAACAAAACTTTGAACGGCCATATTTACGGAACCCCTGGTGGAATTTGGCCCATTAACGAACTCAACTGAGGCATTCGGGAACTGAACCCACACTGAAAATTTCAAGTCTCTAGGTTGTTCCGTTCGAGAGTTATCGTGCTTACGGACGGCCGGCCGGCCGGACGGACAGACTCAAATTTTCCGACGAATTCGTCATCAGTGAGTCGAACATAGTCGATTGAGACCATTTTCGGCTCAAAATTCGAAAAATACAGACATCGTGACGAAATGATATAGCCCTCGTGTAAGTAGTACGAGCGCTCAGAAATTAGGTGCAAATGGTGAAGGGGGTTGGTACATGAATTGTTTAGTTGGCTTGATATTAGTTTATCTAATATAATTATTCTGATTGCATTACTGAATTTGGTAATTTCAGATAAACAGCCATTATATCATTTTAGTCAATTATTCAGACGAATAAGGTATGGCAATATGCTCGTAATTTTTACGGCTGGTCACACATATGTCTTTGTCTTGGGGAGTTGGGAAAGCGCGATTCATGACCTATAGATATATGAGACAGTTGCTTTTGGAAAGGACAGATGGCGTGATTGCGAGAATTTTCTCCGTTTTCACCGTTGCCTTATGTTTTAAAGGTTTTCTGTTTCTCACATCAGTCTCATCGAATTTCTCATTTTGCTAACTGTACTGACGAGATTTGATATGAATCGAAACCGGTCTACAGGTGCAAATGATAAATTTGTTGGTCTCTGGGGTAAATGAATGAATTGAGCCGAAAATGGTCTCAATCAACTATGTTCGACTCACTGATGACGAATCCGCCGGAAAATTCAAGTCTCTCCGTCCCGAGTGATTCATTTTTGCATCGAAAGTGATATATTTAGATGAAAATTCCACACATGTGATTTTTAACCAATCAGAACGTATATTTCTGACAGATCACCATCGCAACGGATGAATTATACTGGAAATTTTTTTGACGTTTATAATGACAGAATATTATACTTGATGAATACGAAAATTGATGTTGTTGGAAATAAACGCATTTGGTGTGGAATTTTCTTACCGAATACCACACGAGGTCAAATTAAATCCGGAAATTTTTTCTCACTCATGAATATTTTTAGAAAATTATCCCTCGTCTTCGACTCGGGATAATTTTCAAAATATTCATGAGCTCGAAAAAATTTCCGGCAATAATTTGACCTCTAGTGGTATTACTAGTGAAAATTCCACACATGTGATTTTTAACCAATCAGAACGTGTATTTCTGACAGATCACTATCGCAACGGATGAATTTTAGTGGAAATTCTTTCCTCGTGGGTAGGTACCCAACAGCGAATTATACTGGAAATTTTTTTGGCGTTTATAATGACAGAATATTCTTTTTGACAATCAAATTTTATTTTGTTCACATGAGTGGAATTTTCTTACCGAATACCACACGAGGTCAAATTGAATCCGGAAATTTTTTCTCGCTCATGATTATTTTTAGAAAATTATCCCTCGTCTTCGACTCGAGATAATTTTCAAAATATTCATGAGCTCGAAAAAATTTCCGGAAATAATTTGACCTCTAGTGGTATTACTAGTGATAATTTTTTACTAACTATAGTAACCAATCAAATTTCTTGATTTAGAGTCATGTGTCTAATTTCATCCAATCATCTATGGATTACAGCAATAATACCCTACATGTGGTGTTTTCAGTTTGGTGTTGAATAAATATTAAACGTCAGAGTGACAATCAATATTTTGAAATCTACACTACAAAGTAAAAAATTATCTTATCGAATACCCCTCGGGCTTTGATGAATCCTCAACATTTTGTCATAGAGAATCCTTTAAGCGTGTTGATTTAGGATAATAGCCAAGCAACATGCTTTCAGCATTCTCTATGACAAAATTATTTCGGTATTATCAAGGCCCTAGGGGTATTACTACTGATAATTTATGGACAATTGCTTCAAATGAACTGTATACGAGCTGAAAATGCAGCGGATTGTAAGGGGTAATGTGGGAATAAGATCACGAAAAATGTGCTCTTTTCCTCAACGCTCATCACATAGTTCTTCTGAAATTTCTTTGCCAAAATTCTCGTTGAATCCCAAGTCCGTTAAAAAATTGCAGACAATCTTGAAGATTGGGAAACGTATCTCAAAAAAGTTGTTTCTTTGCAGCAAGCACATCCTGAAAGATAATTTTTTGAGCGCTCGTACTACTTACACGAGGGCTACATCATTTCGTCACGATGTCTGTATTTTCGAATTTTGAGCCGAAAATGGTCTCAATCTTCTATGTTCGACTCACTGATGACGAATCCTTCGGAAAATTCGAGTCTGTCCGTCCGGCCGGCCGTAAGCACGATAACTGTAGGTTCAGATCCCAAATGCCTCGGTTAAGTTCGTTAATGGGCAGAATTCCACCAAGGGTTCCGTAAATATGGCCGTTCAAACTTTTGTTCTCCTAATTACTTCGAAACTACAGATTCGATCGAGATGAAATTTTGCACTCAAATGGAGGATGAGGTGTTCAAGCTACATGTGAAATTTTGTCCAGATCGAATGACCAGAACCATAGAAAATTGTAACTTTCGAACAGAAACGCCTAGGGACTTGAAATTTTCAGGATAGGTGTGGATCTCGAATGTCGTGATGACGTTCATCAATGAGCAGAATTATACTAAGGGTTCCGTAAATACGGTCGTTTGAAATTTTGTTTTCTCGATCATTTCGAAACTACGGATTCGATCGAGATAAAATTTTGTATTTTGATCGAGAATGATATATTAAAGCAACATTTTGTTCAGATCGCATGACCAGAACCATAGAAACCATAGAAAATTATAACTATAAGGGAGAGTCCTAGAAACTCGAAATTTTCAGGGCAGGTTCGGATCGCGAATGTCGCGGTCACGTTCATCAATGAGCAAAATTCGACCAGGGGTTCCGTGAATATGGCCGTTCAAAATATTTTTTTCCTGATAATTCCGAAGCTACCCATTGGGTTGGAATGAAATTTTGCAAAGAGATGAAGAATAATGTATTCAAACTACGTGGGAAATTTCGTTCAGATCGCATTACCAAGACCATAGATACCGTAGAAAATTCTAGCGAATTATCGAAAAAAATTGATCAGCTGAAGCACTGACATGAAGTCTGGAGAACTTTTTTGACAGCTGTCGAAAATTCATTCAATTGATTTCTAAAACTGGAAAATGCGAATCTACCTACAAGGTGGATGTACGAGCGCTCAAAAGCTCCTGACTTCACGGTAGTGCTTTTCGTAATTTTTTCATTTAAGAAATATTTTTTTAGTAACTTACCGAAAATTTGCCGCCCCTAAAACCGTGCCGCCCGTAGGCCATGACCTATGTTGGCCTATGCGCTAATATTACCTTGGGATAACAGATTTAAGCTAAGGGAAGATACATTGGCATCGGACGAATGGCACGGATCGAAAAAAAGTGCTTTCAAAGAGATTGAATGGAGCTACGCACATAATGTACGGACGGCAGGCATCGTATTTCTTTCCGTTCCGTACGTATCGTCCGTCCGATGCCGATGTATGTGTTAATCTGGAAAAATAAAATATTAGACCGTAAACTGAGATATTCTGTGATTTTGACCATAGATACACCCAATTTTAACATGTGGTAAGTAGAAAATGCGTTTCAAGTTACGTTCATTGTGAACACCGTAAGAATTACAATAATATTACGTTTACGTTAGAGTTACGCTTACGTTCATTGTGAATGGCAACTAATTCTCCGATTGATTGGTGAAATATATCAAGTTAACTGAAGCACTATAGTGTAGGTACCTAACGAGAATTTTTTTAATAATATTGAATAACAACATAAATGTTCAACGTTTGTTGGAATGAAATACCCGAAATTTTATTGTACCTCTACCATTTGTGATTCTAATTTGAAAAGAGAATTAAGAATAATACAAACAATGAACCACAATACTTTGATCCTTCCATAACATCTGAACAAAGAGATGAGATACTGATTATAAGTATTCAGAGACTACAACAATTTTATGAAGGTGAAATGAACAAGTTAACTAAGATCAAAAAAATGGTAGGTGCATGGTTAACTCATAGAAAAATTTTCCGGTACAAAAACGACTACAATATCCTTAATCTCTATTTATACCGCATAATCATCGATGAAATCATTATCTTCCATTCTTGTTTTTGTTTATCTACGTGATAACAAAACACAGGTTTCATATTACCTGCAGCACTTCGTCTAGGTCATTCTATGAGAACACGAACCTTTATCTCTTGGATGAACAAAAGTTCCTAGAAAAAGTGATTTGCTCAGTTAGAATCTATCGGCGAGCAATCGTAGTCGCACGCAAATAATTTGAATAAAAGTAAAGGTACCATGTGAATTACACAGTACTTTCACAATATATGCAAGGCAGGGAGTTGAGAACGTTCGGTATGCTTGATACAGTCGCCAGTTTTGATTTTCATTGGACCGTAGAAGGTTGTCATATGGAATGACGTTAGTGCGGCCTTTAAAACGCTCGCGGTAAATCGTCGGAAAATCAACAGTGCGTGGTGTTTTCATATTCTGCTCCACCGACGGTTCAAAGGTGTTCTTTTTTTGTGCAAAAATCTGGAAATTGATGAATTTGCTATTTCGCATTTCATCGTGTTGTAGGTGCTCATAATGTTATTGTGAATGAATTTAGTTGCAGATAAGATACAAGGATCGCTTTTTGATCGGAATAAAATCGATAGTAGCTAGTGAATATGCGGGAAAAATGGGAAAAAGAAGAAAATCTCAAGGAGGATGATGGACTTCCAGTAAGTAGAAATTTCTCATGCGTTATGGTTGTGTCGTCCACACCACTTCAATGTTGATTAATTCATTTTTGAATCAATAATAGGTGTAACAATTAGTGACGTGTAGTTATTCAACTTTTTTAGTTTATCAATATTAAAGGATAATATTGTCATGGCTATGAATAACGAAGTATCTCCATTTGTAGGATATGTTATTAATTCGTTAAAACTTTGTGTGGAAATTCAAAAATAATTTTTTATATTTACAAGGGGAGAGATGATGCAAAATCAGAAAGTTTTTTCATTATGTAATACTTTTTTTTGAATGATTTTTTCAATGAAATTATATAAGTACTTATACTAATGTCTAGAATAGCAATTGAAAAATAAAAGAATATTATCAAACCATTGTCCTTTTTTTCCAAACTCATTAAATCGTTTTGACCATTGCCTAGTAGTCAGTGGAAATTCGATGCCTAGAATCAACAGCTTCAATTGAAAACACTATTCTAAATATATTCTGATCTTAGGAAAAATTATAGATATCAGAAAAGTCAAATATATAGTATGATTTCACATCTGAGAGAATTCCATCAATAACTATCTCACCCAGCCAACCCCAATTCCATATTATGCCAAATAGTATCCTTCACAGAAGAAGAAAGATGATTGTGTTTGCTATTCAACTTTACTAACAAACGTCAAGTTTAGGGGTTCAACAGTTGAAAAAAATGAGGGTTTTCGCAGCGAGAAATTTATTGCTCCGTTCAAAAACTTATTATTATTATGAGAAATATCATAGTTTCTATATACATATTTTAATAGCTAACATCGATCAGAGTAGAACTTGTTATGAAGTTCTTCCGAAATTATATAATTTATACACAGTCTTGAATTAAAATTAAATTATCAAAGATTATAAGTTTATTCCCATCGCTTGAAGGTTATTGAAACAATCAAAACTCCAGTTCAAACGTAAATAATTGAATCTGCCTGAACCTTCGTTAAAATATTGTTATTATTCTCAAAAAATAAAATATTGGCGGCTCCTGCCTGAGCATTTGCAATGAATTCGTAAGCCAAAAACAATATTAGTGAATATCGAAAATTCATACTTGAGGAAAGTAAGTAGGTTTATCACTCAATTATTCTGAGGGAATTCCAATCAGTGTTGATTAAAATATAATCTCCTTTAATCTTCCATGAAAGCAGAGGTAGGCAATCTTAATGATATGAGCGAAACATCCAGCTCTTATTCGTTTACCAGGTATCTATAACTGACGTCTCTTCGCCTTTTTTTATAAACTACCTCGGAAATGCCTTCAACATGTGTCTTTAGCGAGAAAAAGTTGGAAAGGAGGATCCATTCCAAGTATCAATTGAATGTATAAAAGCACAAAAGGTTAGGTTCAGTTCAGTCACAATATCTTAATCAAAATCCTAGACTGCAGCAAGGTCCTTTGACTCTTGCAAGGGAGTAATATTCGGAAAAGGAAAATAGACTTCAAAAGAAAGAATTCTGCAAATTTCAGAGGCTTTTTACTTACTCACCGATCCTTACATTAATGTTCCACGGAATATCTTAACTTCCTGCAAAATAATAAATCTCAATTCTGGGGCAAAAAAGAACTTTCTTTTCGTTTTCGACTCTGTTGTGTACCTATATTATACTAGCCTATTATGAGTATAGCAAAATATTCTGAAAATTGATGGATTGATTTTTGGACCTGTGTCAACAAGTTTCTCCATCTGAAAAAACTTTTACTTTCATTCACCAAAACGTTCGTTACCGTACTTTCAAAATCATGAGAATTATAACTAGCATTATATTTTTGTATTAATTCAAGGTTCATGAAAAAAATTTATAGATGTTGTTAGAACATTTGGAACATAAGTAGAATGAAACCTTCTGTTAACGCCTCACTGAAATATAATTTGATGCATTTGAAATATTTTTCTGAAAAATTCTGAGAAAAAGTGAGATCGCGATGGAATTCCAACAACCTGTACCTTTATAACTAAATCGAATTTCGGAGAATGTTTTTGGTTCGGTGACATTTGCCAAAACGTAAACTGGAAAATTTCAAATAGCAAATCTAAATGTTAAATTACCAAATTCCCACGAGATCGATGAAAAACTGTTATAAATTATTATTGTGATGAAATATCCTTGTAAAATTTTTCTTTTGTACTATGATTCTGGAAAAAAGTGACAATAACACCCTGTAAATGTCGATATTTTGATTCGGACAAAATATTATACGAAATAACAACATAGTCATAGAATGTGACCACTGCGATTCATTTAATCACTTCGGTTTAGCCCACTCTTCCTTTATCTAAGAAAGGAATGTAACATATCCGGCGTTGAAAATATAAACAAAGGACTTAAATTCAGAATAGATATCCAGAGTTTCGGCTTATCGAATCCGTAAAATGGTTCAGTTGGATTTCTGAAATCGGTCTTTTCCGCTTTCAGGAATCTGAATTTCCCCTTTATGACTTCGTGGCCACAGCATTCCTTCAGCAGCAAGGCGTTCTGTTACTAAGTCAACTAAATGTACAAAAGTTTCGTTCTCCTCCCCATAGAATCTACATTCGTCATTTTCTGCTGAAACTAATCTCACTAGATTCTTTCCGAGGCGACCGTGACCCGTAAGCGCCATAAGGAAGCCCTTTGTTGCTTAAATCAAGATAAGTTTTTGATCACTCAGTGCTGAAATTCTGCACCTTTCTGGAATGCCCCAAACATGGGAGTGTTTTCCTGTCAGTCTTCTCTTCTCGAACTGTTCTTCATAGGTGTGATTCCCTATGGCACAGAAACGTTCTGGTCCTTCAAAGGAGGGCGATGATAACTGCGAAACTGTTTGAATCACTCGTATATAAAAATATTCTCTCGCTCGTCAAAAATCTTATCATACCCGAACAGCACGGCTTTCTGAAAGGAAGGTCTATAGAAACTAATTTAATTAATTTCCTCGAATATACTTATGAAGCTTTGGATGAGAAAATTCAAGTTGATGTTATCCATATCGACTTCACGAAATGTTTTGATAAAATTAACCATGATATTTTATTGAGGAGATTGGATGATGTGGGAATCGGTGGTACACTGTTGAACTGGTCGAGATCATACCTACTCGGAAGGGGTCAAAACGTGTCTGTTGATGGGGAGTTCATGTCGGAGAGTGTTGATTGCACGTCTGGCGTTCCCCAGGGTTCGCACCTAGGTCCGCTTTTCTTTTTAATATATGTTAAGAGTATACATACTGTCTTCAAATTCTGTCGTTTTCTCATGTATGCAGATGATTTAAAAATATTCCTATTTATCAGAAACCTAGCCGACTGTCTAACCATCCAGAAAGAATTAGATCCTTTCACAAAATTCTGTTCATTGAACGATCTATTTTTGAATATTAATAAATGCAACGTCATCACATTTGCAAGGAATAAATTACCAACTTTTCATGACTACAAAATTGGCGAAACAGTGCTGACCCGAGTTACCAAAATAGAAGATTTAGGGATTATATTCGACTCAAAACTTTTGTTCAGTTATCACATTGAAAGCATTGTCGCATCTGCTAGTAGAATGCTCGGATATATTTTTAGGCAATGTTAACCTTTCAGAAACACTCTACCCCTAATACATGTGTACTACACATACGTGTTCAGCCGATTGAATTTTGCCTCAGTAATCTGGAACCCACAGTATAACATTTATATTTCACGCCTTGAAAGAGTCCAGAACCGATTTCTGAAACGCATTGCTCTCAGAAGAAACCTGTTTTTGCAGCATGGTGTAGATCGCTATCCCTATTTAAGAAGAGAATTCCAAATATTATCTCTCGAAGACAGACGTAGAATGAACGACATCTTATTCTTGTCGAAAATATTGGGTTGGGATCTGCAGTCTGCTGATATTCTTGAAAAGATAAGAATCAACATTCCGTCATTCAATCTGAGACAACATGAATTATTTCATGTTGAATTCAAGCGGACTAATTACACTAGAAACGGTCCACTCATTAGGATGCTGCGTTCCGCCAACGGATCACAACACCTAGTTGACATATTTCACCTCTCGCCACAAAGAATGAAAAAAAAACTTAAAAAAATTCATACATTAGTGCCTATTGAAATACTATTTCCAGGTTTTAGGTAATCCATCATTGAGTTTGATTGTGTTCTTTATTGTTTGCTACTTGGATAACATGATATGATGCTTTTTTTTATTAGTTCCTGTTAGACCTAATTTTTGAGTGATTTTTTTTTCCATTTCCTCTATTGTGGATATTGTTTTTGGGTTCCATACCTGTTTGTATCCCCAATTCTCTAAATAAATAAAATAAATAAATAAATAATGGCCACTCTTCTTGTCAATGTTTTGGATTCCTTGTTTCCTCTGATTCCGATCTTTTTATTCTTGCTTAGTTGGATGAGTTCATCGAGGCTCGGATGACATTGGAGCTCCGCGCTTTGATAACACCTTGGTTGTCCGAGTAAATTCCTATGCCGCCCATCTAAATTGTATACATCTTTCAATTGCGTGAATTTCTGCCTGAAAGATGCCAGGGTAGGTAGGTACAGCCTGAGTATTTTGTTGCAGGCCCCAGTTCCTTTGTTGGTTTCAGAGCCTTCCGGGTACCATTTTATTGTATTCTCTTTGGAAGCAAAAGCGGTGGAATCCCTTTCCCAGTCTATTTTTGTGGATGTGATGTGTTTGGTGAGAGACCCGGCTCATTGATCTTCAGTTCTCTCGTTTCTTGTTTCTTCTACAGAGGTTCTGAGAGTGGCCTCATGGAATCATCTATCTACCACTAGATGTAGAGCTGTGAGATCTGTGATAATCTCTGAAGCCCTGGTTGGTTATGTTCTCATGCTCCAGTGATGCATATGCATGCTCATCTTCGCACCTTATCCAGGATTATCCTTATGGTCCATTGTTTTGTTTTTCTATATCAGACTACTACCCTGTTGGTTATAATGACAACACACTTCCATCCCAATATTTTTAGGTGACAAGCTCAAAAGTAACCCGCAAGATTTCTGCACATCATCATAGCCTTTATGGATTTCCTAGCATTTATTTATTTATCCACCAAATAAAATACATAGGGGTTTATTACATCCCATCAAAAATTACATGGGGGTGTCAAATGATTGCTTAAATAAAATAAAACATAATACGAAGGATACTGATAACAAACAGTTTCACATAAAATAGTCTTCAACAATATGTCAAACCACTAAATCTCCCGTTGTAGGCGTTTTTTGGAGTAATTCCTTTAGTCTGGTTTTGAGTACTTTTTTCTTCATATTTTTAAACTCTAAAGGTACCTTGTTATATATACTCTTATGGCTGTGTGATTAATAACAAGTCACTCTGTGATGCTGCAGGGCGAGACTCACAAGAAAACACAGCCTTATATAAGTAGAGAAGGCAAGGTCAGTATCGACTCCCCGACGAGAAAACCCTGCAACTGTCACGATATCCAGTTCCACATAATGCCCGAACAGCATGTTTCTGTTTAATAAATAGAATAGAACAACAGAATGAGGACTCTCTCCCCAGAACACGATACCGCAAGAAATAACACTATGGAAGAAGCTGGAATATGCAATCCACGCAGATTCCTTACCAGCCAGTTGTTTCATTCTTCTCACGGTGAAAACAGCTCTTGAAAGTTTTTTCTTCTTTTCCCCAATATGGCAACTGAACCGAAGATCAGGTTCTTAGGACACACAAAGCAGCTTCAGGTTAGTTTTTTGTCCTGGATATATCTGAAATAATAGGTGTTCAGTTTTTTCTTCATTCATTTTGAGTTTGTTGGTATCAAACCAAAGTTTTGCTTGCTCAAGAGTCTTCTCCATTATGTCCTGGATGGAATTTGAATTTTTGCCTTTTCGTAGAAAGCTAGGATCAGCGAAAACCACCTGTAAATCTGCTGATACATTAGCCGGTAAATCGTTTATATAGACCAAGAACAAGAAAGCTTCCAGTATCGATCCCTGAGGGACACCACACTCTATGAATCCTACATCTGAGGTATCGAAAGACTTGCTCAGGTCAAAGGTGGAGAGTCGATCCCTTCCCCCCTTATAGAATGCATCAGCAACCGCGTTCATGAGTATTTTCAGAGCTGTAGACGTAGATCTTCCACCCAAGTATCCATGCTGCTCCTTGCAGAATATGTCATGACGTCGAAAAAATGATAGCAACCTAGCTTTATTCTCATATTTTTTTCTTTTTTTTATTTGTGATAGTGTTTGTCATGTTGTGATAACTTTTGAAACTAATAAATTAAATAAATGATATAACTATTACATAACTATTTTTATCGATGCCCCAGATGTGGACACAACATTTCGAAATGATGTGGCCAATAGTTTCTGAGAAACCGCCGTTTTGGAAGAGATTTTTTTGATAATCTCTTAGTGATACGATCCTTGCGAAATTCCACATGAACCTTCGTGTCGTTACATATCAACTAATTACAAATATTGTAAAAATTCAGATGTCTATATCTACGGATTAACTAGCTCAACCGGCGCATTCAGACCACTAGGCCTCTTCTTTCGAAAGTTATCGTGTATGCGGCCGGATCGGCATGACCGAATTGAAGTTGCCTTGAATCCTTAATAGGTATATGCGCCCAACCTAATTCGAGATAATTCTTGGCCCGAAATTAGAAAAATACAATATTCAGGCAAAATTGAAACGATCATAGAAACAAGCGCCCGCAAAAAACATAACGTCACAAATATTCAAGTGTATAAGCAATTGGAATTTTAACGTTCAACGAAACTATCAACTTTCGGATGGGGCATATTTTCTCCAATCGTCACCATGTGATATCTCGTATCTTCAGCTTTCGGTTGACCCATTGTTGATGAATCCCCCTGTAATGTGAATATCAATAGTGAATACAAAACACGGGTAGTGCTAGAAATAATTCGAGGTCTTCTTTTTTATGCGAACCATTATTCAATTATAACCTCTCTCTCTCAACTAATTATACCTATATTAATTCAACGTTCATTAACACAATATATTAATACGTACGTATTTCTCAACTTTGGACATGAGCGAGAAACATATTCAGTTTAATGGTGATTAAATTGTCGTTGAAAGATTTTAATGTCAGATTGCTCCTTGTACTGCAGTTTCAATGTCTCGGATAAGGTGTACATGCATATATCTCAGTAAGTTACATCTTAAAACAATAGCAACACTTTCGAATAGACAATAGGTTTCGTTACCTCGTTCTAATGTTGTATAGGAATGTTGAAATGTTGTTAAACAATTTTTAAGGCGTCAACAGGATCTCACTAGGTGGATGCTGTTCATTATCACCTATAGCACCGTTTTTAATCCTCAAAATTTATTCAGAACTATTAGAAAAGTAAATTAAGAACTTCCGTTTTATTTCCATTAATTTCAAACCAACACACATTCAGGACATTTGGAAAATAAGTTTATGATATCAGAAGAACGCCTATGTCGAGGGAAGCACTGTTAGAATGATTCAATGAGCTGAAACATTCTTCATCGTTTTTAAATATCCCGTGAGTTATTCGGAACTGAAGACCACAAAATTCGTACAAGATACAAGTAAAACTTATTCAGTCCTCAACAGATAACAGATTTATACCGAATATATATCTACCCTGCCCAATTTTGACAATATGTGGTTTCAATGAGACCGTATCTATACCATATTTATATCATACAGCAAGAAAAGCAAACTTTATTGCGTACACGTTCCGTAAAGGGAATATTATGTTACATTTCACGTTTCTAGGTCGTTCCGTTCGAAAGTTATAATTTTCTATGGTTTCTATGGTCGTCGTCATGCGATCTGTTTAGCTTGTAGCTGGAACACGTCATCCTCCTTCTGAGTGCAAAATTATATCTTGATCGAATCAGTGGTTTAGAAGTAATCAGGAAAACAAAATGTCGAACGGCCATATTTACGGAACCCCTGGTCGAATTTCATCCAATAATGAACTCAACTGCGGCATTCGAGATTTGAACTCACACTGAAAATTTCAAGTTTCTAGGTCGTTCCGTTAGAAGGTTATCGTGCTTACGGACGGCCTTCGTCAACATTATAATTTTTTCAAATGTTCAAGGTGCATTCGAGGTTTGAATACGCCAGAGATTTTCGAAGATATAGCTATCTGATTTTTTTTCCCCAATAATTCGAAACAGGTCAATCTGATCGAATCGAAACTTCTTATTCGTAGTAAAATACAGTCACGAAGGTTCATGTGGAATTTCGTAAGGATCGTGGCAAAAATTTTTTGTTAACATTATGAGGCAGGGATATTCCTAAATTTAAGGTACAAACGAAGAGGGAAGATTCCTTAGGTTATTTTAAGAAAAAAAAGTCCCATAAACATGGGATCGCAAACGTTTCGTTTTCGAGATACAGTTAAAGTTTGAATTTCCTTCAAGTTTTTTTCTCATAGTATCTAGGTACACTTCACAAGATATTCAACTGAAAAAGTTCGATTCAATGTGTCAAAACAAACAAGTGATTAATTCACCACAGCTTACTAACTGAATTTTCATGACAAATTGGATTTTTCTGAGGATTTCGAGATAATCGTTCAGAATTGTTTGCTCGAAATCGGAAGCAGATATGACAAAACTACAGACCATAAAGTTCATTATAACAACAAAGCTGCTTTTTACATTTTCTCAAATGGGCAGTGGCAGTGGCTCACCAAAAAATGTTCTGGAGGAAAACAGAGGACAGTGTTCCAGAAAAAATATCACCCTGTAGATTTGCTATCGAAATTGGCATGTCACATACTGTAAACTCTCAATTGTAATATAATATAATATGCCAAATTTCAGTTGAATATGGTGTGGAGTGTAGATACTACTTTCCGAAAACTCGGAAACAATTCAAACTTTAACACCCTGTATCTCGAAAACGAACCGTTTGTGATCCCATGTTTATGGGACTTTTTTTCCTAAAACTACTCAAGGACTCGCCCCTCTTCGTTTGTACCTCCAATTTAGGAACACCTGTATATAGTGTTATGGTTCGTTGAAGGTATAATAATGTAATTTTGAAATTTATGGAAACCACTAACAATATTCAAATAATTTTGTTTTAATTATATATTTTTATTTTTCTCGATACTCTATTTCAATGAGGGTTCTAAAGGTGAAAAAAAATTTTTTTACAAAAATATATAATCAGCATCTAATTCTACAAAAAACCAAATTCAACTATCAAAAGAAACTAAAACTAATATATCTAAACTCTGAAAAATCGTTCAATGGGTGAGTGCACTCATTATATGTTCTTCTATTTCCAATTACAATTTTCCTTCTTCTAACCAACACGCCGTTTCGATATCTCCTTCACTCGCCAATTCAATCGACGAATCTACTCTTGACAAACTTCCAAATACTATTTATTATACTTTTATTCTCGTAAAACCAATCTTTCTGCAAACTTTTTGAAAAATATCGACCTTTCCCCTTGACGTTTTTCTCAATTCTCAACTGGCCTGCTTTTCCCTTCCATATTATTTTATATCTCATTTCCTAGGTATTCCAACATTCTTGATACATTTTCATTCTTCTTAAACATAACTGAACCTAACTATTTAAAACTAATAATTTCAACCAATTCATATTTTTCTCTTCGAATGGAATGAACCTATACCAACACGCCCTCCAAGGTTCTCGTCGGATTTGGAATGACCCTGTATATTGAACAAAATTTACCGATTCTGCTTCGTGGCTCGCCGACCAGAATGGGATTCGCTGCAAGCCCCAACAGATACCAAATACGCGATTCAGTACTACACACTGCATCTTGCATCATGAAACATAATGGGGCCCACACACACTGAAACATGTTGCGATGCAAGAATAGACTCTAATGTTTCATGATACAAGTTTCAGTGTGTGTGGTTCTGAATCACTTATCTGGTATCAGTTGCAGTTTCAAGTGATACAGAGTTAAGATACCATTCGGTTCGGAGAGCGACGAGGCAGAATCGGCGATACTGATGCAAGTTTCAGTGTGTATGGGGTTGCATCGATGCGAAGTCGTTTCATGAATTCTGGAGTCGATACAAGGTATCGCAGCATGTTTCAGCGTGTGTGGGCCGTCTAAGACATGAAAACAAATTTTCAGATTTGTTGAGGAATGTGATATATAATATAATTTCTGTATTTCCATCTCGAAGAGTCGATGACATTATTCGTCACTTTATTTTTGATAAGATCTTATCTCGATAGAATAGACACATTCTGAGATGAGGATGCATTGGAGCAATTGATGCACTTCAAACACCTTGGTTTACTAATACTCAGCAGCTGTGAGAATTTAGAAGCCCTTTGTAAAACTAATTCTCATGTATGTATCTGAACCTCGAGCTTCAAGTTCTTGAACCAAACGAAGGGTGAGCAGAGTAGAAGTGAAAAACTTGTGAATTATTCAAAGCGTGAAATTTCATGATAAAGTTCGAAGCAGTACCATAAGACAAAAGTTGCAAATGGCAGACGATGGATCAGATCTAGAAGACACCAATGCGGTATAACCTGGGCAAAACGGTCAGGTCAAGATCACAAAGTGGACAGAAGACCAGAAAGCACAATGTAGAAGAGCTGATACCCTCAAGATCTCGAAGGTATCAGACGACCGCTGTGGTTTAAATTTGAAAAAGCGCCTAAAGGCTCCTGTCTTCACGTCGGTGTTTTTCTCGAATGTTTTCTAACTCTTCTCTGTATTAGCATTGATAATTTATGATTACAGATCGACATTCAACCTAAAATGACTTACCGACGAGCCGACAGGTTTTTCGATACAATAAATGTTTTATGATTTGCAGAATTGAATTATAATTAATTTATAGGTACCTAAAAATTATTTAAAAATTTCGTGATGCGTTCAGACAACCCTTGGACCCCCATAGTGGATACGTCCTTGTTCGATAGTAATGCATATATTGACATTGTTCTGATAAAGGAGGTACATAAATTGTGACATTCACAATGCAGTAAGGTAGTCATCCTGGTTTTTACAAATAAAAGATATAAGACACCTGATATTATTTAGAAATGAAACAAATGAATCATCACGAACAATAGCTAGCTGACAGAATAATCTCGTTTTATCAATGTCGTCATTTGTATGAAAATAATACGACAGAGAAAAATCTCTGGGGCTCATCGGAAGCATGCTAGTAAAATTGAGAAAGAAGTAGAAAATATTTTCATGAATTTCGCACAATGAAATTATTCAATCCTATTTCCTGCGGAGAAAAATAATATCTCTAGTACATTTTCTTGCGATTTCAAAAGGTTTCTTAAAAAATTTTTTTTTAGGGGAATATTTTGAGAAATTTTGTTATAAATTCATACGTACCTATAGGGTGTTTGGTTTACCGATACATATTTGAAACGGGTTGGAAGATCAGTCTATTTATTTATTCGATCATAATTTATTATTTACTATTCCACAAAGCGTCACGTATTCTGAAATATAGGTCGTCGTTTTGTGAAAAGAAATGCATATTGGGAATTGACAAATTAGAAATGAAATTTCACCAAAAATTTTTATTTACTTATTAATTATGATTCGGTACTATGTTCGAAATCAGAACGGTCACAAAATTAGAGCAACGGTTCAAAACGAAAACCGCTATTTTCCAAATAACGAGCAAAAAACCCTTCGAATCAAGCAATTTTGCCAATTAAATTAATTGGTGTCATTTCATTATTTGTCACACCAGTGGTTTCATCAGAAATCATCAGCTGAGTGTTTGGTTTCTCACTCTACATGATATACATGCAAGAATTAAGGCAAACAAGAAGATGAAAATCTGGAGCTCATAGATCGGGTGAAAGTAAGGAAGTCAAAAAATTGACATCTCTTTGAAAACTTTGGAATACGTGATTTTTTAATTTACCAATTTTTGTTGTTTATTACCATTTTTTTCTCCAACAATTTCATTGGATATTTCGCGAAACGTTAGATATTCTCGTATTATTCCTTTTCTGTAACCGCCCTCAGATTCTAGGCTGTAATGGTAAAAGAGTTTCTAAAAAAACTTTTTCATTCTTGATTCATACAAAAATTACAAAATGCCTTCACCAATTTCAATAGAATGTGAACAGTTGTCGATATATTTCAGATGTATTTTGTTTTTACTATTTTGTTATATTGGACTGATTATTTTCAGTTGCGCCAACTGAAAAAGATATGAACATTAGTGAAAAAGCTACTTATTTTGTTTGAAAAAGAATTACCCGACTCATTCCAGAGTTAGGTTTGAACTCCATCAACTGTAATACATACATATTCATTATCTGGAACATATCTCAGCATACCTGTATCTCTGAAACGAAGCATTTTCGGACATTTTTTTGTAATATTTCGACTGAAAAAACTGAGAAAATTTGTCTGAATTTCGCAGCATTTTTCAAAAGGCGTGAAATATTCATAGCATGGAGGAAACGATGATAGGTATTAAATTTTACGGTTCTCAGAGAAAGTCGAGAAATCGAATTATAGCTCATTTATTGAAAATTCCTTATATTCAACACATTTAAATAACATCCATCCAGTTTCCGCGACTTTGTATAGACTCAATGTGATCAATTTCTATCATCAGTGGTCGTTAAGAAGAAATGATCTATCAATTAATTTCTTCATCCGTTGAAAATCACGGCTATCTCGCGAGGAATAACGTTCAGATCAGGCTGGTCTTCATTAGCCGGAACTGGATTAATTACAGAACAAAAATTATGATTTGAAATATTATATCTGAATTACCAACCGATCATAGCACTCGTTTGAAATAATTTAATCGGTTTTAATGGCTGAAACCGTTGTATCGAGGTAGGACGAAACCGTAAGTGTGCAGTTATTTCAAAACGATTTTCGGACACTATCAACAAAACTGATCATACTACATTTTTTCATATTGAAATCTTCTGCTTTAAGTTTATAACGAGCGTTCAGAAAAATTCATGGCCGATCTCCTATGGAATATTTCTCTTCACCTCGGAAGCACCCTGTATTTTGAAAGTTAAGTTATCTAAAATAAAAATTTTGCTTCGTTTATTTGCGAAATGAATATCAACAAATACATACCTACTGGTATTCAATATTCAAAACACTAATCTTGTGTTAAATTATAATATATCCTTCTGATCCTATCTTTACTCTTATTATATTTTTTTATCCTCACTAGAATTTGTGATCAGTTTATACTTCATGTTCATCGATACAGTGCGGTTGTGTGTATCTAATGTTTCTTTGATAACCTCTAAATGCCAGGAGCTCGACTGTTATGAGAGTATGAAGAGAAACGGAGGAAATGACAAACGTCTTCTAAAACACATCAAGATGGCTAGAATACTTTAATGCGTGACTGAAAGTTGACATTTTTTTCAACCAATATTAAAATTCAGAAGCAATGGGCATTTACCCTAGCATATTACCGATGGGAATTCAAGCAATTGAAAGCCGTGTATAATTTGTTCTAGAAAAGAACTATTAGAAATGTGACATATAGTGATGCATCCAAGTGGCTATTTAACCACCAAGCTCCAATGTCATCAAAGATGGTATGGAAGTGTCTTATTGAACTCAACAATCTCTTCAAAGGAGACAAGGCCTTCTTGTTCTGGATTCCTGGATACTCAGGAATCAGGAGAAACGAGGACTGTAATGGAACCATAAGGCCCTTTAAGGGACGAGAACCTGTATATGGCTACACACCTTATATAAAGAAAAATTTGGAGAAAGAAGAGCACTTTGATAGAATCTTCTCAGTTTGGGGCATTCCAAAAAGTTCGAACGAAATTTTAATACCGAGAAATCAACTATTTTGATTTCAACGAGAATATGCAACAACCTCTTACAAGATTCTCTATTGGGCACCTTTGCTTCACAAAGCATCTAATGAGATTCAATATAATCAGAAAATGATGAAAGTAGGTTCTGCTAGGAGGAGGAAGAAATTCCTGAACAAATAATAGAAGAATGCCTCGCCATTTGAAGCCAACACAAAGAATGCTTAGGCCAACGTACCATTAATACTCCTTGATCCCCTCGCAGCTGCTGGAGTTCATTCAAAAAGGAAGGACATCAATAGAACTTTAGGTCGTAGTGCACACATATATCCCAATTTCTAATAATAAAATTAGTCTGGACAGCCCTGGAAGTTGAAATATTTAGTTCAACAATATAAAAACTAATATCATGAAAATTTTTACAGATACCCCAAAGCATCCATATGTACAACTATGACCTTCGCCCTCTCTACAAGAGCAAAGTCGTTAGAACACCTTCCCTCAGAGCGATGAACAACTATCACAACCTCTCCATCGAAACCTATGACGATAGCTTCGATAACCTCTCTTTTCTACCCGAAAACAGCAATGGTGACATTACCAAATACGAAGTACCTTATACGATATCGAACCGAAGTCTTTATAGCAACTCATCGACGTTAGATAGGTATGGCCAAGCTAATGTTAGGTCCTTTACACCCCAAACGACAGCTTCCACAACGTCAGAAATAGGATCTTCAAAGGACATGGGATCAACTGCGAGGTTGGTACCGCCTCAGTTGGAAATGGTAAGCTTTTTTTTAATTTCATTATCAAATATTTTGTTAGCACCACTTGTCACTTTCAGTAGAAAGTGACAAGAACCAAAAATCCAGGGCCAATATTTTAGTTATGAGTAGGCATATTTACGCGGTTTTTTCCCTGAATCAACTGAATACTTTTGTTCTATACCATTCTTCTGCCACAACCGCTACGCATTCCCAAAGTTGTTCGGTTTTAGTGTTGACCATACTTATTTGAAATGAAATCGATCAAGCTCCCCGAATGTCTAGGGTTATCCTACGATGTTAAACAACTTTCTCGGCCTGAAAAAGTGAACATAGACCTACAATATGTGTGCTTCCAACAAGATGATGAACTCATTGACTACATAAATTGAAGTCAAAATTCTCTCATGATATGAGCACGTTAAAAGTTTTCCCATACAATGAAATATTCGACGAAGGATTTGGCTGCATCCAAAAGCGCAGCCGGAAACTCAATGTTACACCCTTTATATTCAGTAATTAAAACGGAAATCATTTTTGTCGGAAGCCCTAAAATGACCACATACTACGGATTTGAGCAGACAGTGAAAGCAGTTGCCCACCCGTTGATTTTTTACAGTCTGATGGACATTCGGCCATACGGTCTGACTGAGTAAAATGGTTGGTCTGGAAGTTCTAGTATTGTTCCACGTACCTCGGTGACCAGTAGCCGTGGAAGAAAGTCGAGTAATGTTCGTAATTATTAATGAATGCTCTGTACGAACGAGAGGGCGAAATAATAAAGTGCCTATTGGTTTTTGCCTTGTTCTTCAGTGATATGTACTGCAGTTATGTTTGTCGACCAAACAAAGGATATTCCGGGTTTCGGTGATAATTCGAATTCTCATTGCAAGGGTGTTTGGGTGGCGAATGAAAATTTTTCTTCTTGGAGCCGAGCCATCAAATGCTTGTTGCGGAAGGTTCATTGTGATTCCTCCAGAAGGTTGTTTTTGGTGAGTAACATTCGAATTTATGCGGTTCGGCAAAGATAAATTGATACCACCTGATTTTATATTGTCGATTCGTTTACCCTGAAAATTTCAGAGAGATTATTTCATTCTTTGAAAAAACCTCCACTAAAACCAATCGCCAATGGTGTTTTTTGCATAGCTTGAACTGAATAAAAACTGTCAAATAATTAACTGAAAGGAGTTATCAAAGTTAATATATTATGATCGATTGCAATTATATGTACGCATTATTTCTCGATTTCTCCCTTCAAGCTTTTCGCGCTTTCTCTTGCTGTATGACGATTTGTTGAAAAATACATATGGTCAAGGTTCATGTTCATAATTTCAGGCTTCTAAAGTTAGTTGATCAACGTCCGGTGACGCTGACCGTTCACCGTAAGAGCTTGATCGTCCTCATTCTCAAAAACCTATGCTCTAATGATTTCCCCAGTCGAAAGACCAAACCAAAGAGTGATACGTTGGGTATTCATTAGCTCTTGTTCACTGACCAAGATGCGAAAATTCCGCTCGTTTACATAACCACTTATTTCAGTTAATTCCAAGTCAAACTGATCACGTTGCCTATGATCAGCTGACTCCTAGAGTCGTCAGCTTGCACAGGCTGTCAGGGGCGCGGAGCTGGTGGCCAAAAAAATTATAATGGCTTTCGCATGAGCAGAATTTTCCACTGAAAAGTATAATGGAATTCATTCCGAGGAAAGTTTGGTTTGGTTCCGAGGAAAAACAATTGGAATCAAATTTCTATCGTAGAAGAAAACCGTCAGGGGGGGGGGGGGGGGGCTTGGGGTGGTCCTTGGATGTTGAGTGATATGTTTTCGACTCGAAAATGTGATTACTTTTCTCGCAATTTCGAAAAAACACCAAAATAAAAGTTTTTCTTTTAGTTTTTTGCTCGTAAAATCTGAACCAATGAAGCGATGCTGACACTTTCTACGAAAGAATTGTAGAGAATGAAAAGACGAAGAAAATTAGTGTAAATGGAACTCAATCGGGTCATTGTTATCGTAGAAGAGCCGGAAAAACCGTAACAATCAGGATTGCGAAAGTAGAAGTATTGTAGGTAGGAAAATACTGTTTTTTTGGACGAGTAGACAAAATTCTAGGAAGAGCGTTAGCGAGTCCTGGAAGTCTGCGAGTCCTAAAAAACTCGTAATTTCTTTGCTACGGGAAACGTACTTTCCGGCCTAGTCCGGAAAGTACGTACTTTCCGGACTAGGCCGGGAAATGTTACTTTCTCAAAGGAAAAGCGTCTGGGAAGTGAGTACTGTCCGGACAGTTGCCAAAAAAAGCATTTTTTCAAGTTGCTGATAATCACGAGACTGAAATAAAAATGAAGACTATGGTAAGATTAGTTTTGCGGGTCGGGCGATCCTTCGTGCGCAGTGAAAAGTAGATTTCGGCGTTGTATAATAAGTAGGTGAATAACCACAACTTATGTAGAATTAGAGATGAAAAAAGAAAAAGGAGGAGGTGGATGATGAATCGAACAACGTAAGTGTTATACAATTATTCATTCATCGATTCAGGACTTACATAATGTTGATTAATATAACGACGGCAATCTGATGAATTCAAATAAGGTAAAGATGTAAACTAAGTAGTAGGCACCACCATTAAGTACTCAACTACAGTTGAAGAAGGTTGATTTGTCCGGTCAAAAGATTGATGCTAATATACAGTTGTTTGGCTAACCAGAAAGTCAAGTTCGGCTGACTGGTAGTATTTCGTTATCGCAATACCATTACCGATATGTCTGATGATCATGTAAGTATTTGAGAAGAAATTTCTTTTTAAATTACATCTCCTGATTTTCAGCTCTTGAAATACGTTGATCCGATTCTCGAACTAGGGATGTCTATGCGGTATGGTAACTCATTTCTGTACTGAAAGTTCAGTTTTAGTCTAGAACTCCAATTATCAACATTCTATTTTCAATTATTATTTTATATTATTAATTTTCAATAACAATAAAGAGGTTAACTGGAGTTGAATTACATTTTCCACAAACGTTATCACGTTGAAAATAAAAATTTGAAAAAATCGAAATCAGTTTCGATGACCACAGTTTCAATTTGAATCTGGGAGGAATTTCATGTTCGTGTTTATTTCTGTTAATGAA
This sequence comes from Aphidecta obliterata, assembly GCA_963966015.1. Taxonomy (NCBI): domain Eukaryota; kingdom Metazoa; phylum Arthropoda; class Insecta; order Coleoptera; family Coccinellidae; genus Aphidecta; species Aphidecta obliterata. Next base: position 6,189,507 of record OZ014428.1, read on the forward strand.
CCATTCTTCAACGACTCACGAAAAACGATTTAATTGATGTGGGCAACTAGAGTTTAATTGTCTCAAGTAGCCCAGTACGCGACAACTTATTCATATTGTCTCTAAATGTCTTGACATGTAGGGCTGTGTTAGTGTTGAATATCGTGTACCAACCCACCAATATGTTTTTTCTTCAATTATTGGAAAAACTAGAATTAGTGGTATTGAAACTACAGAGAGTGAGTTTATGATACATGAAATTTAAAGGAAAATAATTGAAATATTATTTGCGAATCATTTGCATGTTGCTCCATAGTCCATCGAATATCTTTCTGGTATCAGAGAGAAGGACAAAATTTAAAATTGAAGAAGTCTCGCAACGAATTTGACAGTGCGATAACTCAATACACCATTACAACGTATTTATGAACATCCCGAGATCAATTGAAACCAGGGAAACCATTTTTATAACTATATTGACATTAATTCATACACACTTCTTGTCCGGCAATCACCCAAGAACTGCCTCTTATTGTATTTGTTCGGTGGGTGACTTTAAACATATTTCCACAATTGGCCAAGAAAATTAGCATTAGAAATATTTCCAGGCAAAAATTTCATGATTGGAATGTCTTCAGTAAGGGTCCATCATGGACCCCTAAAGTTTTTCCCCTTCTACCGAGTACGGAGTACGACAGGGAAGGGGAAATGTAGGTCTAAAGGGGGTGTCTCTGCGCGGTTTCTCATTAATATATCTCCTACCTAAACTTATCGACTAGAAAGATGTAGAGCATTCATTACATTTTGTGTCGAATGATAACCGCTGATTTTTAGGAGCCGTTACCGATCTACAGTGGTAGGTAAGCCAAGAAAATTTAACACTTGGAAGGGTAATGCTGAACCCTAACCGAAGACATTCCAATCATACAATTTTTGCCTGGATTTATTTCCGATATCTCCGATTTATTAATCTAATTTATTCGAATGGATCGATCCAGGCACATAGGAGATATATTGGCAGTTGAAAAATGTTGTTGTAATTCCGGAGGTACAGCGGATTTGATACATATGGAATATATATATTGAAAACTTCATTCATTTGGGATATTTCGACTTTTTAATTGTACTTGGATGTATCGAACCAGGCACATATGTTATGTTGGGAGTTGAAAAAATTGACTGCATTTCTGGAAATACTGATTTTTCGAGGCATTCGGTATATATATTGAAAACTCCATTTGCAAGTTGAGATTCAACTAAAAGAAATCCACGAAAAAATACCACAAGGATAATGAAAATGACTTTTTAATGTTTTTTGAATTTAACAGGATTATTGGAAAATAAAGGTGGAGGAGACAATGGAATTCTATGCACATAAGAAAATGTAGTATTCGTTAAAAAGTGATTAAAACATTTGAAATGGATACCGTCAACAGTTAATCCCAAAAGAATGAACCACCTATATATTCTAGTCATAAATACATTATTCTGAAAATAAAAATTATAAGAAGCACTGACGTGTAGTCACGAGGTTTTGAGCGTTCGTGCATCCATCTTCTATTAGTAGTGTTCTTTCGTACTGATTCAACTGATGGAACTTATGTGATTTAAGTGAAAGCGATTTTGCAATCAGAACACATTCATTCACTTAACCCTTTAATGCATGGTGTTGCAAATTCGCAACAACACATTTTTTTGCCTCTTTTCTTCGATATAGGCGGATTTGAATCATGTTGCAGATATAAAACGTAGTGTTTGATTCTTTAGCAACCTATAATATTTGATAAAAACATTCGGCTCGGGAATAGTTCATAACAGTAGTTGACATACCAAAGTGAAAAACTGATTCTGTCGCGCTCCGCATTGTAGCAAAATATAATACCTCAATATTTGTGCATTTATTGGTGAAACTATTGGAAAAAAATCAAATTACTTTGATAAGTTCATCAACTTCAGATTCATTACGAGAAATACGTAAATGTTTCGAAAATGGGACCAACATGAATGAATTATTGGTTGTTGCAGATCTGCAACATCATACAGAACTGCTTCATTTGCGGATCAGTCATTCTTCCAAAAGAGAACGTCGACGCGCTATTTCAGAGAGAGAATTGCTGGAAATAGCTGAAAATATGTGGGAAAGTGAAGATGGGATAGATTTTCCAGATATTGAGAGTATTGCCGATCAAAATTTTGTATCGAGTGTTGATGATATGGAAGAAGGGATTGAAATTTCTGAAGTTCATGAAGAAATTCAAGACAAATGACAAAGAGATTGATAAAGAAGGACTTAATACGCATAAAAGAATTGACGATAATAATAAACATAATGAGAAGATCATCAAACAAAGCCCTTGCACTTCTCTGAGTCAAGAAAGAGAAGAGAAACCATCTAGAATGGTAAAATCTAAGAAGAAAAATGAACACATGTTCAGGCATAACAGACAACAAATGTGGTGTTATGCCATGTTTCTATAAAAAAAAATTTTTAAGTTATTCCAACAATAAAATTGATACATCTAGAATTTCATAGTGTTGCATTTTTGCAACATTTTTCGAAATAAAATTTTGTTTTCCACGATCGATTTTTTTTGAATATTTTTTTCATGTTCCTGATCATATTTTATAACGTTAAATAATTTTCAATTGAGAAAATGAAAAATCATGCAAAGGGTTAAAGCCCGAAAGATCAAATTTTGACTTCACCAATGTGATCTAATTGAAATAAGAAATTTCGTGATCACAATAATCACTTGCAATCACTTTGGAGTTGTGGAAGGGGGGGGGGAACTTATTGAAAACGAAAGAACGATCGCTCAAACTGATTTAACTTGCATAAATCACTTCGTTCAGTACGAAAGAACATTACTATTGGAACAATTTTTGGCAGCTGTCAGAAAAATGACAGCAGCTCTTTGTCAATTATGCCTAATCAGCTGTTACAGGAATATAAGGATTTTTTTTCGATAATTCGCTAGAATCTTCTACGGTTTCTATGGTCTCGGTAATCGGTAATGCGATCTAAACAACGTTCGCACGTAATTTGAATGCATTATTCTTCATCTATGTGCGAAGTTTCATTCCGATCGAATTAGTAGTTTCGAAATATCCAGGAAAAAATATTTTAAACGGCCATATTCACGGAACTTTTAGTATAATTTTGCTCATTGATTAACGTGACCTCGACATTCGAGATCCAAACCTATCCTGAAAATTTCCAGTCTCTAGGTCTTTCCGTTCGAAAGTTATAATTTTCTATGGTTTCTATGGTTCTATTCGAGCTGTCTGGACAAAATTCCGAAAGTAGCTTGAACACGTCATTATCCATCTGAGTGCAGAATGTCATTTCGATCGAATCAGTAGTTTCCAAGTAATCAGGAAAACAAAATCTCGAACGACCCATGTGGGTAATTTTGCGCAGTGATCTGAAAAATTTCGCTTACGTAGCTATATTCTCAATTATGTCTTAAAATTTGAAATGATCTGAAACTTAAGGCAAATTCGAGAATCACACTTTACTTGAGCCGGGGCACTATGTTAAAGTATACTTAGTTGCCAATATACTTATGTACAACAGTACAACTGGCTTGTAGTCTATGATGCATTTGTTTATTTGGCAACCTCCTGAAAAAAATTGATCCTATAGGAGGATCAGAGGATTTTCATTTTGAAATGAAGCTAATGTGAATTTTATTCAATACGACAAAAATACAGTTCGATGTTTGAAATGCAACCAAAGAAAGTAGAATAATACGATACATGAGGTAATACTTCGAAACAACAAAAGTTCACATCAATTTTCGGAAAAATGCTTCAAAATCACCAATGCATGACTTCCCCAGACAGCACCGGATATTCCTAGAATATTCCCTGAATATGCAAAAAAGGATGGGTATATTCGGAATATTCTTGGAATATACCTAGAATATCATAGAATATCTATATCCCATATAGCATATTCCAGGAATATTCTGGTACGAATATTCCAGGCATATTCCTAAAAGAATATGCTAAGAATATTCCAAAATGAATATTCAATATGGAATATTTCTAGAATATTCATAGAATATTTCGATTTGTATATTCTTTCTGGGACATCCCTGGAATATTCCGCACATAATATTCCAGGCATATTCCTAGATGAATATGCTAAGAATATTCCAATATGAATATTCAATATAAAATATTCCTAGAATATTCATAGAATATTTCGATTTGTATATTCTTTCTGGGACATCCCTGGAATATTCCGCACATAATATTCCAGGCATATTCCTAGATGGATATGCTAAGAATATTCCAAAATGAATATTCATTATAGAATATTCCTAGAATATTTCAAATTGTATATTCTTCCTGGGACATCCCCGGAATATTCCGCTCATTATATTCCTAGAATATCGTATCTGGCATATCCATGGAATTTCAATTATTTCATCATGATATATATATATAGATTTATTCGACCGCCTATACAGACCCAAATCGATATACTCTACCGACTTTTCAGTCCAAAAGTGACGTTGTCAGACCCTGCTCCGGGTCTGGTAACGTTTGACCATATAATCTTGCTGAGGGACGTGAGGGGATGCCAGGGGTAAATTTTCAGCCGGGTATGAAAAATCGGTGAAACATCATAATAAATACAGAAAACTTCAGGGTTCGACCAGTGCGAGGGCGCCTCCGTCGACATCAACACGCTGTATATAAATTGATAAAGTCAATCAACTCCTCCAGTCCCTAAATATGACAACGCTGTAGATTGTATATAAACCTGAAATTCATACTTCCCACAGGTTATACAAACCCGGTATATAGAGCCGTCGTCAAGAGAAATGTTTTTTTAATGGTCCTCATGCAGCTCGAAAATTGGATATTTCATCTTTCTGATATATAAATCTACAAACCATACTTTACGAAGCTTATACAAACCCGGTACAGGGAACCGTCGTCATGAGAAAAAATGCTTCTGAGTCTACCGAAGGAAGTGGAAGAAGCATTGTGATCCCTTTTGGTCTCCGATTCCAAAATTTTCACTCGCAAAATGCATTTCAGACGATTATGAACAACTTTGGTTTCGTGCCTGTCTGTCGGTCTGTATGTTCGTTAATGGACAGGATAACATCAGGGTTCCGTAAATATAACCATTCGTAATTTTGTTCTCCCGATTACTTCGAAACTATTGATTCGATCAGATAAAATTTTACACGAAAATGACGTGTTCAAGCTACATGCGAAATTTTATCCAGATCGCATAACCAGAACAATAGAAACCATAGAAAATTATAACTTTCGAACGAAAGGGACTCTGAATTTTCAGAATAGGTGTGGATCGCGAATGTCGCAGTCGCGTTTATCAGTGAGTAAAATCAGACTAGGAATTCCGTAAATATGGCCGTTTGAAAGTTAGTTTTCATGAAAATTTCAAAACTACGGATGCAATCGTGACGAAATTTTGTATTTCAATGGAGCATAATATATACAAGCTACATTTTTTCCAGATCGCATAACCAGAACCATTTCAAATTCCAACGAATTATTGAATGAAAAATCCTTATATTTCCGTAACTGCTGATTTGGCATGATTGACAAAGAGCTGCTGTCATATAGACCAACTGCAGTATACAGGCCCGAGCTAACGGCAAATTGAACAATAACATTCCTATAAATAATGGTATTCGACAGGGTGACTCTCTGAGTTCATTACTTTTCAACATAGTAAGGGACGCAGCGGCGTAACTACACAGGTGCAAACCGGTGCAGGGGGGCCCCAAGCTCTGACCAGCACACCCCGTTTGAACTAGCTGAAAAAAACTCAATATTTCAAAATTTTCAAATAAGCTCTATGTGATCAATATAAAATATATAAATCAGCGCTGTGCCAATTATAATTTGTAATAGGGTAAACACTACAGTTATTGACACCTTGAGCCAACTGTCCCAATGGAATATGAATAATTTTTTATTTGGGTATGAAATGAAAATATTTCTTTTTCGAGGTTATGTATTGATTCATACTCGATTCAAATTAACAACCGAAAGTGGAAAAACCTGCTCAGAAGAAGCTTCAATACACATCGTTAACATCATGAGTCAATTTTCAGTGATTGACACTGTAAAATCTATTGTTGACACCACCTGATACAGTTATTGACATACTGTTGTCTCTCATATTTTCAATCAGCTTGACAAGGATGTGAATAGGTATAATATATAGTAATGGATCGTTCACTATAAGATTTATTTATAAGTTTTGCATTGAAAAATATTCGAAATGGAAACCTTCTCTATGAAGCCATATTTCAATAAACATTAAATATGGAATTTTCATGCAAAGGAAATGCGTTTAATACCATTTAAATCCAGATTCTTTTTGCAAATGGGACACAAGCCCTGGCAGTTGGTTCTCTTGTAGCCGTTTATAGCAACTTGGTTTTCATCGTTATCACAGATTGTGGCTTCAGATGTACAATCCATGTCCAATATTTTTTTTTTGGCACACCCGTTTATTCAAACACATAATTCGAGCTCTTCTCCATAGGTTAATACAGGGTAAAGTGAGCGCACGTTGTACTTATACCAGGGCTATATAATTTCGTCACGATGTCTGTATTTTTCGAATCTTGCCGTAAGCACGATAACTTTCGAACGGAACGACCTAGAGACTTGGAATTTTCATTGTGGGTTCAGTTTCCGACTGCCGTAGTTGAGTTGGTTAATGGGCAGAATTTAACCAGGGGTTCCGTGAATATAACCGTTTGAAATTTTGATCTCCTGATAACTTCGAAACTACTTATTCGATCGTGATGAAATTTCGCACTCAGATGGATGGATGCAAAATCGCATGACCAGAAAATAATAACTTTCGAACGGAAAGGCCTAGGGACTAGAAATTTTCAGGTTAGGTGTGGATCTCGAATGTCGCGGTAACGTTTATCAATGAGCAAAATAGGGGGTTCCGTAAAAATGGCCGTTCAAAATTTTTTTTTTCTTAGGTTGATTCTACCTACTAGGTGGACGAACGAGCGCTCGAAAGCTCCTGACCACACGTCAGTGCTTTTCATTTTTTTCAACAAGTTTGCCACTTGCCACAACCGAAAAATTATTGTAGAACGAGGAACGCCATAAGTTTTGGAGGCAAGTTTCTCGAAATTCTTTCTGATTTTACTGCTGATAAGGCAGAATTGATAGCAATTGATTGCCATGTTGTTGAGAATGAAACGTGGAAAATCGATTCAGGGGGTAGAGACAAGAGGTAGGGACTAGTTCGACTTGCAATATAGTTATTGACATGTGGAAATTCACAGAGATTGACACCGGTGTCAACAACTAGCTAGAACAAAATTAGATAAAGTTTAATCATTTTTCAGTAATCATTGAGAAATTGAGGCCTGAATAGTAGGCAATACGGACTTATTTTGCAAAATTTGACTACGACAGTTATTGACATAGTATGTCAATCACTATTCATCCACAAATTTTCGAAGCCAATTATTGACACCCACAAAAAACCGCGAAACCTTGAACCAAATAGATTTTAAGTTATGAAAAGGTATTTAGTGAAGGGTTTCAATAATTTAAACCAAAATTATGCTTCAGACAAAAATTAGAACTATTAAAAAAACGTTATGAACTTGAGTTAAGTACCTTAAGAAAATGGCAATATTTTTCTAATTGCAATGATCGTCAGCGCGCTGCACATTGATAATTATATGGTGAATTAGGAATGCAAACCTAACCCAAATTAACACTAACAGTCCAAACTTGAAAAATTGATATATTTTTTTCAAAGCTCCATGTTTTTAAGGCAACCATCCAATTCTCATAATTCAAATATGTAAGTGAGGGTGTCAATCACTGATAGAGTGTCAACAACTGTACCTATTACCCTATAACGTAAATAGTATGTATTCAATCGATTTTTTCCATCAGAAAATTGCTCACGTTACATTGAATTATTCGAAAATTACATGAATCTACGCTTCCGTACTATGTCATCATTTCTTTTGTCCCTTCTCCCTTATATCAAAACAAGTATGTAGGTACTTTTTCGCCGCTCTTAGGGGTGTCATGAAAAATATCTGTACCGCTCGCTCTCCTTGCCACCCAGCAAGATTGAAATTCAAGTTTATTTTATATTTATCTCTTTCATCCGTACGAAATCCCTATTTTGTTGAAAAAATGCGAACAGAAGTTAAAAAACACTTTGATGAATTAGCTTCTGATCACAGATTTCGAAGAAGAGATGAAATATTCAGAATAAATCAATAAATATTGTCTACAAAGTATTAGATAGAATAACAATTGAAAGCACGTTTCGATGATATGATTTCAGTCATAAAATTTTCAATATTCTATCACCATCATTTTCACTAGATGTAGATGAAAAAACTATAATTAAAAGGTGTGACCAATTTCGAAGTATATATTCTGAAATAATAGGCTCCAACGTTTACCTTCAATTTCTCAATATTTACCACCTATTTCTACCCGAATTAAATAAGGCATTAAGTATTGACAGCAATATTACTGTTCCATACAATTCCTGTCACCTCTGCAGAAGCTGAAAGATCATTCAGCAAACAAAAAATTATAAAAAATTATCTGAGAAATAGTATGGGACAAGCCCGACTGCGACATTTACCGCTATAATATCAATTGACAACGAAGCAGCATAAAGTCTAGATAGTCATTGATTCTTTCGCGAAAAATAAGGCTAGAAAGAAGTTGTAAATAAGTTAACCTTTGTTGTGAATCAAATGTATACATTGTTTTCAATGTTTGATTTTTATCCACAATTGAATATTTTATATGAATACATAAATTAACCTTTCGATTCAATTCGTTTCTAGAGAAAAACAAAATTTATCTTTGGTTTAGAGTCCAATTGAATAGATTTAACGCGTAATGCATGTAAAGCTGAAATGACAGGCAAGTCGTTTCACTATTCACCCTTATTGACACAAACTTTTATCGACATCTAACAGATATTTTCTGAATTTCAAGTTTTTTCTAACATTTATTCTTGATCTTTTGGCGGAATAATTCATACTAAATATACACATTTCATCGATCTATTGCAGTGCAAGTGATTCCCAAGTTTCCATTTATTGGATTGGTAGGTTTCGAATCACTGAGGAAATAAAATTTCAGAATTTTTTTTTTAACTTCGAATTCACGCAATAACGAAATACTGCGAGATTCTCGGATTATTAAGCTACACTGGAAGTTTCAAGCTTATTCTTTTTGAAATTTATCGTGTGAAAGGATAGGTGAAGGATTCGAATCCACTCGTTTGAGATCATTTCGACTCGATATTCGAGAATAACGGACATTCTGGCACAAGGGCGGATTTACGGGGGGAGTATAGGGGGGAATAACCCCTCATGAGTATCAAATTTACGCAACGTGATGTACAAAAAATATTGTATGCAATAAAAAATTTTATTTACGTATGTTTTTTTGTTTTATTTTTATTTTTTCTTGTATTTGAGTTTGAAAGAATGTGTATTTCGAAATTGATATAAAGTGATTGAATGTTGTGAATCTGATTTATGGGTTCCCAATCGTTATTACCCCTTCCATGAAAAAAAGTTATATCCGCCCTTGTTCTGACAAATTGAATTATTTTTATTCATCCAAAATGAGAATTGAGATTAATTCAATGAAAATAAACACATTTCATGCAATAGCACGCTGGACAATTGGAAAAAGCGCAATATTCTCTTTCCTTTTTCAGTTCTTCACAATACTTATACAAATATAACAATAACGCCCCCGACGCGATCAGTCCCAATGATCTGACAACACCGCTGGGATCGAAAAGGTTGGCCGTATATCTCTGCCCAGTATATGTGGGAATGAAAAGTCGGTGGAACGTTTCGGGTCTCAAAAATAGAGTCGAATATATAACTTTTTTGAATGGAAATTTTTGTTTCCCCTCTTTAGATGCCTGAGGAGTTATATTTTCAAACAGCTTATTTTTCATTTATATACTTGTGGAAAACACCCGGATCACATGGGTCTTAGGTAGCCTGCCCAGTATACCGGGACTGAATACGTCTGTTGGATAAATATATATATATATAGACCGAGTACATTTTGACTTCCCCCCATGTTAAAATCGCGGTAAGAGTGGCATCCGCGGTAATGTGGCATCCGATATACGGATGCCACTTTACCGACAGCTAAAAATCACACAGAACGACTCATTATGACATCCTCTACACGTTGCGATGAAAATTGGCTGGACGCCAAATTTGACCGAATAGGAACGTCCCGTATGTCGGAGGTTCATTCTGATCGAGTTTGGTGGCGCTCTCGTCAGTCTCCTGTATATTATCTGTATATTTAGGTTTATACATCCAACGGCTACTCTGGCATCCGGACCAATTGGCAACGCTGTTCTGTATTTTACGGCATGAATTTAATGGGTTTGACCTTGTTTTTTGTATCGCAAAGAAATGAAGCAGCTGGTAGATATTCGGCGGGATTTTAACATCGTACGCGTGAACTGAAACTCCACTGTTTCTGCTTCTGGAATGTGCACGAATATTCATGATCATGATTAGAAAAATTCATATTGAAATATATTATATTCATTGAACTAATGAAATATAATATTCAAATCGTGGGATTATTCTCTTCACGAATAAGAAAATGTTTTTACTCAATTTTGGCTGTTCTTCGTTCTTCTAAGCGGGCTAGAAAAAAATGTTGAAAGGTCACTCGATCTCGAATTTCGTGAAAATTCGATCTATGGAAACCTTGTTTGATAAATACATCTGTTTCAGATTTAAGAGAAAATTTGTATATTTTGTCTAGTATAATTCTTTCATTATTTGACATATCGTCGGCCTAATTAGTTAACAATTCCATTTTTTAGTGAATTTTACTTTTTGAGCTGATCATAAAGTTTAGACGATTACCGACCTTATAGCGTCAAAAATAAGGTCGATATCAATATAACTAGAATTATTATAGGAACCAAAGGGATTTCCAGAATCTTTATATGTAAAATATAAATATGAAAACATATATCTCTCCGGTAAACTATGCAGAAGTGGACTTAGCAGGTTAACGAATTAGGCCGACGATATCCGAAACGGTGTAAACTTTACACCTGTTCTTTTCAATTGAATTCAATTGAAAATTTCACTCTAATATTTCACCTATTGAATATAGGGTGAAACGAAAAACAACTTTATTATTTCAAATACGGATGAATCCATATTATCTAACAAAAAATCCCAGAATATGAATGTCGATATATCATTCTCTAATTTCAAGCAAAATAAGCATTTTATTTGAATTATCCCATTTGATACAATTCTATGAAGAAATCAGCTACAGAACATTTTTGATAAAAGAAAAATTCTATCTCATTTATGAGTTATAGAGCGGAATGTTTTTTGTAACAGAATGAGAAGTATCCATTCAAATGAGATTGCGCAAAATGTATTGAACTAAAATGAAAGTGGTTTCATTTCCATAAATTTTCGACTTGGGCACCAGTTATCTAAACAATGAACTTTCTGAAAAACGGTGAAGAAAAGTTGTTCAATAGATAGATAGATACCAAGATAGATGTTTCAATTTTTGAAAATAATGATTTCTTGTGGTATGTTCTTTCCACATATGAAACAGGATTCACGAGGGAAGGCATTTAAACTGTCATAACACGCATATATGAGCTATCGAAAACCCTCGAGCAACCAGGAAAATCAACAGTCAACACCGATTCAGACTGGCTGGTCTCCAACACGAAGAACCCTACATTTTGCCCAGTCCGTCTTTTTGAGCGCTCGTACTAATTACACGAGGGCTATATAATTTCGTCACGATGTCTGTATTTTTCGAATTTTGAGCCGAAAATGGTCTCAAACGACAATGTTCGACTCACTGATGACGAATCCGTTAGAAAATTCGAGTCTGTCCGTCCGTCCGTCCGGCCGTATATACGATAACTTTCGAACGGAATGTCCTAGAAACTTGAAATTTTCAGGGCAGGTTCGAATCTCGATTATCTCCTGATTACTTCGAAACTAAAGATATGATCGAGGTGAAATTCTGCACTCAGAAGAAGAATAACGTGTTCAAGCTACATGCAAAATTTTGTCCAGCTCACGTGACCACAACCATTGGAACCATAGAAAATTATAACTTTGTAATGGAAATGCCTAGGGACTTGAAATTTTCAGGATAGGTGTGGATCTCGAATGTTGCGATCACGTTCATCAATGAGCAAAATGAGACTAGGGGTTCCGTAAATATGGTCGTTTGAAATTCTGTTTTCTTGATAATTTCAAACCTATGGATTTGATCGTGACGAAATTTTGTATTAAAATTGAAAATGATATATTTTAGCTACATTTTTTCCAGATCGCATGATAAGAAGCATATTAACCATAGATGATCATAACTTTCGAACGGGAAGGCCTAGGGACTTGAAATTTTCAGAAAAGGTTCGGATTGCGAATTTCGCGATCGCTTTCATCAATGAGCAAAATTAAACGAGGGGTTCCGTAAATATGGTCGTTCAAAGTATTTTTTTCCAGATAATTTCGAAATTACTCATTGGATTGGAATGAAATTTCGCACATAGATGGAGAATGATGTATTCAAACTACGTGGAAAATTTTGTCCGGATCGCATTACCAAGACCATAAATACCGTAGGAAATTATAGCGAGTTATCGAAAAAAAAAATTGGTCACCTATAGTACTAATGTGAAGTCTGGATTTTCGCCTTAGTTTGAAATTTTCTTCGACAGCTGTCAAAATATTTTCAATTGGTTTCTTGAACTGGAAAATGCGAATCTACCTACAAGGTGCATGTTCGAGCGCTCAAAAGCTCCTGACTTCACGGCAGTGCTTTTCGTAATTTTTAAAACTCTAATGGTTAAACGTTCATCTAGAATAACAACTGACAAACTATTCTTAAGAGTAAATCCATCATGGAACAAAAAACAATCAAGTGGAAAGTACAAAAACACTCCAGTTGGGAAAAAACGAACTTTCGTGATGGACTAAAGAAGCAGCAAAGAAGACAGGATTAAATACAGAATAAAAAATAAAAAAATTATAAAAAGCACTGCCGTGAAGTCAGGAAATTTTTGTGCGCTCGTTCATACACCTTGTAAGTAGATTCGCATTTTCCATTTATAGAAACCAATTGAAAACATTTTTGACTGCTGTAAAAAAAATTTTTAACTAAGGCGAATCTCCAGACTTCACGTCAGTGCTAAGTGACCAACTTTGTTTTCGATAATTCGCTAGAATTTTCTAGGGTATTAGTGTCTTGTGATGCGATCTGGAAAAAATTCTACACGGCGTTTGAACACATTATTTTCCATCTACACCTATGCAAAATTTCCTTCCAATCCAATCAGTCGTTTCGAAATGATAAAAAAATTTGAAAGGGCATATTTACGGAAATCGTAGTCTAATTTTTTTCGTTGATAAACGTTACCGCGACATTCAATATCCACACCTACCCTGAAAATTTCAAGTCCCTAGGCCTTTCTGTTCGAAAGTTATAATTTTTATTTTTACTACTGATTCGATCGAGATGAAATTTTGCACTCAGATGGAGAATGACGTGTTCAAGATACATGCAGAATGTTGCACAGATCGCATGACAAGAACCCCATAGAATACATTGAAAATAAAAACTTTCCAACGGAAAAGGGACTTTGGATCTCGAATTTCGCTGTCACGTTTATCAATGAACAAAATTAGACTGAGCACTCGTGCTACTTACACATATACCTAATTTCTAAGAAGGCACTGTTAAGTCGTTAAGATATAAAAACTTCATAATGTCGAATAATTTTGAATATTTTTTCGTATGTCGGGAGTACAAAGATTGATTTCATTTTGAGAGATGATGAAAACGAGGTGTAAGATGGTAACCAGCACCTCCATAGGAAAATATATCAACTAACTCATTAGGTAGGTACCTTCCAAAATGATGCATGAAACTCTGAATGAACATCTTATATGAAGTCTGATCACGAACAGTAGTATGATTTTGAATTGGCAACATTGCTGGAAGGAAGATTACCTGGAAATAGAATATATAGAGGTCAAATTGTTTCCCGAGTTGTATCAAAATATACGGATGTCAAACCATCCGCTGGAAATAACTGGAAGTCGAAATGTACGGAAAAAACTTTTCTTAATATACACCGATATACACGAGGATGCAAGCCTATACCGTTTTGGAAAAGATGCCACTTTGTCCGCTGGCTATATATATATACATATATATATATATATATATATATTCCTTGACAGCGCATTTTTGAAATATGATACTAGAATCTTGAGAAAAACATTGATTATTTTTTCTTCCAATATTCTTATTCAAATCGAAATAGTGATAAACTAAACATTACGGACTCAACCGCATCATGATAACCTTCAAATAATCGCTCTTATAGAACATTTCTACCCTCACACCTAAGACCTAGATTAGCCACATCCTTAGTGTTCCTATCTCGCAACGTGGAATCCTGGGTTCGAATCCTAACGGAAATAAAAAAGTTTGACGTCACTCCGCCATCTCGCCCACACGCCACCCCCCCTTCACCCCACCACCCTTGTTGGACTTAAAAAATTTCATTGAAGATTGATAACCTTGAATGGGAATGGGAAAATTCTGGAAAGGAACAATTTCTCCAAAATGGACCTCAGAAATTAGTAGACAATTTGGCCGAAATCACGCCAGAACTTTTGTTGCACATCTACTACTATTCGAGGTATATGATATGATTCTGAGAATAATCCGTTTAGAATATGCCTAGAGTATTCAAGGAATATCCTAGATATTCCTAAAATATTCTATATGGAATATTCTGAGAATATTCCAAATAGAATATTCTAGGAACATTCTATGAATATTCGGAATATTACAGGTATATGATATGAATATCCTTTTGAGAATATACCGTTTAGAATATGCCTGGAATATTCTATATGGAATATTCTGATAATATTCCATATAGAATATTCTAGGAACATTCTATGAATATTCGGAATATTCCTAGAATATCCTTTACGGAATATTCTATGAATATGCCTATGATCTACCTTACGAATATTCATAGCATATTCCAATATCCTAAAACGAATATTCATGGAATATTCTAGGAATATCCGGTGCTGTCTGGGTCGCGAATTTTCTCGTTTCTTATTCTTTCCAGCCTAGATCTTCCCGCTGCTCGTCTCCAATAGTCCATTTCTGTGGCTTCTAGAGATTTAATTGATCACTGTTTCAATTGCCAAATATTCATCTTGAAACATCTATATCTTCAACGACCTGAATTGGGAATCATTGCAAACGAATAGAGATGAAGCCAAAAAATTTATGGAATGAATTAAAACAAAGAGACCTAGGAGAGTCGGTATAAAAAAATTAAATGAAAAAACACTAAAAAATGATGGAAAAATTCCTTTGGTCATCTAATCGATTGCGGTTATGGCATTTTGCCCAGTTCTTGTGCGGAACATACACATACCTACTAAACAAACTGAATAATGCTTCTGAAGTAAATTTATCATTAACGGTATATTCCAGATATAAATTAATTCTAAAGTATGAATGCATTAAGAGCAAGGTTTTGCTCATTTACATTTCGAGTAGATATGGAGAAAAGTGTAGACCTTTCTTACTTTTTACGCTCCATCCAGCTATTTTAACTATTAGATAATCACGAACCTCCAACCATAAACTTCTGGCTTGCCGCATCGGTGATTGCGACAGGCCATTTCAATTTCATTCATAAATTATTTTTTTCTCTAATGCTCATCGATTCGAGTACGTGGGCATTCCGAAAACCATCAAAACAAGTGAATGACCTGACATATTCCGCCTCTTAGCAAAAATTTTTCTGTGAGTTGAGTAAGTATAATGTTATTTCCACACAAAAACTGAATTCGATTGATATTTATTTTTGAATCTCTATCAATCGAATGTATTGAAAAAATTATTATCACTAATCCTTGAATCGTGAAAGAGAAACAATTGTAAGTAGATTTTCTACACCACAACACAACATTGATAAAATTTAAAGCCACTACATAAGTTGTGCAAAATATTATCTATTCCAACCTAGTTTCAGAGTTACAGGTAACTCAAGTGTGGCAATATGGAACATTTTGAATTTCCATTTGTTATTAGCATATCTGTTCTGCATAGTTCATCGTTAGGTATTGGTTTTGTTGCATAAGATTGACTTCTTGAATAAACTGAAAATAGTCAATAAATGTAAATCACAGAGACATTAAGCAAGTTTTATATTTATTATCAAATGACTTATTAATTAAGCAATTATTCGAACTGTTGGCACAATACCAAAATCCAATCGACTCAATCGAATTTCACTTGGAAAAATTCAGTTTGCTAATTTCCGTAATTATGAAATTTTTTTGCGCTCTTGTTTCTATAAACGATAGAGTTATCTTTTTCTCCAAATGTCTGTTATTTTCGCATTTTGAGCCGAGAATGGTCACAAACGATTAGGTTGGACTCTTAGATGAAAAGTTCGTTGTCAAATTCAATTCTGACCGTCCATCCGACCCACCATAAACACTATAACGCTCGAAAGAAGTGGCCTAAATTTTTGAATTTTCAGGGTGGGTTCGAGGTTAAGTTCGTTAATGGGTAAAATCAGGCGAAGGTTCATTTGAAAATTCGTGACGATCGTCTGACTAGAAGAGTTTCACAAAATTATGTTATAAAACTTCGGTTCAGTTCTTTCGATATACATATTCAATATAATTCGGTTATTCCATCTTTTGAAGTTTATATATTATAAAATGATAATAGTTATCGTATTGACAATGGACACTGAAGGCCGGCTTGGTACACAGACACGAGCGCGCAAAAGCTCCTGACTTCACGTCAGTGGTTTTCAATTCAGCACCTCAGAGGTAAGGTGTGTTAAGTCACATTTTTTCCAGAGACGAGTTATCTACACTATTGGATTTATATTATTAATTCTATCTATTGGAAAACAGATTTAACTCCCTAGTTAGTTGGATATAATATATATGCAACTAACTAGGGAGTTAAATCTGTTTTCCACTAGATAGAATTAATAATAAAAATCCAATAGTGTAGTTAACTCGTCTCTGGAAAAAATGTGACTTAACGCACCTAACCTCTGAGGTGCTGAATTGTTTTATTTATCTTTCCTACCCCAAGTGTGCTATTTGAATGGTTATTCAGGAAGAGTCGAGAACTTATCCTACAGGATGATACATTTGCAATAAATTGCACAACCTCGAAAACCTATATTTCCATATCTAACTTGCCAATATCTGCCATAGTTTTTCCGAAAAAAAATTATTTAGTTTTTCCAACTTTCATTTTCGAGTTGCGTTTGAAAGAGTGTACTGGCGCGAATATAACTATGAATAATCTACCGAGTGGTTTTGTGGAATCTACTCAATTGGTTTTATAACCACCATACAAAAAAATTATTATAGATTTCCTATACTTTCTCTGAGAGAAGGAAATATAGCGTTTTTGGGGGGGTCTACCCCTTAGTTTTTTTCGGGTAAAAATTTCAAATTTTTGAATGCGATTTTATTGGATGAGGATGAAGTGAGGAAGTCGCTAGTTAATTATCTGAAAACCACGATTGATTCTGACGAGTAGAATATGAGATATGAAGGATTGAAAGTTGGAAAAATTCAATTTTCCAGTTGAAAAAATTAAAATTTGCAGATAGGGCCGCAATTTTATTTCCATCGGGTTGGGCGTACTCGAAAACCTATATTTCCATACCTAACTTGCCAATATCTACCTTAGTTCTCCCGAAAAAGAATTATTTAGTTTTTCCAACTTTCATTTTCGAGTTGCGTTTGAAAGAGTGTACTGGCGCGAATATAACTATGAATAATCTACTGAGTGGTTTTGTGGAATCTACTCAATTGGTTTTATAACCACCATAAAAAAAAATTA
The DNA here is from genome assembly GCA_963966015.1 of Aphidecta obliterata. Classification (NCBI taxonomy): domain Eukaryota; kingdom Metazoa; phylum Arthropoda; class Insecta; order Coleoptera; family Coccinellidae; genus Aphidecta; species Aphidecta obliterata. The sequence continues at coordinate 6,207,456 of OZ014428.1, forward strand.
TTATAGATTTCCTATACTTTCTCTGAGAGAAGGAAATATAGCGTTTTTGAGAGGGTCTACCCCTTAGTTTTTTTCGGGTAAAAATTTGAAATTTTTGAATGCGATTTTATTGGATGAGGATGAAGTGAGGAAGTCGCTGGTTAATTATCTGAAAACCACGATTGATTCTGACGAGTAGAATATGAGATATGAAGGATTGAAAGTTGGAAAAATCCAATTTTCCAGTTGAAAAAATGAAAATTTGCAGATAGAGCCGCAATTTTATTTCCATCGGATTGCACAACCTCGAAAACCTATATTTCCATACCTAACTTGCCAATATCTGCCATAGTTTTTCCGAAAAAAAATTATTTAATTTTTCCAACTTTCATTTTCGAGTTGCATTTCTTCGGTGTAATTGCTTTGAATCGCTGAATAATGAGAATGTAGAAAATCATTAATCAGTTTTAGGTTTAGTTGAAAATATTCTAGCTCTAAGAAATAGCGACTGTATTGGACACTCCGCGGATACACTGTAGAAAACATTTGCAAACATTTTCTGGGGGACCTGATGATTCGTAAATTCGGCTGTTACGTCTGTAAATGTCTCCAATGCTTCCGTTTTTGTCGGAAATGCACCATCTGCTTTCACTTTCGATGTTCAATCTGGTATAAAAGCGTTATCTAACTCTACCTTGTGATGCCAATTCATTGGGTAATGTCGTAATCTTCACTTCATTGCATTCCAATTTTTTCTTAAAAGAAGTTGCAAATTTCACACTAAATGAATCATTGGAACTCTGAAACCATATCATCTGTTTATTTTTCTGATTCGAAAAACGTTTCATTTTATAGTTATTTTAATAACTATTCGCCATTTCTGTCATGAATTTGATCCCTCCATTTTCGACTCTGAATTCTTTGAAACCTAAATGGGAAATTTGCAGGGTGACATAAGATTATTTTCCTTGAACCAATTCAAGATTCATTATAAGAAGCATCTGTTATGATTAATTCCACCTTGTTTTATTTTTCAGTCACGTTGTGAGTTTTGAGTAATCTTCGAAATTAATCCGGTTCTTTCCGTTGAGAAAATCGAAACTCATTAATTATTAATTTGTTTTCAACCTTCGTTTCACACCTTACGCTTTGTACCAATATCGAATTATCCACATGATACCTTATAAACTATTATTTATATGATTAATATCGGCAATAAGCAATAATGATGACAATTCAGCAACAATGGTTTTCCATATTCGGATTGTCGTCAGGCCCCCATCGTCACCTTATTCCATATGACCATATATTTGATTCGGAAATTACTGCAGAATTATTCGATGGATATTTATTGCTCTGTGAGTAAAGAAAAGTGAGCGGGCAAGGAACTGTAGTCTTACGCGTTGAGTTGCGTCTCCATTGCGAGAGGCAGACCCACGAACACTGTTCGAACTAGGGGTGGGTTAACTAAAATAGACTCAGCTTTTTGGAGCGACTAGTATCAAGTGTGTATCGACTGTGGCCCAATTATAGAACATCGTAACTCCTAATTTTAATGCGATTAAGAAAGGGACTGGAATCCCTCGAATTCATTCAAGACGGGTTGTCACCCGAACAAAGAAGTCATAATGAAATTGGTCCAAAACAAACCATATACTCATATCATGTAAAAAAAAATTTATGCAAATAATCAACCCATTCTACTCATTCAATATTTTTTCAAGAATTTTGCAGCGCCTGTTGTTTGTTTATGTTGAAGTAAAACAGGGACTGTATAAAGCATCACAATAATTCATGCGGGGACTTAAGCGACCGACGAAATTTGGATCGCTTCAACCGCAGCAAAATGTGAGATTTTCGTAATGGAAAAGAATGGAAAGGGGTCCACATTCATCAGTCAATAAAGCGAGATTCAACAGGAATCTTCAAACATACAATTTTGAATGATATTCGGAGCAGAATTGCAAGCCCTCTGATAATCCTGAGCTCAATGAAACATGAAAGTTTCATCCAAAACTCGTTCAAAATTCTCAAAAACCCCCCAAAGGTGCAATTTTCTGATTAATCCGCCAAAGTTTGCGGGTTTGTACCTCGAGACGATTCTATCAAATTCCACTGAGATAAACGTAGTGGTTGTATTTTCAACTTTTATATAAACCAATTGAATGAATGCTATGGTATGGAGAGAAGTATTGCTCACTTCTCTTCACAATTTCCTGTTTAACAATGTTATGTGTGCTTCATTTCTATAAAGTAAACGAGAAAAAAAATGTATTCAAGCATTATCCACAGATTGTAGAAAACATCGAAAATCAAAGAAAAATATAAACGATGAACATTTAGAACCTTTAATGAAACACTAATGACTACTACAGGTCTTCTTCCTATAGTTTGGACACATACAACTTAATTCTGGAAGATCTGGATCATTTCATTCATTAATTTACGAAATACGAAAATTTTCTCCGGAAGGTTGATTGTACATATTTTTTTAGTCTTGCCAGACATGGATGACGCAATTGCAGACTGTGATATGCACCATTTCTCTATCTGCCGGGTTGGGAAATCTTTACAGGCTACCCCAAACGACTCTTCTGAATGGAGGAATGCCCTTCATCATTGCGTACCTGATTCTAACCGTACTGATAGGACTGCCTCTTCTATTTTTGGAATTAGGAATAGGACAAATGGCAGAAGAAGGCTTCATAAAAAGTTGGCGAGTCGTGCCGTTCTTTAGAGGTGAGATCCATTTATATCCAACCCTTAAGTTTGTGTTCTGGTAAAATTATCAAATAGGTATATTACTTTCAAAATTGATATCTTGGGTTTAGTGAAATGGTCGATTTTGTACTTCAATTAAGTATTTATTTTCGAACAGGTACGATTCGCAGGAAATAATTTGAGTACTTACCATACCTATAAAGACGATGACAAATGGTTCGTCCTATAAGAGTGCAAGTTATCAAAGAATGTCAAAATAATAGCTTCATAACCATTCAGTGAGTGTAGTGTGTATTTCTGATGGATGAAAGCAACAGAGTACTTACATAAATTTCGAAAAAAGAAAAGGAGACAAAGGAAAACGGGCCAATTTAAAGTGAATGAGATTTACAAGCTGAGCAATTTAAGTTTTTTTTAGTTAAAGTCAAACTCTAAAATTATGGTTATCAGGCGAATTTTCTTACCAGCGCCCTCACAAAAACCGTTTCCCAAACGAAGCTGTGAGCTATGTACTGTGATGAAAATAGTCGAAATTCTTAACTCGTTTATTTGCAGTTCACTATTCTGATTTATTTATACTTAATTTATATCTACACGCTGTCTCGTACTGCACTGTCCCCGCTCAGGGTCGATGTCGATTTATATAACGCCGTCGTGGTCTGCCAAGAACGACATGGTCGTATCTAGAAGTGAGTCGCGTTAGTTCTTTACATTGCCCCCTTCTTGAAGAAATTTCGCATCGAGAATGTGACGATACCTGCATGACTCTCCATATCTGCATCGTGAAGTTTGATGAAAATGACACTCCACGTTCTTCATGTTTGGCCTTGGAAGATAATTTCAGCAAATCAACATCTCTACGCCACTGGATTTGAATATCGTCTCCAACATACTCCTTATGATTATCAAGTCCAAGCCATCGAGACCACAGGACAATTTCGGAATTACTAGATTCACCAGATTCGTGTCTACCATAGTGTCTCTTAGTTTGGTGAACTCCTTGGTAACTTGGGAGTACTCCTTGGTAAATAGGTAGAAGATGTTTCTATGGCCCTTTTTCAACGGCAGCACCCTTCCAACTTCTGGATTCTGCTCTCGCAGTATTTGTAGTTACCAAATTTCTTGGAGAACACAATAGCAATGCCCCTGGGCAGCCGTAGGTCTTCTGCGACGCAGTGTGCAAGTGCGTAATTATCAGGCACCTTGAAAAGGTCTCTAGACTCCTTTTCAATTACCCCATGTAGCACTTTCTGTCCGTTTGAGTACAAGGACATAAACTTCTGCTATATCATCCCATCCTCTGATAGTTTGAGAGTGTGAACTTGGTCGTGATTTCCAGCGTAAGGGGCCAATCGATTGAAGTGGACGACCCTTGGTTTTCCTCGAGGTGGCTAGTGGATTCGGTAGACAAGGTCGTTTATCCTTTTCATGATTTTATGCGGACTTTCCCAAGAGTTCTGCAGCTTTGGCGAAAGTCCACAACAACGTTCGGGGTTGTGCAGCCAAACCAGGTCACCATCCTGAAACCCTCGGCCTTGATGTCGTACGTCTGCTTCATTCTATCGCTGGCGCGCTGGATGTTTAACCGGACGCGTTCGTGGATATCGTCTATTCTCTGCCTCAAGTTTCTGACGTAGTCCTCTGCAGCAGTGTCTTGTCCCGGTAGTATCCCAAACCGCAGGTTACATGCGCAGTTCTCGGCCCATTACAATACTAACAGGGATTTGGCCAGTTGATTCATGTACTGCAGATCGATAGGCTATCAGGAACAAATTAAGATACTGGTTCCAGTCTCTTTGATGATCAGAAACAACCTTGGACAAGTAGCGGTTGATTTTCATCTGCTCCACCATTCCATCGAACTGCGGATGAACCGTCGTGGTCCTTGTCTTGTTGATGCTCAGCAGTTGACACATTTCTTGAAAGACTTTGGATTCAAAATTCTTGCCATGGTCTGAGTGCAGCTCCAATGGAATACCGAATCGACATATCCACTCTTTCATCAAAACGTTGGCGACAGTGATAGCTTCCTGGTTGGGTAGGGCATAGGTCAGTTCTGAACATCATCTTGACAACTAGCCCAGTAGAACCGTTGCCTTACTTTCTACAAGGTCTTCTTCTCTCCCTGATGTTCTACGGCAACCCCGTCATAGATTTGCCGAAGCACTTATTCGTCTTCGAATTCTGGGTAACACTTTTTGGCGTCGGTCTTCACCACCATTCTAGGACTCCAACACACGCTTCAGCACCCCATTGTCAAGAGTGAAAAAAATCAATTGGGTCCAGTAAGACTTAACGGCTGGCGAGTAACCTGCAATTTCCTACCATGATGGTCTTCGATTGCACTGTTTCCAGCTGATGACTAAACCAAGTTCGGATCTTTCTCTTGGTCTTTAGCGATATTGCTGTCATTCCAGTTGTCATCTACTGCTCTAGCTATTTCCTCTTCTGCTCGTCGGCAATATGAGAGCAGTCATCTGGGCATTCGCTACGCACATGTCCAATTTTCCCACAATTCCAACTTTTTATCTTTCTTCCCTCAGGTAACACTTCCTTGATCACTTTCCTTATGGCAGCTTCCAGATCAGCAGGCTCCTGTGAATCTCCCTCAATCATTCCGATTTTACCTTGTCCTCTGCAAGACTGCTTTGTTGCTTCGAACTCTAATGGCCTTGCCAGTGCGTCTACGAGATGTGCTGGTCGGGCTAATGTCAATGATACTATGGTTTCGTGGTCACGGAGTCCATCCAAGAATGCTTGAACCGCCAATCGCTCCATTACGTTCTCCGTTGTTGCCGGATATGAGAGACGCACCAAGCGTGCAATATCAGATTCGAATTCTTGTAAAAACTCCTGATTTTTGGTAACGATTTTTCAACTAGGAGTAGAAAACGTGTTCAAAATGGGCCTGGCCAAACCGTAGTTCCAGATGTTTGATCAGCTGGTCATAATCCTCCTGTTCTTGAGCGGTGAGGGCCTGCAAAATATCTTTCGCTTCTCCTCGTAATGCCAGTGTGAATGCTACAGCTTTTTCCTCTGCATTCCCCTCATTTGCCTGGGCCGCTGCTTCAAATTGACGGCGGTAATTTGCCCATGGGGTTTTTCCGTCTTCATGGAAAGCTTCCTTATTCCAGAATGGACCTTGAAATCCTGCATACCCTTTTTCATCAGGTCCAGCATTGGATTCTCATTGATCATGACCGTGGTTTGAGCAGCATGAACTCGTTTTTCCAGTTTGCTAATGGTTTTCTTCATTTTGTCCATTTCTTCCTCGAATTCATCCGTTTTCATTTGTTCCCTAATGTTATCCATTTCTGTCTCTATTCTTTCTTTTACAGTACATAGTTCTTGTTCTAGGCCTTCCGTGCTTTCCAGGAGCTTCTCTTCAAGGTTTCTAGAATTTTCTTGGAGCTTCTCCAGATTTCTAGAATTTTCTAGAAACTTTTCTTCCAGAGTTTCTTGCTGATCTTCTTTCAAGGATTCAGTAGTCTCTTGAAACTTTTCTTCCAGATATTCTTTCAAGGATTTAGTAATCTCTTGAAAATTTTCTTCCAGATTTATAGAATTTTTTTCCAGGCTTCCAGAAATTTCTTTCGTGCCTCTAGAACTCCGCGACTTTCAATTCCACAAGACGCACTTTTCTCGTCATTTGGTTGGACGTTAAAGGTCCAATCAGTTTGTTTTCCGCGAACTTGCTGCTCACTACGCGAACACTTATTTACTCGCTGTCTCATACCGCACTGTCCCCGCTTAGGGCCGATGTCGATTTATATACCGCTGTTCAGTTTCTCGAACGGTCTAGAACGTCGTGGTCTGTCCAGAACGGCGTGGTAGTATCTAGACGGCTAAGTTCGGTACAGTTCAATATTAGTCATTTACTATTTGAACATGTTCATCATGCAATGAGAAATAAACAATAAAAATCCATAATTTAATAAGAATTCACTGAACCATTCGACTGCGATTTTCATTACTTGGAGATTCACTAAACCACCTACAAGTGCTTCAGTAAACCTTCTGAGTAGTCGACAATAAGGAAAGTATGTACTAGATATTCAACTTGGATTAAGGTTTTGAATGGAATTACATCGATTATTTCCTTCCTATTAATTTTGACCAATCGCTATCAAGAATTGGTATGTCAAATATAAATTTTAAGTGGAAAAATTACTCAACAACTGTCAACTTAGCTGTCAGCAGTTTTTCCGGAAAAAAAATTGGAAAAATTTCATGCAAGTTTGACACGTTGCTTTGTAAAAACAAACTTGATGGTTTCTATGCTGTGTTGCTATGTATCGTCACCAACAACAAAGATCACAAACAACGCTTACGAATTTATTAATTTTTCAACTGAAACTCCAAATGAATCGGTTTGGAAATGTTTCCGAAAGTGAAATTAATGCGGCTGTTGAAAATAGTGTTCCACTAAATACTCAGAAAATTCACACATAAAATGTTCATTTAACTCAGGAAATAATCTTACCAAATATTCCTCGGGCATTTAATTTTTCCTGTGGAAAAATTGGAACACTCGTTTCTAAGTAATCTGTTTTAACAAATAGCATTCGCGAAAATGGAAAAATCCTCGTCTTCGACTCGGATTTTTAAAACCACTCACGCTCATGCTATTTGTTAAAACAAATTACTTAGAAACTCGTTTTTCCGAATTTTTCCGGAAAAATTAAATGCACTAGGGATATTACCCCCGAAAAATTCTGTATCCAAAAAATAATCGATATAATACTTACATATTTTCACTGATGATTATCACTCTCAGGGCCGGTTTCACAATGTCTGGTTATTCTTCAGGTAACTTGACCAAACACTATTCGGGTTAAAGTTTGGGTTAGGAGGAAGATTAACGGTACATTAGCCATTGGTTAGTGCCAAACCAGCAATTGTGAAACACTTTCCTATGGTTAAAGTCTTAACTTCAGGTTAAGTATTGGTAACCAGACATTGTGAAACCGGCCCTCAGAGTGATAGATCTATTGATTAATTCCGTTGAACAAGTGTTTAATTTCTCTTCCCCTAGTTATCTGGGTAGGATACTGCCGATTCAAAAAACAACAAATAGATTTGTACTAAATATAATAGATACACATTTATCAATTTATCCACTTGTACACCAAAACTTCTATCTAAGAATTGAGATACCATACTCAGAACACTTATTTTTTTTTCAGGAGTTGGTTATGTGAAGTTAATGGCAGGATGTCTTCTTTGCATATATTATCCTTTGCTCATAGGAGTTTCACTTTTCTATATTGTTTGGATATTGAAAGGATCACTCCCTTTCCCCGAATGTGCTGTCGTTAAAATCACTGAGGTTAGTTCAATAAAAATTTCATTTACCTATTCGTCGAATGTGACGCTCTAATTGTTGAAAGATAATATTTGTATTGTTATTTCGGCCAGTCCGAAGAGATTATACTGATAATTTGTGCTAGTGTATAATATTGCAATAATTCACTAGCGAATTATCGCTGTCTTTTCGACATTTCATGAATATAGGTATTCAAATTGCTTCACACAATTTGAACGTCTACATCTGAGATTGATTGCACGAAATTTATGTGAATGAAACAAATTCTTCTTATGTCTGACCTAAACATCATGCGATGAATCTCAGATGTAAACGTAACGTAAGATTCAGGAGATATAAATAATGTGCAGAAATAAATTATAATTCTTTTGAATGAAATTCTCAATTATTGTGAATATTTGTAACTTTTACAATATATAACGAAGTTGTTGGAATTGATTGAAGAATCACTAGAATCCTGTGATCTTTCAGTGATTTAGCTATTCGATAGTGTATAAGAAGAAATAAACTTTTTGCGCACATGTTACGGACGTGTGATGGCGAAAAGGATGTGTTTTTCGTCCCAGAGCTACTGGTCAAACTCGTCAGTGAGCTCCTAAGTTAGATACCTCCAGATCTGAAGTGGTTGCCTCCGCTCGTTGTGTGCGCTTTTTGGGGAGATAGTCAGGGGTCGGGAGATCACTCTACGTGTGTCCACGCTGCTCCCTGCAGTACGGAGCGCCGCCATAAATAGTTCTTCGTTATAGTTTCTCTATACCTCTATAGTCTGTAAAAACTTGAGTAGTTGAACTTGAAACATTTTTCACGTAATAACCTACCTGACTGGACATATTATATATATCCTTATTTGAATTATTTCCTAATATGCTAGTTACTATTAGCTAATGATTCGTTACCCCTTGAGAAGTTTTTGAGAATACTAGCTGTTTTGTACTGAAGATATTCGTATCCTCGAAATACTGGTTCAAACGAAATAATGTGATTTTTTTGCAGTTCGTTTGGATAACTCTTTATGAGTAAAAGCCGAGTGACTCCTTTTCCTTTTTTATGGCATCACTTGTAATATTAACCAATAAAGTTTTCTTTTGCACTCCTGGAAATTCGAAACGAATATTGTTGAAAGGATCTTTTTCTTCACACATAGATCTATCATTTTTACTGTTGTGGGGTACTGGGATATTTCATAAAAGTTTCATTTTCTTATTTTTTTCTTGAAGTTACGAGGCTTTCGATATTGATGTGAGTAGATTGTTTGATGGTTTCATCAATTTTTGCATATCTTTCGTTCCTAAACCGCGACATTATCATGAAATATCAATTTCGAAAATTTACCCTTCTGATCAATTTCTTTGCATACATACGCGTGTCATCAGCAATCATAACCTGATTAATCGCATTTCAATACAAATCTTTGGTGATGTGCGTGAAAAATGCCAGTTGGACTATACAGGGACGTCGTTAATTTAAAATTCTTCAAATTTTCACATTTCAAACAAATACACACTTAGGCAAGATCAAGCAGAAAAATACACTTTTGTGCGAGGCGCAGCGAGGCTTCTTTCAGTTCAACCATCATTATTCGTACATATCCCTATAATTATCGATAATTTTCAATATTACGCTAAATCCTTCGTTCAACTCTAGAATGAATGTTTAGAGGCGGTATATACGTCTTAACATCTACGAGCGATAAGAACACTATCAGAAATTTTTACAATAATTATTTTTTGGCCGATGAAAATCCGTTAATAATTGTTGCGACCGACCTTTTTCCTGCCACAATGTCTGAATGGCCATATCTTCATCTGTGTTTTGGGACAATTGCCCCAAATGGGCATTACCTTAGTTAGCTATCTAAATCAAAAAATCAAATACCAGTTGAAAATACGACAAACCGCACCATAAAGTTTTTGCGAATAACAAACAAATCTCAACTAATTATTCAGTTAGTATGTTAATATGTAGATGTAGATCCTTATTGGAATTATTTATATTCGAAATGTCATTTTTCTCATATTTTCAGGGTGGATATTCAGCTAAGAGTATTGACAGGCAAGAATGCTTGAAGTAAGTATATTCCAAGGGTCGGAATTTTCAGCCTTATAATGTTGAATTTTTCAGGAATACTTTTTTGGAGTCTGCCTTCAAAAATCCGTATTGGTATGGCATTTTCACATCACTTCTACTAGTCATCTGGAGCCTAATCATAGTTATGTGAGTATTAATTGTCCGCTCAAAAAATTTACATTTTATGTACTGGACGATGATTTGTTTTAGATCAATAAGGCGCTCTAAAACTTTTATGAGATCTCTGTTGGTTCTTATATTTCCAACTTTGATTTTCTTCATCGCATTGGTAGTGAGAGCTGCGATAGCTGAAGATCAAATCGATGGTTTCAGCAAACTAGTGACTGATATCAAGTGGGACGACCTTCATTCTGCTAATGTAAATAACTATATACAGAGCTTTCCCCCATAAGTTTTATACATACATTTTTTCATGGAGCTCACCTGTGAACACGCAAGAACTAAAATATCATAATATTATTTTTTATACATGGCATAGCGCACATATGAGTTGAGTGCATTTTTTGACCAAATTATATTATGCACAGATGTGGTGAATGAATATTCAATTATGTGGCATCTGACATTTGTAATAAGAACCTATAAACAATGGAAATCTAATCTTTGAAATTTTTCCTATAAAAAAAAGAATATTTGCACGTAACTCACGTGTGCGCTATGCCATCGATATAGATTATTGCAAAATTAAAAAAGCATTCCATACCCTTTTATATAATTCGAATGGAATCATTTGCGAGGTGTAATGTGAGATCTCGGCTAATTTCCAACAAACTTCTTTGAAAGGAGTGTGTAAAAACACTGATTAACTTTTTCAGATTTGGTACTATGCAGCAATACAGGTCTTCTTCTCAACCAATTTAGGCTTCGGAACATTCATCACAAATGCCAGTGTTATGTATGATAAAGTGAATCCACTATGGTGAGTTTCTTCCTTCTGAATGCCCACAAATTATCAGGATTCAATCGTTATTTGTCTCTACCCAACAAAAAACAGTCTTCAAATGAGGCATTGCATGGGTCAGTCAAATGTGGTTATTCCAACTTTTTTACATGATTTTAATTTTCAATTATAGGACAGCTCTTGGATACCTTTCGGCAAATCTTCTTTTTGGAATGGGGTCCATTCTTTTGTGCTACATTATATCCGGAAATTTTCACATCGCTCAAAGGAAGGAGAGTGACATCTCTGAAGTTCATCTACTAACCCTTATTTATGACATGGCCGTATCTAGCACTGACAAAGATGCTAAATTATGGGCATTGGTGGCATACTTTCTCATATTTTCTGTAGGTTTAATAAGCATGGTAAGTATTTATCTAATATATAAAATTCTCGTGTCCACAGTGTTCGTTGCCATACTCCTCCGAAACGGCTTAACCGATTTTGATGAAATTTTTTGTGCTTATCCGGTATCTATCAGAATCGGCCAACATCTATTTTTCATCCCCCTAAATGTTAGGGGTAGTCCACCCCTAAATTTTTTTTTTTTATTTTTTAGACAAAATTTCTAATTTCTATTTTTTTATGATACAACATACAAAAATACATACAATCCCCAATTTTCACCCTTCTACGATCAACCCTTATTTTTTAATAGCCAGAACAACGAGAGGCCGAAGGCCTCGAGCAATTTTGAAATTGCGAAAAAAGGGAGAAATATGGCAAAACAACGTTTGCCGGGTCATCTAGTAAATAAATAGAAATAATTCAACGTTGATTCCATGAGAAATTAGAGGTGTAGTGTTTCAAGGCTCTCTGCAAGGCTTCATGCGAAATGTACCATTACCTCGTAAAAGAGTTGCGACATAAGAATTAATTCGGACAACAAAGCGCCCCTAAAGGTAGCATTCGCATTTCGACAGTCGCGACTCGGCGGCGACGCCTCTGTCCAGCGGTGCCGTGCGACGCTGCTACCACCTTACGGATAGCAACGTCCGGGCAGCGACTGTCATGTACACTCAATATCGGTGGAAATGATGAAGATTTAATCATAAAATAATTTTTCTTCGAACCAAAAATAACATATAAATCAAATACAATATTTTTTAATATAAAATAACAAAATATACTGGGGGAAAGTTCTTTCGAAATTGTTCTTATGTGCTAGCAAAATGATTTTATGCCGTCCACATAATCTCCTTGTTTCATACGGGCACTATAATGCAATAATTCATTATTTTTGAGCGCTCGTACTACTTACACGAGGGCTATATCATTTCGTCACGATGTCTGTATTTTTCGAATTTTGAGCCGAAAATGGTCTCAATCGACTATGTTCGACTCACTGATGACGAATCCGTCGGAAAATTCGAGTCTGTCCGTCCGGCCGTCCGTCAGCACGATAACTCTCGAACGGATCAACCTAGAGACTTGAAATTTTCAGTGTAGGTTCAGATCCCAAATGCCTCGGTTAAGTTCGTTAATGGGCCAAATTCCACCAGGGGTTCCGTAAATATGGCCGTTCAAAGTTTTGTTTCCCTGATTACTTGAAAACTACAGATTTGATCGAGATGAAATTTTGCACTCGAATGGAAAATGAGGTGTTCAAGCTACATGTGGATTTTTGTTCAGATCGCATGACCAGAACCATAGAAACCATAGAAAATTGTAACTTGTGAACGGAAACGCCTAGGGACTTGAAATTTTCAGGATAGGTGTGGATCTTGAATGTCGTGATCACGTTCATCTATGAGCAACATTATACAAGGGGTTCCGTAAATACGGTCGTTTGAAATTTTGTTTTCTCGATAAATTCGAAACTACGGATTCGATCGAGATGAAATTTTGTATTTTAATCGAGAATGATATATTGAAGCAATATTTTGTCCAGATCGCATGACCAGAACCATAGAAACCATAGAAAATTCTAACTTTTGAACGGAAAGGCCTAGGAACTTGAAATTTTCAGGGTGGGTTTGGATCGCAAATTTCACGGTCACGTTCATCAATGAGCAAAATTAGACTAGGGGTTCCGTAAATATGGCCGTTCAAAATATTTTTTTCCTGATAGTTTCGAAACTACTGATCGGATTGGAATGAAATTATGCACCTAGCTCAGGAATAATGTATTCAAACTACGTGCAAAATTTTGTCCATATCGCATCACCAAGACCATAGATACCGTGGAAAATTCTAGCGAATTATCGGAAAAAAATTGATCAGCTGAAGCACCGACATGAAGTCTGGAGTTTTGCCTAAGTTTCAGAATTTTTTTGACAGTAGTCAAAAATTCCTTCAATTGATTTCTGAAACTGGAAAATGCAAATCTACCTACAAGGTGCATGTACGAGCGCTCAAAAGCTCCTGCCTTCACGGCAGTGCTTTTCGTAATTTTTATATTCTCCAATACAGAAAGAACAACAAATATTTTATAATTTTAAGGGCATGCAACCCTAAATACACATTGGAGAATTGTAGAAAGTGAACAATTCTCCAGCAACGGTACTATACTGCTTCCGGAGCGGATGAGCAGCGCTGCCGAGGTCGCACGAAGACCATGCCCACTTGAAGTGCTGTACAGTCGCTTGTGTCCGTAAGCGTTGCACTAAAATCACTAGTAGCTGTACGTACTCCGCCTCCACGGTCGCGACTGCCAAGATCTGAATGCTAAATTTGAAGCAACGCTTACGGACACAAGCGACAGTGCAGTGCTGCGTGGCGGCGTGGTCTACCGGCGACCTTGGCAGCGCTGCTCATCTGCTCCAGAAGCAGTATAGTACCGCTGCTGGAGAATTGTAAACTTTCTACAATTCTCCAATGTGTATTTAGGGTTGCATGGCCTTGAAATTACAATCTATTTGTTGGTGTTCTTGTATTGGAGAATAAAAATAATAAATTATTTTATTAAAGTGTCCGTATAATCGAAGAAGGAGACTATGTGGCCAGCTTAAAATCATTTTGCTTGCTCATAAGAAAGATTCTCTAGCATATTTTGTTTTTTTATATTGGAAAAATATTGTATTTTATTTATACGTATGTATTTTTGGTTCGAAGAAAATTGCATTATTTTATGATTAAAGATTCCGTTGTTTATGTTTTATTCTGAAAATTGAGATTCTTGGAAAAATCTTCCGATTTCCTCTCCGAATCTACCGATTTTGCGCAGTCATTTTTACCGATACTGAGTGTACGTGGCAGTCGCTGCCCGGTCGTTGCTATCCGTAAGCTCGTAGCTGCGCCGCACGGCAGCGCTGCACAAGGTCGTCGCCGCCGAGTCGCGACTGCCGAGATCCGAATGCTACCTTTAGATTTCTGAGTGTCTGAGTGCCAGGAAACTCTTGATCAATTACCAACCGAAATTCTTGCCATTGGAAATCAACGCAAAAAAACCCTGGACCATGAAACCATACTAATTGAATAGCCTTACCATATCAAACTAGGGACTCATTTTTTGTATTTCTTTCCAGACTACGATGATGTACACAGTGCTGAAAGTGATAACAGAAGAGAACAAGAAGAAACTGAAGTGGTGGAAGACGTGTCTCATCACATGTTTTATTGGGTACATAGCAGGATGCGCTGCTTTATTGAAAAACAACTTTCAGATCGTCCGTTTGTTGGACGGCTATATAGTTGGAAATTTGATATTTATAGCAGTCATTGTGGAAGTATTTGCTTTGATAACTTTTTATGGTGAGTTGTGTTGCAAAAAATTAATTTAGATGGAATTATTAGGAATATCTTTATTTTCATCAATGAATCTTTCGAATCGTCCGAAGAAGAAAAAATTTAACCTCGTTAAAAATTCATCGTTTGGATAATAAAGAAGCCAAACATTTGTACAGAGATTCTCTAGAAATTGTACGAGATTTCATTCTTAATCGAGTTGATATGGTTACGTTATTAATGATCTTTATATAAATTTTTTTACGCGTTCCTAGCCCCCATTTCCTCTCGAAATGAATTATATTTTCTTGTTAAGTTCTTTCAATAAACTTCTATCGTCTTGTTCGGTATTCATTTAATTGTAGTGTACACCAAGGAAATTGAAATTTCAAAGAAAACATGTCGACTATTTGTTCTATTATAGTTTTTTTACAATATATGACAATTTAATTGAATTACTTCCATTTTTTCAGGAATCGAAAAAATTCAATGCGATTTTGAATTTATGTTGGGCCAAGTACTCTCCAAATTCTGGTTGGTGTTGTGGTGGATCATACCCCTCTTACTGACTGGAATATTTTGCTGGGGCCTTGCGACGTTACCATTTGGGAACGATCCAGAATGGCTCAGTGGTACTGGATGGGGAGTCGTTCTGATGGCCACAATTTTCATATTTGCCATGGGGATATACACAATAACGAAACAAGACGGATACAGTTTCACGGATGTAAGTAGAAGAGATATCTTGATTTCAAGGTCTCTTATTGGGAAGCTTTCAGCCTCACGTGAACCTGAGAGAGCTGGGATAAAACATTGGAACATGCATTGAAATCTACCTAAATTAGGTGTGGTCATTTGGTCCGGTGGAGCCTTTTCCACCGCAACCATCTGATGTTTTTGTGCTTAGCCATTCCATTAACCACGAAATCTACTTCTTCAGCGGAGATGATTTTCCTGAGAGATTTTCGCCTGATTATTTTAGAGTGTTAGCTCTAGGCAAACCTTTCCACTGCCTGGATTTCTGAAGGGTTAATTCAAAGGCAATTAGTAGCTCCTTGTGTCATCTACTCATACTTCTTGATCGTACTCTGAGAGCTAGTCCTTCTGTTTCCCCAAACTCATGTAGTTAAAGTAGGTATAGACATACTTTCATTGCTGCCGCAGAAGTGGTAAACTTAGACATGCTAGCCTTTGACGCTTTCGCAACTTCTGTTGATTATTTTTTTCTCTAGTCTGATCCCGGAAAACCAGTGAGGTATACATAATCATGGATTTAATAATCGTACTAAATGACCAGTAGATAGGTTTCCGTCCTTCCAAAATGTTCAAGGCATATCCTACATAATATGTTAAATATCTCCGAAAACCAATACCCAATACACTGTAATAGAATTACCCAGGGGGCGATTGTTGGCAAATGATTGTGTCAATAATGCAGGAGCATTCTTAACATGGATACCCATGGCAACAATAATCAGAAACTCTCTCCTTATATTCGAAGTTTTTCAATTTCCTGTTCTGAAAATCTGAATAATCTGAGTGTTTCCCTCTTACAGAAGGTGAAAACTTCTTTCCAACCCTCAAAGAATTGGGGACCAAAAGATCCGATGCAGCGGTACACTTGGGTACAATGGTGCTCCAAAATCCAACAGGGAGAAAGAGACTTCACGCTGAAGAGACGGGGCACCAGAGATTACACTAGAGGCATCAAGAAAGAAGCCAAGAAAAAAGCAGCCGAAGAAAAAAATATCACACCACAAAGTCCGACGTTTGTGAGCTACCAAGAAAATGGAAATGGCCAAATCGAAATCGTTTCAAACGGACAATCAATGTTATCACAGGAAAACGAGATGACTTACAAGAAAAACGGTGTTTCTAATTCTAACGGTACTGCTCCAAGGACAAGCACCGTCGAAAAGAGAAATGAAAATGAATTTCAAACGAATATGAATCCTTATGCCAGAAACACTGCGACCGAAAATAATGACGAATACGGGGTTTTTAGAAAAGGCCCATATTTAATAGGCGAAAGAAGTATAGAACACGTGTGTCACAGAAAATACAGTCATACAGAAGATGCAACGGAACTTTGATCATATGTACCTATATATTTTAAGCTTTTATATTCATAGGTTTATTTATTTTTATATCACGAATGAGCTGTCATTGTCATTTGTCTAATGAGCATACCAAATACATTGTGAATAGTTATGTTTATTTATGCTATATTATTAATCTCTTTTTCCCCAACCTGTGTTTGTTGATCGAATGCATTTATCGACCGCGTCCATGCGAGGCTGATACTAAGCTTTGCGAATATCTGTCTGCAATGCTCCCTCCCCACTGAGAATGTCCTTATTACTTTAATTGCCCCCACATTAAATGGCCTTTAGGACAATATTCTGTTAGTTCTCCCTCATATCAATATGCCAAAGTATTACAAGACTACGGTCTACAGCAATTAATTTCAAAGCCAACCAGATATAGGACGGTCAAACCCCTTCAACATTGGACCTTCTCATCACCAATATCACTTTCTTCAATTCAATACGTGCCACCCTTTGGAAGGACATCACATGGTATTACATTCTGAACTTCAATTCAACTCACACAAAAAAATACGTGAAACTCACTACGAGAAAGTCAAAGAGCTGCTATCTTGAGAGAATTGGCACGAGGTTCTTCCTGAAGGCACTGATGCCGACAAGCTATCGACCACATTCTACAGAATCTTCAACGGGGCAGTGATCTCGAGCTCGGAGGTAAAAAAAAGGTCAGTTTGAACGTCTCCAAATCATGGATAAAGACAAAAAAAATCTTATGGCTGAGGTTGTCGTCCATCCGTCATACGTGTGCATTCTATTTTCTTGATTCATAAATTTGATTATTCAAACCAAATGGAACTAATCTTTTAGATAATTTAAACGTACCTTCCTATCCGGTATCAGGTTTCAGTTTACTTCTATTATCAGGTCAGAGGTGCTGTATCTTAAGAACGGGAGCTGATAGAAGGAAACGTTTCCAATTCTCGGAATCAGCAGGTGGGAAACCTCTAATTATACGTATATATAGGTAAAACCTATAATATAAGAACAGATGCAATTTTTCCGGCACCAAATGAAAAAAAATCTGTTGGACTGTGTAATCTATAATCCTGTATTCCTACCGCCTTGCAGGCGGAACTTTTGGTGAAATGATGCCTTGAAGACTACGGCTCAAAAGCTCGGAATTATCAGATATAAAGTTGCAGTGTCAAAATCTTGTATTTTTTGCGAATGATATACTGCAAGAATATTCAACCCCATGAAGAAAAAGTATTTTTGCGCTCTCATCGCGTTATCATTCTGCTCAGTTGTGTGTAATTTTTGAATTTTGAGCCAAGGATAAGCTCAAACGATTGGGTTGGACACACATATGAATAAGTCCAGTTAGAATTCAATTTTGCCGTCCATCTGTAAGTACGATAACTCTCAAAAGAAGAGGCATAGAGTTTTGAAATTTTCTGGCAACGCTTGAAGCTTGGAAATATACACTGCACCGCGAAATTAACCGGACAAAAAAAAATTTGGCCTGAATTCAATCTTGAATAACTTTTGAGTTTTTCGACCAATTTCGATAATTTGTTGACAGGTTGCTGATGCTTTCATCTTCATCATGTCCTGCTATCGATTTTACGAACAGGATGAATGGATACGTTGAGATACACGGTAGCACAAAAAATTGCATTTTACGCTTAACCTCTGAACATCCTGTAGAAAAATTCAGAAACTGAATGTTATTTCTGAGTACGACATTTTCAAGTCCCATCTTTTCTGAACAACGTATATTCTACGTATTCATAAAAAAAAGCTTATGCTTATACTTGCAAAAAAGAAGGAAATTCTTCAGCTCGCATTCATAATATTCCGAGTAAAACCTTTTACTTATAGAGTAGAAGCATATCCATTACAAAGAAGTATTTGGTAATTCATAAAGGTCTCCTTTTACACTAAATAAAAAGGATATCCTTCATTTTTTGCAAGTATAAGCATAACCTTTGTTTTTATGAATACAGCCCATCATATTTTTTCATTCGTACCGATACCTCTATTCTTGTAGAAAAAATTTAGAAAATCACTGCCGTCGAGTCAGGAGCTTCTGAGCGCTCGTTCATCCACCTAGGAGGTAGATTCGCATTCTCCAGTTTTGGAAACCAATTGGAAAAATTTTGACAGCTGTCAAAGAAAATTTCAAACTAAGGCGAAAATCCAAACTTCAAGTCAGTGCTTTAGGTGACTAATTTTTTTTCGATAACTTGCTAGAATTTTCTAGGGTATCTATGGTCTTGGTAATGCGATTTGGACAAAATTTCCCACGTAGTTTGAATATATTATTCTTCATCTATGTGCGAATTTCATTCCAATCCAATAGGTAGTTCCGAAGTTATCAGGAAAAAAATAGTATGTAGAAGTAGAGGCTATATTAACGGAACCCCTAGTCTAATTTTGCTCATTGATGAACGTGACCGCGAAATTCGCGATCCGAACCTATCCTCAAAATTTCAAGTCCCTAAGCCTTTCCGTTCGAAAGTTATGATTTTCTATGGTTCTGATCATATCATGCGATCTGAAAAAAATGTAGCTCGAGTATATCATTCTCAATTCAAATACAGAATTTCGTCACGATCAATTCGCGATCCGAGCCTACCCTGAAAATTTCAAGTTTCTAAGAAATTCCGTTCGGGAGTTATCGTGTATACGGCCGGACGGACAGACTCGAATTTTTTTGTATTCGTCATCAGTGAGTCAAACATAGTCGTTTGAGACCATTTTCGTCTCAAAATTCGAAAAATACAGACATCGTGACGAAATGATATAGCCCTCGTGTAAGTAGTACGAGCGCTCAAAAACACGGTTAAAAGGAAATAATCCTTTATTACCTACAAGGAGTTATGTTGTGGGGCGGTATTTTTCTGGAAGTCCGAACAAACCTCGTTACACTTCAGGGAGGTATTAACGCTGATAGATACATAAGGGAGTGCGTAGAAGAACATGTGGTTACGTGGTACCTTATATGCCACTCATAGGAGAAATCTTTCTGTTTATGCACGACCGCATAAAGCGTAAATAACTAGGCCATATTTGAACGAAGCCGACGTTCAAGTAATCCGGATCTCAACCCTATTGAAAATGTGTGGGATACACAAGAAGAAAGAGTTCGGCAGAAATACGGCGAGTTTCAAACTTCAGTTCCTTTAGCACAGGAACTGACAAATGAGTGGCATATCAGATAACCCAGGATGCGGTTGCAACTTTAATTGAAATCTGTTATTCAGACTCGTAGAGGAAATACTCTATTTTAACGAACATATAACAATACTGCTATTGCCTATCTTATTTTTAAATTTTTTTGTAGCTAATAAAAAATTATTGCATCATTTCCTTCAAACCTGTGTTTTTGAGCGCTCGTACTACTTACACGAGGGCTATATCATTTCGTCACGATGTCTGTATTTTTCGAATTTTGAGCCGAAAATGGTCTCAATCGACTATATTCGACTCACTGATGACGAATCCGTCGGAAAATTCGAGTATGTCCGTCCGTCCGGCCGTAAGTACGATAACTCTCGAACGGAACAACCTAGAGACTTGAAATTTTCAGCGTGGGTTCAGTTCCCGAATGCCTTGGTTAAGTTTGTTAATGGGCCAAATTCCAATAAGGGTTCCGTAAATATGGCCGTTCAAAGTTTTGTTCTCCGGATTACTTGGAAACTACAGATTCGATCGGGATGAAATTGTGCACTCAAATGGAGAATGAGGTTTTCAAGTTACATGTGTAATTTTGTCCAGATCGCATGACCAGAACTTATCGGGCAATATTCGCCCAGGGGTTCCGTAAATATGGCCGCTCGAATTTTTGTTTTTCTGATTTTTTCGAAACTACAGATTCAATCGAGGTGAAATTTCGCACTCAGATGGAGAATAACGTGTTTAAGCTACATGCAAAATTTTGTCCAGCTCGCATGAGCAGAACCATAGAAAATTATAACTTTCGAACGGAAAGGCCTAAGGACTTGAAATTTTCAGGATAGGTGTGGATCTGAAATGTCGCGTTCACGTTCATCAATGAGCAGAATTATATTAGGGGTTCCGTAAATACGGTCGTTTGAAATTTTGTTTTCTCGGTAATTTCGAAACTACGGATTCGATCGAGATAAAATTTTGTATTTTAATGGAAAATGATATATTAAACCAACATTTTGCCTAGATCGCATGACCAGAACCATAAAAAATTATTACTTCCGAAGGGAAAGGCCTAGGGACTTGAAATTTTCAGGGTAGGTTTGGATCGCTAATGTCGCGGTCACGTTCATCAATGAGCAAAATTAGACTAGGGGTTCCGTAAATATAGCCGTTGAAAATATTTTTTTCCTGATAATTTCGAAACTACTGATTGGATTGGAATGAAATTTCACACCTAGCTGAAGAATGATGTATTCAAACTACGTGCGGAATTTTGTCCAGATCGCATCACCAAGACCATAGATACCGTAGAAATTTGAGCGAATCATCGAAAAAAAATGGTTTGAGAATTTTTTTGACAGCTGTCGAAAATTCCTTCAATTGATTTCTAAAACTGGGAAATGCGAATCTACCTACAAGGTGGATGTACGAGCGCCCAAAAGCTCCTGACTTCACGGCAGTGTTTTTCGCAATTTTTTTCTTCAAGAATAGAGATATCGGTATAAATAAAAGAACAAATGGTTCAGAAAATATGGTTCTTGAAAATGACATACTCAGAAATATTATTCAGTTCGTGAATTTTTCTACAGGATGTTCAGAAGTTAAGCGTGAAATGCAATTCTTATGCTAACATGTATCTCAACGTATCCATTCATCCTGTTCGTGAAACCGATATCAGGATATGATGAAGATGAAAGCATCAGCAACCTGTCAAAGAATTGTCGAAATTGGTTCGAAGACACAAAAGTTATTCAAGATTAACTTCAGGCTAAATTTTTTTTGTTCGGTTAATTTTGCGGTGCTGTGTACAAATAATTGACCTCACTCAATATTTAAGAACCAATAAAAAACAAGTTGCAGTGAGTACTCATGTCATTCGTTGTCCTTATGTCTCAAGTTCAGCATGACAGTATTCATTCAGTATTCGACTTTGAATGTATGTAGTTTCATTGTCATGCTGAGTTACGATGGATTTAAAAATATCTTTAATAGCTTCATGTAAATATACACACAAAATGCTACAGGACAGAACTTTACCTGCCACACGATTGGGCCTAGATAGCAGAACTGGTTTTAGGATAAATCCCCTTATTTTCTTTGTCCTATGGTTAAAATAATTTATTAACTGAACAAAATATGAATCATTTCAAGTAGAAATGGAAAATAATCAAGTTATATGGAAAATAACTGTTTTAAATGCTATTTTTATACAATAAAATCACAGCCTATGATTAAAATCAAAAAAATTCAGTCATTCATTGACAAATTAGAATGAAGATAAGCATATCCTAGATCTGAAGTACTGGTAGCATCAGTCTGTTTATCTTCATCATAGTCAATATCGTTCAGAAACCTGTGCATCTCCGTATTATTCACACCGTTTGTCCCATTTCTCTCATAAAGATTATCGTAGAATTGAGAAGGTTGCTTCGTATGTAAAGATGGAACACTGCTATACGCACTAGCATCACTATCACTGATGTTATTGGAGTTTTCATTTGTACTTTCACTATCTGAGTCACTGGACATATTGGGATTAGCATCATCGTCTAGATGAGGTAGAGTTACAAATCTGTGGGATATGGGGTGGGGATACTCGGAGAATATTTGTGATGCAAGGCAGTCTGTACAGAAATTAACTGATTTTTGGATGCAAGTGCTGCAATGCCATCTAGTGCCGATTATGGGTTCCTCATTGCAGTAGTTACACTGAAAAATATACAATGAACAATCTTTAATTAATGTAAGTTGTTTCACGCTTAACTTAAAGTTAGTAAAAAATTTTGGTATATCACCCACCTTATATGTCAAATGTCTATATGGTTCAGTCATTTCTCTCTCTTTAGTCTTTTCTACCTTAATCCTACTCAAGAGTTCCATTTGCATTTCAAGTTCGGATTTCTGCACACTTTGTTCACTGTTTTCAGTTTGATGATAATCAGTCGATAAAAGGTAATTTGGGTTATTTGAGGTCGACCGCTTCGGACAGTCTTGAAGAGAAGGCCCAGGGACACTCTCCGTTTCATCCATAAACACCGAAACATTATATTCAGGAAAAAAAGTTGTTGGCTTCCACATATTGTGCTTGTGCTTATTCTGAAGAAAGATTAATACAGTCTATGGAGTGCAAGAATTTTTTTTCGTTTATTTACCTTTCGTTGAAAAGACGATGATTTTGTTACCTTTCCATGAACTGGTATACCGGCTTTGGCCATTTTTTGGAAATATTTCTGTAATCTGCTAGCGACTTGTTGCTCAGTCCTTGTTTCTGAAAAATTAAGGAACATTAACTATGCATAAAATCCCGGATAATAGGAGAATATGTTAGTAATCCTTGATGAAAACAAGGAGTACAGCTAGTGAATAATTCCAAAAAATAACCAACATGAAGAACAACACAAATTTCACACAAAGGTTTACTATTTCCACCCAACACCTTAATGTTTCATAAAATATTTTCACCTATTTGCAATTATTCTGGCAAAAAAAGTAGGATTGCATAGGGGTCAAACCACCAAATGTTCATGCATTTTGTTATGAAGTCAAGATGGTTGAACAGAAACTAGAAAGTGTTGGCGGATAAAATGTCTGAATCGAAGGAAATCTGCACACAAACATAGGATTACAATATAAGAGAAGGCTGTGGATGGATAGCATCTGACAAAGCCATAAAACAACGTGATAAATTTAAAACTAGATGGCAGATTTTACCGAATCAATATACAGAAGCAGCTTTGAGGGAACAAAAAAATAAATTCAATAATATGAGAAATAAATTGATGGAAGAATATTCAGAAAAGAAGTTTTCAAATGCAAGGGGAAACTCCAAGAAAACATGGAATGTATTGAATGAATTGTGGCAGATCAACAAAGGGACAAAAAAAGATCATGAAGATCATTGATGATGAAGGAACTGAAATAACAGTTGGGGTGAGACTGGCTGAAAAGACGTAAAAGATATAAAATTTGAAGAACAAGACATAAAAAGCAGTTCATATTTCAGACCAAAGGACATTGGGGAATATGTAAAGATGTTATTGAACTATTCTCAATTATTGGAACAAGGTTAATACCCACCAGTGTTGAAATTAGCCAAGGTAACACCTATCTATAAGAAGAAGGGAAAAATTGACGATGTAAATAATTATCACCCAATATGTATACTTTTTCAAAAGTTGTGGAAAAAGTAATTAAAATAAGATTAGTGGATTTTATTATGAAGAAGTTTGGGTTTTATCCTCAGCAATATGGTTTCCAGAAGCGGTGCAATATTCAGAGTACCGTGGTTGATTTGACTCAATTTATTTGTAAGGAAATTGTTGAAAATAAGTATGTTGTACCAGTTTTTGTCAATTTGCATTTGACACTGTGGATTTCGCAATTCTTCTGGATAAGCTTCAAAAATGGAAGTGGGAGGTGTTTGTTATAAGTTAATGAAAACTTACACATGCAATAGTATAAGATGTGCAAGTTTCATAAAAGGTATAAATGTAGAAGTTCCACACGGGTCTGATATAGGGCCGCTTGGGTTCTTATTATATATGCACAGTATAAGTAAGTTAAATTTAAAATCAAGATACTCCATTAACTCTGACCTGGATTTGTATTTCAAATGGTTGTATCGAAATAAGTTGTCCATCGATGTTGAAAAAACCCAATGCATGATATTCAATCAAGAAACAGGAAGAAACACAACAAAGTGAAGATAAATGAAATAAATTTAAAAGAAATGATAGAAAACAAATATTTGGGCATACCTATAACTTACAAAAAAATGGTCCTGGGATAAGCATATTGAGGGCACAATGAAAAAAATTTCCCCAATGGTAGGAGCAATTAGAAAATGCGCAAAAACACAAAATTATAAAACAAAGAAAATTCGGCAAATAAGGTCACCAAATCAATATTTGGGCCAACAAAGCTAATTTATGACATCACAAATATTTCAGACATAAACAAACTGAAAACCATGGAACAAGTAAAACATTTGTACAGTATCAAGAATAGCTGTTTGAAAACAAATACTAAATTAACTCATGTAGCTGATTGTCACGAATAACCAGAAAGATCCAGACAGAATTTGAGAACATTTTTTTTACAGGACTACAAAATCACAAAATAATCCTTTCCACAGCTGTATTGCTGCGTATAACAACATACCACAGGAAATCACTAACAAGGAACATTTTTTTGGTATTGTCATACCAATATACATTTGGAAAGTATATGGTCTAAGTTGGATAGTTTCTCTGCATTCATTTTTTATAAATTTGAATCTTTTTTGCCTTAATATTCATGGATCAGATTCTTGAGCTAGATGATCAACTGCTCTTATAGTTTCTAAAAAAAGTTATAGACAACAGAGCGGAGATGACAAACTGATGGATCTTTTATATTGGAATTTCAGATTCCAAAACGTAAACTGTGAAAGTTGGAGGAGGGTAGGGAATGTATTTCCCCTAACAATTCCGAAGGTTTATTATTGAAAATACCGAAGTAATGATAAATATAATAGTTATCAAAGTATTTCTGAAAAATGCTTGATTTGAATCTTACTCAATTCCTTCGCGATTTTTCTGTGCCTTCTGCTTTCTATAGCTTCCTCGGGATATTTAATCAATAGTTCTTCTAGGCGTTTCTGCTCCTCGGATGTCCAAAGCTTTAAAACAAATTAGATTAATTTTAAGAAACAGAAGAGCAAAACATAGAAACCTTTTTATGAGTACTCTTATTCCCGTGCCTGCCTAGATCAAGCGATTCTTTTCTGTCTGTACACTTATCACTATAAATTGCTTTCAACTCTTCCTCTGGAACTTTTGTATTATAGACGTACCAATCTATATATGGAATCTACAACAATAAATACATTATGTAAGAACGAAAACAAACTAATATTTGGAGCAAATAAAACAATTCACTTCAGATGAACTCTATTATTATGTAATTTTCTATTGCCTGAATCCTTACTAATTATTGTTTCTTGACGATGATGAAATTATGACAAATTTCAATTTTTATGTAATCGTCATCAATATCAAAGCTTTCAACACCGCAAAACAAATATGTATTTAGCTCTGTATCGAAGCTCGGACACTGGCTAGTTAACTAATACTGTCTATTCACTAATATTGATTTAAACATATTATGAGATGTATTTTCATCATTTTTACCTGAGCAATAATTTGCATTGGTGGTATATCTAACCCATCTGTCTTGAGTTTTTTCAAAAAGGATTCAGGATCTTCAAGAGCTTTTCTTTTCATTGTCCTTATCGTTTCATAATCCTGAAATCATCAGATTTACATTTAGCTACTCAAAAATTTTTCTTTTCAAGTGTGTATTTACCTTGAAAGCTTTTTCCCTTTGAGCTGATAAAATAAATAAAGTCTTCAATAATTCACTATAGTCCTTGTTTCCTCTGAGGGCTAAGTGATCTGATTCAAAATAAAATAAATCATTTTCCTTCTGTTCCAGATTTTCGGTGGTAGAATCTTCCATTACGAAATTTGAACAACCCGCCACTGGTGTAGTTGTTGGACAAAGACAGGTGCCTTTTCACACCAAGTATATCTATAAAATAAACTGCTTTTATTTGGGCATTTGTTGTTGCTAAACAATACATAATTGGATAAAATAGTGATTCAGATCAGTGTTACGAATTAGAAGTGTAATAATGAACAGTTTTTTCGGTTTGAAACCAGGTGAAAGTGACAGATCGGTTAACATAACCTTCAAATGGACTGAACAATAACGAATTATTTACCTTTTTATCCAGATTTCATCTATTATTTCGGAATATTTCACCGAGCAATCGCAGGATCAAACGGATTAAGTGGATATTTTTATTTTTTGCAACCTATCCACGTGTTTCACGCACAAAATTTGCATGGTGTGTAATCGGGAGTTTGCGAGCTTGTTGTGGATTTGGCGGGAAATTTGAATCTTTCATCTTCTCAATAAAATAGCATCAGGATAATTTTAAATCTTGAAATAATTTAAATTATCTAACTTACAATATGTTGGGCTTACACAGGAGATTATCATCTCTATATTATTTCAAAGAAATTAGAATTATACGGAATTACTGTAAGAAAAATGAGGAAAAAAGTTCACCACTCAAGAATTTGTTGGATGATGCAGCATCATTTGAAGATTTGAATACAAACAACATTGAACAACAGTGGGCTACACTTCCTTATTTAGAAGGAACGAAAATAAGGGAACAAGGAGATTATTCTAGAAGAGAAAAACATGATGCCAGAGAAACTTCCATTATTTTATTTCCTGGTCAAGGAAGTCAATATGTGGGAATGACAAAAAATTTGATGAAATTCCCCATAGTCCAAGATCTGTTCGAACTTGCTAATTTTATTCTGAAATATGATCTACAAAAACTTTGTTTAGAAGGACCAAAAGAAAAACTAGATCAAACGATGTATGCACAACCCGCAATTATGGTTGCTTCATTGGCAGCTATCGAGAGGCTGAAAGAAGAAAGACCAAATGCTGTAGATAAATGTGTTGCTACTGCTGGATTCAGTTTAGGAGAGATAACAGCATTAGTATTTGCTGGAGCTCTGGAATTCGAAAAAGGTAATTTGTAGCTCATTTTTTTAAATTAATTTCAGTTGGTATCAATTATTTCAATGTTCAACAATAACTATGACATTTATTCTTATTCGTTTTGTTGATTGATTATCTTCCAATTAGTTGAAAAAAAGTTCAATTGTTTTAAATTTAGTTTTCTTCATTATTTCAAAACTGTGATGGCATGGCCAGAACCATAAAAACCATAGAAAATTGATACTTTCCAATGGGAACTTGAAATTTTCAGGATAGGTGTGGATCTCGAATGTCGCGTTCACCTTTATCAATGAGAAAAATTAGACAGGGGATTCTGTGAATATATGGTCGTTTGAAATTTCGTTTTCTTGATAATTTCAAAACTACGGATATTTTAATGGGGAATGATATATTCAAGCTATATTTTGTCTAGATCGCAAGACCAGAACCATAGAACGGAAAGGCCTAGGGACTTGACAATTTCAGGGTAGGTTTAGATCTTGAATGTCGCGGTCACGTTTATCAATGAGCAAAATTAGATTAGGAGTTCCGTAAATATGGCCGATAAAAATTTTTTTTCCGGATAATTTCGAAACTGCTGATTGAATATCAAAATTTCGCATATAGATGAAGAATAATGTATTCAAACTATGGGCGAAATTTTGTCCAGATCGCATCACCAGGACCATAGATACCGTAGAAAATAATTCTAGCGAATTATCGAAAATAAAATTGGTCACTTAGCACTGACGTAAAGTCTGCAATTTCGCCTTAGTTTGAAATTTTTTCCGACAGCTGTCAAAAATTTCTTCAATTGATTTCTAAAACTATATATACGAATCTACTTTTAAGGTGCATGAACGAGCGCTCAAAAGCTCCTGAAAAAAAAGGGAAAGCTGGTGGTTTTTGCGCTCTTAATTGTTTCTAAAGCCCGCTCCACACTCATGCCGCGAATAACGGCTAGAATTCTTGCCGCGAATCTTGGCGTGAACTTCGCGTGTAAATAAGCCATCTACACTCACAGGAATATTCGCAGTTCGGTTCGCGCTCACGAACCAGAGCGTTATCATTTTGCCAAAATGTGTGTCTGTAATTTTCGATTTTAAAGTCAATAATGGTCCCAAACGATTAGGTTCGACTAACAGATGCCAATTCCGAGGACAAATTCAATTCTGTCCTTCCGACCGTACGTAAACACGATAATTCTCGAAAGAAGAAGCCTAGAGTTTTGAAATTTTCAGGGTACTTCAGTGGTCGTTGATGGGCGAAATGCGAAATCCGAAAAATTTTATTTTTTTCTTTTCGATAATTCGAAAAATACCGATCTAATCGAATTGAAACTTTGTCGTTAGTTGTATAATCACTGAAGTCCTGTCAAGTTTCTCTCGATAATTATTTCAAACTTTGACGGAGACATGATTCCTCCGAATTTTGGAGAAATAGACCGATCTGAAGGCTGAAACGAATAAAAAACGAATCCTTCAACACCCTGAACACCCACGTGCAGTTTTCAGTAATTTTCGATCAATTTTGGTAAGTTGTTATATTTTCAGGTTTTCAGAACCATAATTTATAACCCATTAAGTTTGTTTATTTATTTATACCCGACTCTCCTAGGTCTCTGCGAGACCCCTCATAAGCATAAGAGCTTGTGCGGATTAGGAGACCCGGTTGTGTTCTGTGTAGGCTTTGTTACTGTGTCCTTTTGCCACCTGAGGCACAGTAATGTGCCTTACGAATGAATAATTTCGTTCATTCTGGCCAGTGAAACGGAAAATAGGGAGAAAGTGCCTTTCCTATTAGGGGAGAGCGGGGTCGAAAGTGCCGATTTTTACAAATTCTCGTATGATTCAGATAAAACAAGGACTATATCTAGAAGTAGTGGTTTATCCTTAGCCAAATTTAGTCCATAATACGAACTTACCTACAGATTTTGGACATTTTTAATAGTTTTTGAGAAAAAGTGATTTTTTTATACAGCGGCGACAAGGCACTACCAACCCCACTTTGGGGCAAGTTGTGCCGTAGCTGGGGTCGGTTGTGCCGTTGATAATGCTAGGTGTTCCACATGAATGGAAATCAATTTAGAATTCAAAAGACGTCAATTTTATAATAATATATTTATGCCAAGATGGTGGGATGTTTTGTGCATTGAACTTCACGGCACACTGGAACGCAAGTTGTCGTACTTCTTTCGGTAGAAGACCGAAGTCAATTGAAGCGCCTTTTGAGAGCTCGTACTACTTACACGAGGGCTATATCATTTCGTCACGATGTCTGTATTTTTCGAATTTTGAGCCGAAAATGGTCTAAAACGACTATCTTCGACTCATTGATGACGAATCCGTCGAAAAATTCGAGTCTGTCCGGCCGCTTGTCCGTATACACGAGAACTCTCGAACGGAATGTCCTAGAAAATTGAAATTTTCAGGGTAGGTTCGAATCTCGAATGCCGCGGTTAAGTTCGTAATTGGGCAAAATTCAATCAGGGGTTCCGTAAATATTGCCACTCGAAATTTTGTTTTCCTAATAACTTCGAAACTACGGTTTCGATCGAGGTGAAATTCTGCACTCAGATGGAGAATTATGTGTTCAAGCTACATTCGAAATTTTGTCCAGCTCGCATGACCAGAACCATGGAAACCATAGAAAATTATCACTTTGTAATGGAAAGGCCTAGGACGAAATTTTGTATTCAAATTGAGGATGATATATTCGAGCTACATTTTTTCCAGATCGCATGATCAGGACCATAGAAACCATAGAAAATCATAACTTTCGAACGAAAAGGCCTAGGGACTTGAAATTTTCAGGATAGGTTCGGATCTCGAATTTCGCAGTTACGTTTATGAATGAGCGAAATTAGACTAGGGGTTCCGTAAATATGGTCGTTTGAAATTCAGTTTTCTTGATAATTTCAAAACTATGGATTTGATCGTGACGAAATTTCGTACATATTTAAATTGAGAATGATATATTCGAACTACAATTTTTTCCAGATCGCATGATCAGAACCATAGAAACCATAGAAAATCATAACTTTCGAACGGGAAGGCCTATTTATTGGATTGGAATGGAATTTCTCACGAAGAATGATGTATTCAAACTACGTGTAGTCCATCCTTGATGACTGCATCAGCAGCCCTTTGTAAAAGATCCTGACTTGTAGTTCCCCTTTGTGTTTTTCGCTTATACGTCCTCATTCTGCTATACGAAAAATAATGGGACAATATAGGCTACTAAGGGGTTGGTTGTGCCGCGGCACAACCAGCCCCAAATGAACGGCACATTTTACCCCATTTATGAGAGTGTGATATTTTGTCCGTCATATAAAAATCACTCTGTTCAAATCATTGAAATTATACTGCATAACAAACTACGATAAATAACACACATTTCACTGAAACTTTCATATTAACAGCACGAAGAATGCTAGCTTGCGACCAAAAAGTATCGAAACGGAAATATTTACTGACGTGCTGCTGGAGGAACCTCACATGAGTTACATGTAATTCTACTCGGTCTGCTTTGCTGACGCAACTGAGATGGCAGCCACGTGAGCCCGATGGTTAGGCAATACGCGATACAATACAATCTTTTATCAATCTATTTCTGATTTCGAGATATTAGGATCGGCACAATTTACCCCCGGCACTTTCAGCCCCGCTCTCCCCTACTCTATGTTCCTATCTGACGTAACCAGGTACTTCTGTCAGATCAATCAAAAAGTTATCATTTAGGCTTTATGTTTCTCGAGTTGTTGATGTTGCCGCCCATAGGATTACTTGAATGAGCTGAATGGGGCTCAAATTAAAAAAAATTCAGTTTTTCTGTTTTATTCAATCTAATTCGGTTTATGAAAATGAATTGACAGTATTTTTCATATTGAGCGTGAACACTGAAGGCCATTTTGTTATACAGAAAAAGGGTGTT
Source organism: Aphidecta obliterata (assembly GCA_963966015.1). Lineage (NCBI taxonomy): Eukaryota > Metazoa > Arthropoda > Insecta > Coleoptera > Coccinellidae > Aphidecta > Aphidecta obliterata. The sequence continues at coordinate 6,238,894 of OZ014428.1, forward strand.
TTTTCGATATTTTAAAGTTTATTAGCTAGAATGACAGTATTTGTCGTACTGCCAATGAACTCAGTCCGTTTTTGTATACCAAAAAAAATTAGTTTTCTTATATATGTATTCCTCAATACGCTAATTCCATTTCTTGAAATTTTATAATGATGAAATGACAGCACTTTTCATACTGACACAATGAACACTGAATGCCATTTTGGTACACAGAAATAATTAAGCGTGCCAAATAATAACATGAGATACCGTCAAAAATCAATGAAAACTTCCAAAGTTATTTGTTCCCCTCTACAAAAACAAGATTCAGATTTCAGATTCAGTGGCGAACACTCAGGGCCGTTTTTCCTATTGGGCACACTGGACAGGTGCCCAGGGCCCCCGATCGATAGGGGCCCCTAAGTTTCTGCCTTATCACCAAGCGATATTCAATATTTATTATCAAAAAAAAATTCTAACGAAAATGAATGATGATGTATATTAAAACGTACAGAAACAACGTCATATTTCGACTGACAGGATCATCGAAAAGTTCTACTTCTCCTCCACCGTAGGAAAAGTGGTTGCTATGTCAACGATGAATTACATTTCCTTACACCGTAGGGAAAAATGTAATTAACTATCAGAATTAATTTTGCGAGACAACCGTAACTAGGCAAACTTTCTATTGATCACTCAATTATAACGATCGTGAATATAAATCTAATCTCCAGATTTTAATGAATTTCAAAGCGTTTGAGAAAAAAAATAACATATTCCATTCGGAGGAGAAGTGACTTTTCATGGCTCGCTTTCAATTAAACAGAAGCTCGCCATGAAAAGTGACCCTTTTCCCCCTTATGAAATAATATACTATTCCCATTATAAATTTTGAGAGTATACTTAGGTTCTAGTTCTCGACAACAGACAGCGCCACGATCTACTCGCAAGATTCCTACAGCCATGTAAAACAGATCGTGACCGATCGACTGAAAAAAGCTGACCATAGACATAAACATACGTTTCAAAGGTCTTATGAAATGTACTCAAGTAGTTCCCCTGTATTTGTCAGTAGTGCTATGCAGTTTATTTATTCTATTTTTGAGCGCTCGTTCTACTTACACGAGGGCTATCATTTCGTCACAATGTCTATTTTTTCGAATTTCGAGCCGAAAATGGTCTCAATCAAGGTTCGACTCACTGATGACGAATCCTTCGAAAAATTCAAGTCTGTCCATCCAGCCAACCGTATATCCGATAACTCTCGAACGGAACGACCTAGAAACTAGAAATTTTCAGGATAGGTTCAAATCTCAAATGCCGCGGTTGAGTTCATTATTGGGCAAAATTCGACCAGAGTTCCGTAAATATGGCCGTTCGAAATTTCGTTTTACTGTTTCCTTCAAAACTACTGATTCGGTCGAGGTGAAATTGTGCACTCAGATGGAGAATGATGTGTTCAAGATACATGCGGTATTTTTCAGATTGCTCGATCAGAACCATAGAAACCATAGACAATTATAACTTTCTAACGGAAAGACCTAGAGACTTAAAATTTTCAGGGTAGGTTTAGATCTCGAATGCCGAAGTCACGTTAATCAATTAGCAAAATTAGACTAGGGTTTCCGTAAATATGGCCGTTCAAAATTTTTTTTTTATAATTTCGAAACTACTGATTTGATCGGAATGAAATTTTCAACATAGATGCAAAATAATGCTTCCAAACTACGTGCGAAATTTTGTCCAGATCGCATTGCCAACACTATAGAAACCTTAGAAGATTCTAGCGAATTATCGAAAAAAAAATTCAATTCAATGCTGAATTATAGTCTATCTATCCATCTGTTATGAGTTATGACTGTAAATAAAAAAAATTTAGAAAAGCACTGCCGTGAAGGCAGGAGCTTTTGAGCGCTCGTACATGCACCTTGTAGGTAGATTCGCATTTTCCAGTTTTAGAAACCAATTGAAGGAATTTTTGACAGCTGTCAAAAAAATTCTGAAACTTAGGCGAAACTCCAGACTTCAAGTCGCTGCTTCAGCTGATCAATTTTGTTTCGATAATTCGCTAGAATTTTCTACGGTATCTATGGTCTTGGTGATGCGGTCTGGACAAAATTTTGCACGTACTTTGAATACATTATTCCTCAGCTAGATGCATAATTTCATTCCAATCCGATCAGTAGTTCCGAAACTATCTGGAAAAAAATATTTTGAACGGCCATATTTACGGAACCCCTAGTCTCATTTTGCTTATTGATGAACGTGACCGCGATATTCGCGATCCAAACCCACCCTGAAAATTTCAAGTTCCTAGGCCTTTCCGTTCAAAAGTTACAATTTTCTATGGTTTCTATGGTTCTGGTCATGCGATCTGGACAAAATATTGCTTCAATATATCATTCTCGATTAAAATACAAAATTTCATCTCGATCGAATCCGAAGTTTCGAATTCATCGAGAAAACAAAATTTCAAACGACCGTATTTACGGAACCCCTTGTATAATGTTGCTCATAGATGAACGTGATCACGACATTCGAGATCCACACCTATCCTGAAAATTTCAAGTCCCTAGGCATTTCTGTTCAAAAGTTACAATTTTCTATGGTTTCTATGGTTCTGGTCATGCGATCTGGACAAAATTTCGCATGTAGCTGAATCACCTCATTTTCCATCTGAGTGCAAAATTTCATCTCGATCGAATCTGTAGTTTTCAAGTAATCAGGGAAACAAAACTTTGAACGGCCATATTTACGGAACCCCTGGTGGAATTTGGCCCATTAACGAACTCAACCGAGGCATTCGGGATCTGAACCTACACTGAAAATTTCTCTAGGTTGATCCGTTCGAGAGTTATCGTGCTTACGGACGGACGGCCGGACGGACGGCCGGACGGACAGACTCGAATTTTCCGACGGATTCGTTATCAGTGAGTCGAACATAGTTGATTGAGACCATTTTCGGCTCAAAATTCGAAAAATACAAACATCGTGACGAAATGATATAGCCCTCGTGTAAGTAGTACGAGCGCTCAAAAAATCCAGAAATTGGCTGAACACAAGAGCGGCAATCGAGATTCGAACCTACTCTGTAAATTTTAACTCTCTAGGTCGTTCTGTTCGAAAGTTATCGTGCTTATGGCCGAACGGACAGACTTGAATTTTTCGACGGATTCGTCATCATTGAGTCGAACCTTGTCGATTGAGACCATTTTCGGCCATCGTGTAAGTAGAACGAGCGCTCAAAACCACAATAAGGTGATACCAAATGGTAAAAATCGTTAGATATTAACACCCCTAGCACGAGGATTGCTCGACGGTCCGCTCGCAACGGAAGCGCACCTTTTTATGTACGGGATACGCTTGAGGATCTCTTCTATGCTTACCGCAACCTCAAATCTGAACGACCTGAGAAACCGTGTGTAAGAGGCCTTGGACAGAGTAGACATCTTCGAGAACAAACTCAAAATGATTATTTTTTATGATGCAAGAATATTTTTATTTACCTTGATTCTTTCAAAGTATGTGAATGATTCGTTTTGTTACAGCTTTGCGTCTAGTTCAAATACGGGGTGAAGCAATGCAAATGGCATGTGAAACAAATAAAGGAGGGATGGCTACAGTATTTTTGGCTCCCGATAGTAAACTCAATTATTGCCTTCTCAAGGCAAGGCAGTGGGCTTTGGATAAAGGAGACCAGATTCCTGAATGTAAAATAGCTAACTATTTAAATCCTGGATGCAAAGTAATTGCAGGTAGTGTTTCGGTAAGTTGATCACAGCAATTTATACAACACGTCTAGTCAATTTAATTAGCGCCTTCTAATTGTTGTGTCGAGCGTTGTGTTCAGAATGCCTCTGTTGGGATCACTAACCGATGAAAAACTCAACTGTTGGGACAATGTGGTTGGGTTTTAGGTTCTTGAAAAGCTCCAAACAGTGGGAGGCCTAAAAACTATTGAGACATTGAGAAATAAACCCAATGTCTCAACGGTTGAGTATTTCACCGACGTGGGTGTCATCAGTTGTAGCCCTTTAGGCCATATCCCATCTGATAACCCCATAAATATCCGGCCATGCCTCGAGAGCATTCTCCTACAAGTTCTACGTTAGTCGCGTCAGGTTTGTGAACAGTCAAGTGAGTGGCAATTGTCAACCACTTGAAATAAGGGTTGCAAGGCGCCGCTAGATCGCAAGAACTATTCATTAATAATATGGAGAAATGTTATAGAAACTGATAAAAATGACAGTTAGTAAAAATATAAACAAATAAAATACAATTGAAAATATCTGCAGTGAAAAAATACCATCACCAACAAACGTGGGGTGGGAGCACCAAATACATCAAACCCCTATAACACTAGCTCGCTGAAGCGCTATCAATACACTGAGTGATGATATTGAAGGCTTGTTTTTTCTGTTCATTAGTCGAAAGGTACTGGAGGCGGTGTTGTCGTATTTTTTAAAATATCAAAATAGACATCTATTTCAACTCAGTGGTGGATATATATGTCATTCACGATGTTAATGTAGGGTTGAGATGTATACGCAAAGAATTTATTGTTCTGCTGCTGTTTGACAGGTCGCTCCGCCTTGTTTTTACGTTATAGTTATAGGGTAAACACTACAGTTATTGACACCTTAAGCCAACTGCCCCAATAGAATATAATTAATTTGTTATTTGGGTATGAAATGAAAATATTTCTTTTTCGAGGTTATGTGTTGGTTTTTACTCGATTCAAATTAAGAACCGAAAGTGAAAAAACCTTTTCAGAAGAAGCTTTAAAACACATCGTTAACATCATGTGTCAATTTTCAGTGATTGACACTGTAAAATCTATTGTTGACACCACCTGATACAGTTATTGACATACTGTTGTCTCTCATATTTTCAATCAGCTGAACAAGGATGTGGATAGGTATAATATATAGTAATGGATCGTTCATTATAAGATTTATTTATAAGTTTTGCATTGAAAAATATTCGAAATGGAAACCTTCTCTATGAAGACATATTTCAATAAACATTAAACATGGAATTTTCATGCACAGGAAATGCATTTAATTATTTAATACCATTTAAATCCAAATTCTTTTTGCAAATAGGACACAAGCCCTGGCAATTGGTTCTCCAGTAGCCGTTTAAAGCAAGTTGGTTTTCATTGTTATCACAGATTGTGTCTTCAGATGTACAATCCATGTCCATATTGGACTGTTTCAGGACTGTATAAAGGATTCTTCATGAATTTCATCATCAAGCTTTATGTTTGATATAATTTTTTGGCACACCCGTCTATTCTATCACATAATTTGAGATCTTCTTCATAGGTTAATACAGGGCAAGGTCCGTGATTTGTTCAGCGCTCGTTGCACTGGCGGATCCAAGGGGGGGCACGGGGGGCACGTGACCCCCCCCCCCCCAGACGGAATTTTTTTGTACTGTGGAGATTCCAACACATTACATAATTAGAAGAATTTTTTGCCTTCCACCCCTTCTGCCCCTCCAGAAAAAATCCTGTGCCCCCCCCAGAAAGAAATCCTGGATCCGCCCTTGGCTCGTTGGACTTACACCAGGGCTACATTATTTCGTCAAGATGTCTGTATTTTTCGAATCTTGCCGTAAGCACGATAACTTTCGAACGGAACGACCTAGAGACTTTAAATTTTTAGTGTGGGTTCAGTTTCCGACTGCCGTAGTTGAGTTGGTTAATGAGCAGAATTCCATCAGGGGTTCCGTAAATATGGCCGTTCGAAATTTTGATCTCCTGATTACTTCTAAACTACTGATTCGATCGAGATGAAATTTCGCACCCAGATGGTAATTTGGTAATTTGTCCAAATCGCATGACCAGAAGAAAATAATAAATTTCGAACGGAGGGGCCTAGGGACTTTTTTCAGGATAGGTGCGAATACGCGGTCACGTTTATCAATGAACAAAATTATCAATGACCAAAAGTGGATGTTCAAAGAAGTTTTTTTTAGGAAGATTCTACCTACTAGGTAGATGAACGAGCGCTCAAAAGCTCCTGACTACACGTCAGTGCTTTTCATTTTTTCAACAAGTTTTCCACTCAACCAAAAAATTATTGTAGAACGAGGAACGCCATAGGTTTGGGAGGCAAGTTTTCTGGACATTCCTTCTGATTTCACTGCTGATAAGGCAGAAATAATAGCATCCTCCGTGTAATTTTTCTTATAATTGCTTCCTTCTTTTGCTTTTGCCATGTTGTTGAGAATGAAGCGTGGAAAATCGATTCGGGGGGTAGGGACAAGAAGTAGGAACTAGATGAACTTGTAATATAGTTATTGACACGTGGAAATTCACAGAGATTGACACTGGTGTCAACAACTATCTAGAACAAAATTAGATAAAGTTCAATCATTTTTCAGTATTCATTGAGAAATTGAGGCCTGAATAGTAGGCAATACGGACAAATTTTGCAAAATTTGAATACGACAGTTATTGACATAGTATGTCAATCACTATTCATCCACATATTTTCAAAGGCAATTATTGACACCCACAAAAAAACGCGAAACCTTCAACCAAATAGATTTTAAGTTATGAAAAAGTATTTATTGAAGAGTTTCAATAATTCAAACAAAAATTATGCTTCAGACAAAAATTAGAACAATTAAAAAAATGTTATGAACTTGAGTTAAGTACCTTGAGAAAATGGCAGTATTTTTCTAATTGCAATGATCGTCAGCACGTTGCACATTGATAATTATATGGTGAATTAGGAATGCAAACCTTACCCAAATTAATACTAACAGTCCAAACTTGAAAAATTGAAATATTTTTTTCAAAGCTCCATGTTTTTAAGGCCTCCATCCAATTCTTATAATTCAAATATGAAAATGAGGGTGTCAATCACTGATAGGGTGTCAACAACTGTACCTTTTACCCTACGTTTATTGTCAACAGAAACTCGTTTATCATCGCGCGGTAACGCTTGGAACCCCGTTGAATGAAACAATCGGGGTTTTATGGAATTTTTTTCTCAATCTTTTATAGGCTGAAATGGGGTGAGATGGCCAGCCGGGAGAGATGGCCAACAGCTAAATCTCCATAACGCGTCGTTCTATGGCGCTGCTTGTCCTCCCCAGCGATCTTCGACTATGTGTGAGCAAGGCGCTTGTGTTTTCGAATACTTCGAGGTGGTATTAGAGCAGTCAGAAAATAAAAATACTAGCGCGTCCTTGTGAAATTATTCAATAGTTTCTTACTGTCTACTACTGTGATTGTGTGAAATTAAATTTATCGGTGATTTCAACGTATTAGGTTAGGTTAGGTTAGGTGAGTATTAGGTGATTATGATGTTCATTCTTTAATTCTTACCTCCAAAACATGTTAAAAAGCATGCAGTGAATAATTTTTTTCGCGTGGCGATCTCTCCCTAGCATTCGGGAGAGATGGCCATCAAACTGTAGGGATAGATGGCCATTCCGTTTTTACGTCAATTTCTTCGAGTTCACTGCGGCAAAATGCCAACGAAGTATAACAGAAAGAACTCAAATCATGGAAACTGTACTAAATGAAATCAAAGGCTAGCAATAGAAGCTGTCAGAAACGGATCTTCTGTAAACGGAGCCTCAAAAACTTATGGTATTCTTAGGAAGACCCTTGAGAGGAAGGTGAAAGAAAGATCCGTATAGAAAACCAAACAAAAAAAGGCGCTCCAAAAAACAAAATTCCAGAAAAAACAAAATTTTCGAAAAAGAAAACGCTCACCTTCGCTAAGTTCTGATGAGGAGGAGTGGAATATAGACGTCCAATATGAAGAGGAAAGTGATAACCTATCTGAAGTGGATGACACCGAATGTTCAGGATGTGGAGAAAGCTACAACAGCTCCCGAAAAAAAGACGATTGGTTGCATTTCATAATATGCCAGATGTGGTTGCATGAAAATTGTTCTTCTTTTTTGAACCCTTGTCAAAATTGTGGCAAAACCGCGTTAAAAAAAGAAAAATTAATGTTAAGGAAGAATATTTTGTTTCGCCCGTATAAAAAGTTTGTTTTTTTGTTTATTTTCATTTTTATTTTGTGGCCATCTCTCCCGCAACCATATGGCCAACTAACCCCATTGAACTGGGATAGATGGCCAGGGCCGTATCTAGGTACTATTGCGCCTGTGGCAATATATTAGACAGCGCCCCCCCCATTTGCGTAGGTTTTTTCTCATCCATCATATTTTCTTATAGTTTTTTTTTTTTAATGCTAATCATATATTTCCGTAAGAGTTCCGAAATGATACACATTTTCATGGAAAAATTTTTTCATTGAAAATATTGAAATACACATTTTAAATGAAAATAAAAATAAAACAAATTCTGAAAAAACAAAATGAAATATTCATATTGATGTGATAAATACGAACATTTATTTTTAAAAAAATATAAATTCTTCAACTTAAAAATACATACTGCAAACGTAAAATAAAAATTTTTTGGTAAGTTGACCAGAAAGCAATAATCGATAATCAGAATCTGTGCAAAAAAAACGGCACACTTAGCATACAAATACAATTTTATAACCCTTTGAAACACGAACTAATAGTTTCGTACAGGGCCCGATGTTACAATATTCAAGAAGTCCATACGTTAGGTATAAAAAAATCACTAGAATAATCTTTGCCAGGTGAGATAAAAGATTCAATGAAAACTATGGAAAGTAACACTAAAATTAGTGTTTTATTAGATTTCATTCAAAAAAAGACGCTCTGAGAAGTGAGAACTCAAGTTTGAAAATCCATATTTTCCGCAATGAACCAAACATATTTCTTCTTGCATATCATTATGTTAAAATAGGAATAATTGAATATATCCGATGCCAGAATAATGTCATAAAAAATAACAAAAAGGTACTTAGTACGACTCACCTTCAATAGCACAATTTATTATGCTCGAATCCAAAAGCACAATGGCACAAAAAAGTCAGAATATAAAAAAAAACTCAGAACTTATAACACTTCAAATCTGGATACACACTAAAAGAACATGAAAATTTAAATTTTTTGCTCTTCTCTTCACAATTGAAAGAAATAAATATTTATGTAGAATAGAATAAGATTCCCCAATTTTTCTTCCACTTCTTGAGCACAAAACTCTGATTGGTGAATTTTTGGCAATACAAATCGTTTTTAAAGTACCACAGATGTGGCCTAAAAATCTAAACAAATCGATCATTAGGAACCGTCATCATCAAAGGAGCCGCCCTTCGAAACACGCTGGATGCGATAAGGGATGTAGTGTAAACAACTCATAAAAGGGCTGTGCTTGGAATCGCATGACGATATTGCCGATTGTAATATTTATGATCAGAGTACGGCATCTTTGAAAATTGTTCATAACAATTGGACCATATTTCTCGTATTTCTCCTTATTGCATTCTCATTCTGTACTTTGAATATCAATGTTTCGAAATGTTGTGATTGAATTACTAACATACGTAACCGTGTTTTCATCTTTCGAATTAATTTTTTTTGCTTGGCGCTTCTATTTTTTTATTTTTGATATTTTTTGGCGCCCCTTCGGACCTTGCGCCTGTGGCAAGTGCCACCCTTGCCACGCCCTAGATACGGCCCTGTAGATGGCCACATAACCCTTATATTTATAAATAATGAAACGAAAATTCTTAAAGTATTTTCACCCTATTCATTTACCTATCTGTTTGGATGATACTAAAGCTGTTGAAATAAAATTATGATATAATCCTAAACATTAAAAAAAAACTTGCAGGCGCATACTTAGCAAAACGGTGGCCATCTCACCCCACTTCACTATAAACGTGGATTCTTTCATGCGTTTCAGAACCTGTTGTCTCCAATTTGCTTTCCATGTATATTTCCACAGTTTTTTATGTTGGGCCTAAACATTACGACTTCAACGTTGTGAAAATAACTTAACTAGTAGGTTTCAATAATTTGAACACTTTGCCCCGAGGCCGGGTCCAGACGGATGTAATGCAACACGTAATGCAACGCATTATGTAATGCGAAGTCTTCGTTTAGACGGTACTACAAGCATTACGCGTAATTATCGTAGTACCGTCCGAACGAAAAATTCTAATTACGCGTTTCCTTACGTGTTAAATCCGTCTGGACCCCGCTTAATGTGTATCGCTGAAATTGTACTGGCCTACAGATATCCATGGATGTACAATAATCACAAGATTCCCAAGAAAATGGCCAATAAAAAAATAGCAGTAAACATCCGAAAAGATCCTTTACATAACGGCAAGCCGTAATTCTGTGGCGCAGTATAATGCAGTGACTCTGATCCAAGAGAACATCGAAATTTACCAGTATTTTCGTTATTGCAGGCATTGGATTATGTAGAGAAAAACTACAAAGGATTTAATTTGAAGAAAGTAAAGCGGTTACCTGTGTCAGGTGCCTTCCACACCGAACTGATGCGTCCTGCTGTACAACCTTTCAGAGAAGCCCTGAACACGATGAAGATCTCCGAACCTGTCGTGACTGTTTATTCCAATGTAGATGGCAAAAGATACAATTCTGCCCAGCATATTAAAAAACAACTACCAAGTCAAGTGAGCATAACGTTTTTTTGAGAAATATTTTCGATCTCATCATCATTGTTTCAGATTGTGAAACCAGTAAAATGGGAGCAATTATTGCATGTTGTTTATGAAAGGAAAGTAGAAGATTATTTTCCAAATTCCTTCGAATGTGGACCTGGGCAATCATTAAAATCAATGTTGCAGAAAGTGAACGCGAAAGCTTGGAACCATTGCTATAATATGGAAGCATGATTGTGATTTTTCTGATAGATAAATAATTTTTTAGAAATAACTACAAAAACAGATTTTTATTTCCTCACCAACTTTTGAACAGAAATAATTCAGGGATAACATTATGATAAAACAGATTCAAAAATAATTTCAAGGAAGACAGGATAAACTAGAATATTAAAAATCGCATTCATAGTTTCTTTTTTTTTCGAAATTCACAGTATTCAGAGGCAGATACACTTGAATGCATATCTTCCAGGATACTTATTGAACTTTTCAATAACCGGTAAGTAGGCACATCGATGTTACGCATATTCTGAGGTTGTCAGGTGGCAGCAGAGTGATTCGGGGGTACAGCTCCGAAAAGAATTTGTATAAAATACGTCAGTTTTGCTGAAACAAAAAAAAATGTTAATTTTCATATATAGTGAGAAGTTTCACGCTGTTAAGGGTGAAGGCCACCATAATTAAATCAAAGAATGAACTGGCGGAAATTCATGAACGCATAATCAGGCGTTTTCCACTTCCCGAGTATCGCACTGAGACTCAAAATGAGTACTTGCGAAACACAAGTGGATAATGAAAGAACGTAGAAATCTATATTTTTGAAGTAACTTATGGAAACAATTGTAGACAGTTCCCCGCCAGTTGTCGCGGTACATTCTACTGAGATAAATAAATGATCAAAATTTGAATAGGATTGGATTATCAGAACCAGACAAAAATTAATAATAATAATCTAATCGATAAAACAATTTCGGAAGGAAATTGGGGATTTATTTTGCGTTTCATTTCTTGATCATATCTCCCAAACGATGCGTTGCATGGTGAAAATACAAACCATATACAACAAAAATCTCTTTGAATTCCCTAGAAGGAAATTACTATTTTTGCGCGCTTGTTTTCTATGTACAGGAGCGTTATCATCTCGTCCAAATCCCGCCCGGATGACGAGGCCTCCGTAAACACGATAAGTTTCGAAAGAATAGGCCTAGAAATTTAAAATTTTCTAGGTACATTCGAAGTCTGAATTAGTCGGTCAATTTCGTAAATGGGCGAGATCCGACCGGAGGTTTCGTAGATATAGCCATCTGAATTTTTTTCCTCAATAATTCTAAAAAGGTCAATCCGACAGAATTTAAACTTCGTAGTATATAATGTGAAATAACGACATGAAGGTTCGTAAAAGATCGTAGGACTGGGAAAATGAAAATTTTCGTATCTCACAAAATATTCCTATATTCTGGTGAAATGTTGTGTCTACATATGGGGCGTCGATAAAATGAATTATATAAAAATTCAGCTTCACAGCTCCACCACGTGAAATGAAAATTGAGTCTTTCTAATTTGATTTTGAGAAATTTGATATATGGAATATTATTCCATACAATTCTGTGATTCTATTGTCGATTTCATAAAATGACATTATTTCTCACACTGACGGCCGGCTCAGTTCACAGAATCTGCGAGTGTTTCAAATTCTTTGTTTCGATAGTCTTGCTGCAGGGTCACCTCATGTCAAATTAAAATGATCATGGTTTTTCACTAAACAACATTTCAGAAACCCAAATTTATTTGACATCACTGTCAATTTGAATGTTGTGTCAGTTGAACTACGGTTGGATCAGTCTTTCAGAAACCATGCTAACCAACGGTTTCTGAAAGACTGATTCTTGATGAGACATGAAGCGAAGCAGCTTTGCGTGGGCTCAGTACCTGGATGGGTGACCGCTCTGACAATAAATTCGAACAATAAAATTAAACAAGTGCGCGAGGAAGTACTCAAGTCGTTCATTGCAATTCAACTTTCTTAATTGATCATCATGGCTTCACGCTCTTCGAATTTTTCATTGAAAATATTTTTTTGTCGATTTCCTGATAACTAGTACAATGTGCATACACGAATTAGTTTCGGCAAGTGAACTATATAGAAATAAGAATAATAGTCTTTATTTTGCATTCCACAGATCAGTGGTGGCACCCTGTATTTTACTTTTTATATGATCCTATATATTTTACGTTTTATATGAAAGCTATTATTTTTATTTGAATACTTTTATTTTTGTTAATACATTTTTTTTACCAATTATTCTTCACTATGCGATTTTGAAAATTTTCAAAACTAACTCATCATTAATGGCGGAGATCTAAGGAGGAGGCCTCCGACTATAATCCTGCGGGGGATCCGCCAAATTTTGCGTTACGCTACTGCGAGGAGATAAAACGATATCGAAAATACCAGTCAGATATACTTACAAGAGGGAGCACCTTAGGCACAGGAGACGAACTATGTGAATGCAAGCATCAAACCATAAGAGAAAAGGGAAGCTTTTCTGGGAGATAACAGTAGAAGAAATTGAACAAATGAGAGGAGGGACGAAAGGAAGTTTTTCCGGTTCTCATATAAATGCCAAGGATCTATGATGAGGAGAAAAACAATTTCCATCTGGATATGCCTTACTGAAGAGTCAACTAGTAGCTCAACACATCCGTTTAACTATCAGGGAGCAAGCCATCAACATCAACGAGAGCACCTCGCCAATGCCCGAATGACGCGCATACATGTTTGTAGGTAAAACCCGCGAAAGCAATTTTAGCAAATCAAATATTATTTTTCATCATAGTTACTACCGGTTTAACCCTTATTTCATGCACTCGGCACTTACCTATCAAATATTCTGGTCTGTTCTTTTTGTAGATGAACCATGTGTAGACTAAACCACCAGCAGATATGAATCCTAACGCGAACAAATATTTCGGACTAGGATCCGTTACGATTGGAGTCAATGTAAGATAAATAGCTACTATCAAAATGAAGATTGGAATGATGGTAGGCACCTGAAAATAATAACCAATAATTATCAATAATAATCATATGAAACTCAGAACATACAAATTTACATTCGAGTTAAGTACAACCAGAATTGAAATCTCTTTCGAGATCAAATCGTTTGAGGAACTAAAAAATTTTCTTCATGTCCAGAATAAGGATAGAACATATAATCACATATCCACATAATCTTTGAACCTTTCATCACCACGTTTTTTACTCACTTTATAAGGTCTTGGAACATCTTTCATCGTCCTCCTCAACACTAGCAGTGAAATCATAGCAACACCATAAAAGAACCAGATGAGAAAGCTCGCAAATTCTATCAGTTCCACGATGTCACCAAGAACTATAAATAATAAGGCAATAATTCCTTGCATCACAACAGCTGGTGAAGGTGTTAACCTTCTGTAATGTACATACGACATACTCTCCATCATCAAGCCGTCTTGGGCAGAAACATAGCATAACCTGTAATATCAGAAGTTTTTCATGCTCAATATTGAGGAAGATATTCTGATCATTCCTACCTCGTTACTCCGAATTGAATACTCATTGTGCATCCAAAGGTACTCAAGGCAACTCCTAGAGGAATGAGAAACGAAGCAGGTCCTAGTGTTTTATCCCCAAATGTTACTGCGACTGCCTTTGAAGAGACCATTTCTGGTATTGTCAACACAGTCATGTAAGCAATATTCATTGAGACATACAAAAACGTTACAATTGGTACGCTTATAGCAATACTTTTCGGAATGTTTCTGTGAATGAAAAAAAGTTGAGTATAAATAGAGAAATTTGAACAACGTTATCAATTTTGCTGGTATAAGGCTTAGTTCTCAACGGCCATCGTGCATAATGAGAAAAATAGTTGTTTAGGTTGTTTATATGTACAAGCAGGGATTCGAAAATTTCGATTTTTCTGTGCCTAAACATAAAGAGGTTCAGTTGAAGAGAAAAATGATGGTTGAGACACTACTCAAAAGTAAGACGACTTTGTGGGCGATTCAAATAATATTTGTATGATATTTTTACTCACACTTCTGGTCGTTTGATTTCTTCAGTCACTATGGTCACTGCTGACCAGCCATCATAAGCCCAGAGACCACTATAAAAGGCTAAGGCTATATTTTTTGGAGCAAGTTTGGTCCCATCGAAGCCGGTACTGAGATGCTCTGTATTTCCTGAGAAGAATTGAAGATATAACAATAAGAAAGTCAATGAGTAATGAGAGAACTTATACCTTTCGCAATCTCGTAGACTCCTCCTAATATCACAATAAGACAAGCGAATATTTTAAAAAACCCGAAGGTATTCTGCATTTTAACGTATAATTTTACGCTCATCACATTGATATAGGTTATAATACCTGAAAAGATAAAAATTTCAGTGCAACATGAAATAGGTTGGCTATAACAACGAAGGCATGCTTTGAACTGGTGATTACAAGTGACCATCAACGCTGCTTTTTATTTCTCATGATCAAATCTTTAGAACACCAGCTCCTTCCAGTTGATGACCTACCTAATGCAAGTAGTGCCACAGCCTTGATGATTTGTTCATCTTTGATGCAAAGATACTCCAACAATGGTTGACAGAAATATTCTGCAAACGTCAAGATGATTACAGCAACTTCAGCAGGTCTTATGATGAAAATCATCACCCAGGAATATATAAATGCAGGTAGGTTGCCCCAAAATTTATGAAGGGGACCGAAAGCGTCCAGGAAGTAGGCGTATTCAGCTCCTGATCTTGGAATTACTGTACCCAGTTCAGCGAATGCCAAAGCTCCTAGAATATTTGAAATTGATATTACAATGAATCGTTCTAGGTACCATGCGGTCAAAAAAAAATTATAAAAATCATTGCCGTGAAGTCAGGAGCGTTTGAGCGCTCGTTCGTCCATCTTGTAGGTAGATTGGCATTTTCCAGTTTTAGAAAACAATTTTTTTTAAACTTAGGCGAAACTCCAGACTTCACGTCAGTGCTTTAGGTGGAAATTTCAAGTCCCTAGGCCTTTCTGTTCTGGAGTTATGATTTTCTATGGTTTCTATTGTTCTGGTCATGCGATCTGGACAAAATGTAGCTTCAATATATCATTCTCCATTAAAATACAAAATTTTGTCACGACCGAATCCGTAGTTTTGAAATTATCAAGAAAACTAAAATTCAAATCATATTTACGAAACCCCTACTCTAATTCGGCTGATTGATTAACGTGACCGCGACATTCGTGGCCCTGCCGATAGTGATAATTTGAAGTACCTAATAGACCTTTCCGTTCGAAAGTTATAATTTTCTATGGTTTCTAAGGTTCTGATCATGCGATCTGGACAAAATTTCAGTTTTCATTTGAGTGCGAAATTTCATCTCGATCGAATCTGTAGTTTCGAAGTAATCAGGAGAACGAAATTTCGAACGGCCATATTTACGGAACCCCTAGAGGAATCCTGCCCAATAACGAACTTTGAAAACTTCAATAGATTTGATAATGGATCTGACAGGAGCACCTTGTTATGTCAAATAAACTATTGGGAAATTTTTCGAAACCTGGAAAAAAACGTTTCGTGGGGCTGGGAAATCTTTGAAAAATTATCGATTTCTTTCCATTTGAAAATATCCGTATTCTACGTTTAATGGAAGAAATAATTCATTATAACCTCTATAGCATAAAGGTAAAAATTTTAACTTCAAAAACCTGAAAATGTAACAACTTATCTGAATGTATTAGAAATTCCTGGAAACTGACGGTGGGTGTTAAAGAAACGTAGGAGTTTGATGAAAATCATGACTCTTTCAAAGCAAAGTATGATTTAATAATCGAAAGAAACGGTTATCTGTGATCGACAGAAATCATGACTCTCTCAAAGCAAAGTATGAATTACTGATGGAAAGAAATGGTTATATTTGACCTTCGGGCATGTTCACGTTTGTCAAAACATGCTAAAAATACAACTCGAGCTCTTTCTTTTAACATGGAAGAGCTTGATGAAAGCTGAAGTTCTCATAACGTATTTAATCGATGGACACAAAATTCCAGCTCGATATGGCGGTTAGTTTCTGAGATACCAAAGTTTTAAATGAAAATTTCACAAAAATCTTCTATTAATAAGATTCTTACGAAATTCCACATAAACCACGAAGTTTCAATCTGATCAGATCAATATTTTTCGAATTATTGAGAAGAAAAAATTCAGATGGCCATATCTACAGAACCGGCGGATTTCGCCCCATAAACGAACTCAACACACGCGTCGCGCATTCAGACCTCGAACGTACCCAGGAAGTCCAAAACTCTAGGCCACCTAACGGTACTATTTGGAGAAATATAAATTGAAAATATGCGTAACTATTTCAACTATTCTACTATTATTTCTATGATATTCTTCTAGTTGAATGGTTAGTAGAATTTTTTTTCATAGACAACATCAAAAGGATTTTAAAATTCTAATAGAATTAGCCGATACTCGATGGATATCCATAATCAAACTTACAATAGAATAACTAATACAATTTCCACTACCTACATTGGGTTAAATTCCACGACACATATTTCGATGCACATTAACCCAATGTAGTGTAAATCATATTGGTTATTTTATTGTAAAAAGGATTTTTGTGGTGTTCGATCGAGTGGACTAGAAAATAATGAGTACTTGAAACTATTTCGGTCGTCGTCTTGATTGAAGCTAATAAAAGGACAGAGTTTATAATAAATTCGACCTCCGTTTTCGAAGTAGTTACTTTTAATGAATTATTCAATTATAAGAGGGCGTCAATCGTACCACTTGAAATGAATTACATACTTCTTTGTGAACTTATCAAACCGAACAAAGAAGATATAAAATATAATAAACGTATTAATGTTTGTAATTTGTCACCAAATTCCGAACTATATATGAACTTTTCAAAATACGACTTGTGGCAATTTGAGGCTCGATAAATACATGCATAAATTAATCAATAATAATTTTCACATCATCGATCAAAGGGTGCATGTTTATTTTCGTTTTTGAACTCATCAGAGTCACAGTATTCGATATTCCAGTAAATTTTAAACTGGGCGAGTTAAGAAACCTACATCTGTTTAAAATACGTGAATTAATCAATTCTTCAAGACTCGTTCAACCGTTAATATTTTTTGTTGCAGATTACCAACTCATGCAGTTTTAAGCTTATATGTGTTTATTATAATAATATATACGATAAGCTTACGGGAAATCATCTGGCAGAGCGTATGATTTTTCTGACTCTAGTTGGATAAGACATGGTGGGTCGATTTCTTGGCCTGCACGCTCCCTGGATCTCAACCCCTGTGATTTATTCTTTGAAAACATTAGAGTACAGAAACGGTAAGGTGGATAGTGTTTAGTTGAAGAACTAAAACAAGCAGTGAGAATGCTTGTGACATTATGCGTGAGCAAACTAATGTGATAGTTGCTGCATGATATGATTCGTTATTACGCCGGGAAAGACTTTGTGCACATCAAACAAATGGTGACCATTTCGAACAATTTTTGTAAAAAATTTGGATCAATTTTATCGGTGAGTTTGTGGCTTCCTAATTTTTTTTCCTAGGACCTTTTCAATCAGTACTTTTTCTTCTTCATAGTTTGAACTTTAAGAATTATACTGTTCAGCAAAAATCTCTTAATAAAAGTTGAGAGAGAATATACAAATTTGCGATAAGATCGCACTTTATTTACTTGCTGGAATGGATATGCCACCGTGATTCATGGCAGATCTACTAACAGAGGGATAACACAATCCAGAGTTTTATTAAGATATTGATGTCTAAGATTTTTTGCACTTTTTTTCAAATTCAATATTTTATATGATCAACTTTCTGCGAAATGATCTGTTTTGATGAGTTCTAGCACCTGTCAAGAAAAAGCCTCACCAAAACACTCTGTATTTATTTGGCCATTTCTTAATGAATGGAATCACGCCAGAGCAACGATTGCAAATTGTTCAGATCAACTTCAAAAATAATGTGTCAAACTGCTCAAGTTCATTCGATTAACTATGGATAGGTAGCTTTGACACTCCGTTTAATATTGACATAAAACGGGTCCCATATGGCGCGCACTTAGCTAGCAGCGCACGATACAATTAATTATCTGAAAATATCGTTCGATGAACAATTAAAATCGAGAAATTGACCTATTAAGTAGCTAGTGCGTTGGTGTAATTTAACACCATTGGACCTTTGGGGGTATGTGAAGTCACTTGTCTACGCTGAATAAGTATTATTGAACACTTGGAGGCAAACATTTAATGATTTATTGCCGAAAACCATGTCACATGTATAAAAATAAATGGCCTAAAATTATCTTTCAGATAAAGTCACATTCGTGGTCATCAAACATTTTTTTTATGTATAGATTAATTCAGAGTTCTATTTCGTGAAATTAATGACCCCTCTAGGTCGTCAAAATGTTCCACTCAGTGACGCCTAACATAGAATAGGTTTGTCGATAAAATGGCTGGACACCTCTATATCTCGTAGGTATCTGGTATAGCCCTACTTATACCCAAATTCACCGCACAAGACAACTGCTAGACTTATTATAGATGGCGATCTTTGTACTTTGTACACGCTTCATCAACTCACCTAGAAGAGAAACAATTCCGCAAACCGTCCAAACGACAATGCACATCCCAACCGATCCAGAATATGCCAGGGCCGGAGCAGGAGATACAAATATACCAGATCCGATCATCACGGAGAGGATCATGTTAATGGCTGAAAAAAGACCCATTTCTCTTTTGAGCTCCACTTTTTCTTCATCTTTCTTCTCTTTTTTCTCAACACCTGTAACAATTCATAATAAATTTAAAAATTTGGGCCTGTTTCATGATCAATCTCAAGTTTGCCTTTATTTTCATCAAGGGAATTCTTTAGTTTCGGAAATAAGTATTTTATGAATTATTGAATCAAAATTATTACTTAGATGGAAAGTTGGACAATTTAGAACACTTTTCTATTTGCTAAACTATTTTCTGAATAGAGAATGTAAATACCTTCTTTCATTGATACACTACTATTATTGATTGATGGCATAAATAAACTTTGATTATTCCACAAACGCACATGGAGTATATTGAGTTGGTACTATATATTCAAGATATCTGGTCGGAACAATAACAATCAATCAAAGAAGAATTGAACGTGGTAAACACCATGGTGAAACAAAATATTTAAATTTTAATTTATACTTCTCCACCATTGATTATAATAATTGTTTATGCATTTCCTATCGAAATCAAAAGATAACAAATTACTGGTGACTGAAGCATTTTCATTTGTACCGAAGATAATTGTTTCATATGAGTTTCCAGCAGATCGCAGTTTGCTATTATTCTTATATAAATTAATAATAGGTGATTTTATTTTGGCAACAATTGCATTATTATTATCATTTCTATATGATTTTGAATTCACAATTGGAATATAAATTATTATTCAGAGAATCTGACCTTATTTATTACACCAACAGAATTTGAATGGTATATTATGTACCTGTAGTTGACGAAATTTTGGTGAAGCCTACTCAAACCACTCAGCAATTTAACACACACTTCAAACTGTCTTCAATTGTCCAATTTCTACTCTATACCCAAAATGTATAATTGGAAGCTTATCAACCACAAGTCAATGAACCATATGTTGATCTTTTGACTTCACATTTAACTCTGGAATGATTAGCAGCAAGCTGCAAATCCTGGGACTTGGGTAATTGATAGTATATATATAATTTCTATATTCTAACGAGGTAGGATATCGGTTCGAAGAAATTTTCGAAAAATATCGATGTTTCATCATCATCATCAGTTCGGAAACTGAAGACAACATTGGAAATGAAGAATAAATTGATTCAACGCAAAAAAAATAAATGAGCACCTACCTACTTAATTATGTGAGAAGTATTATGATGTAATCAGCGATATGTCATGTAGTGAAAAATTATTACCTAGACAAAAACACGCACATCCAACAAAAATCTCTATAAATAGTGAAATTGCAAATAATACTCGTAAAATGGGTATTCATTTTGTATAGTAGGTTTTAATAGAAAAAAAAATGATGTTGAAATGAATATCTGCAGGAATAATACAAATCGTATATGGGGTGTTGATAAACAAGAGCGAAGAACTCACGTGCAGTTGAACCCTTTGAAATTCAAATTTCCACCGGACTATATGGTTCAATTAGGTACCTTCTCTCGAGGAATTTATGAATTAATCATGTATTGATTCAATTGGTTTCATGACGGTAATTAAATGAACACCTGCTTTTGTTATTTATCCTATACCACTATAAAAGTATAAAATTGATAAAAAGCATTGCCGTGAAGTCAGGGGCTTTCGAAAGCTCGTCTAGCCACCTTGTAGGTAGATACGCGTTCTGCAGTTTAAGGAACAAATTGGAAAAATTTTGACAGCTGCAGAAAAAAATTTCAAAGTATGTAAGGCGAAAATCCAGACTTTATATTGACTGACGACTTGGGAGTACCAATTGGGCTACTCAGTGGAATAACCACTAGGGTGTTGCAAAGGTCGTCCACGAACTGGACCTGGTGAAACCAAATAACATCAAGGGTTCCCAGTCTCAGACTCGGTGTGTTTGCGCCTTGCGGGGGCAAATTACCCCTGGGCACCCTGCGCCCATAAGAGCTGAATTCGGTTTCAGGAAATTAAACAGTGCTCACTTCTTGTATTAGGAGTGGAAACAGAGGAGTTTTTAGTGAGTACTTTCCCCGTGAATTCGGGGAAAGAGTCTGCACACACCGCCAAACAGCTATGGTGAAGGTCCGTAAACAAGATTTTCTCATCTACAAAAAAAAAATTACCAATTTTCTACGGTATCTATAGTCTTGGTAATGCGATCTGGAAAAAATTTTGAATACATCATTCTTCATCTATGTGCAAAAACTCATCCAATGAGTAGTTTCGAAATTATCAGGAAAATATGAACGGCCATATTTACGGAACCCCTAGTTCACCTTGCTCATTGATAAACGTGACCGCGAAATTCGCGATCCAAACCTACCCTGAAAATTTCGAGTCCCTAGGCCTTTCCGTTGGAAAGTTATAATTTTCTATGGTTTCTATGGTTCTAGTCATGCGATCTGGGAAAATGTAGCTTGAATAAATTTGAATTGAAAATTTGGTCACGATCGAAACCCTAGTTTTGAAATGATCGAGAAAACTAAATTTCAAACGACTATGTTCACGGAACCCCAAGTCTAATTCTGCTCATTGATAAAAGTGACTGCGACATTCGAGATCCACACTTATCCTGAAAATTTCAAGTCCCTAGGCCTTTCCATTACAAAGTTATAATTTCCTATGGTTTCTTTGGTTCTGGTCATGCGATCTAGACAAAATTTTGCATTTAGCTTGAACACTTCATTCTCCATAATCTAAATATGGTCGTTTGAAATTTAGTTTTCTTGATAATTTCAATACAACGGATTCGTTCGTGACGAAATTTTGTATTTTAATTGAGAATGACATATTCAAGCTACATTTTTTCCAGATTGACCAGAACCATAGACAATTATAACTTTTGGACGGATAGGTGTGGATCTCGAATGTCGCGGTCACGTTCATCAATGAGCAGAATTAGACTAGGGATTCCGTAAATATGGTTGTTTGAAATTTAGTTTCCTTGATGAGTCCAAAACCACTGGTTCGATCAATGGAGAATGATATACTCAAGCTACATTTCGTTCAGATCGCATGACCATAAATAACCATAGAAAATTCTACCTTTTGAACGGAAAGGCCTAGGACTTGAAATTTTCGTTCGAAATAATTTTTTCCTGATTATTTCGAAATTGATTGGATTGAAATAATATTTTGCACATAGAATGCGAAATTTTGTCCAGATCGCATCACCAAGACCAAATATACCGTAGACAATTCTAGTCGATTATCGAAAACAAAATTGGTCACTTAGCACTGACGTCAAGTTTGGATTTTCGCCTTAATTTGGAAATTTTTTTGCCTGCTGTCAAGAATTTCTTCAATTGGTTTCTGGAACTGGAAAATGCCAATCTACCTACAAGGTGCATGAACGAGCGCTCAAAAACTTCTGACTTCACGGCACTGCTTTTTATAATTTTTTATTCTGAATGCCATAAAAGGGGAATCTAGCGTAGTTCGATTCATAGTCATAAAAAAAATCGACCCTTCTTAAATCAATAATAAAAAATTACGAAAAGCACTGCCGTGAAGTCAGAAGCTTTTGAGCGCTCGTACATCCACATTGTAAGTAGATTCGCATTTTCCAGTTTTGTGCTTGTAGGAATTTTCGACACCTGTCAAAATAATTCTCAAACCTTGGCGTAACTCCAGACTTCATGTCAGTGCTTCAGCTGACCAATTTTTTTCGATAATTCGCTAGAATTTTCTACGGTATCTATGTTCTTGGTGATGCGATTTGAACAAAATCTCGCACGTAGTTTGAATACATTATTCTTCAGCTAGGTGTAAAATTTCATTCCAATCCAATCAGTAGTTTCGAAATAATCAGGAACAAAATATTTTGAACGGCCATATTCACGGAACCCTTAGTATAATTTTGCTCATTGATGAACGTGACCGCACAATTCGCGATCCGAAACTATCCTGAAAATTTCAAGTCCCTAGGCCTTTCCGTTCGGAAGTTATGATTTTCTATGGTTTCTATGGTTCTGGTTATGCGAGCTGGACACATTTTTCATGTAGCTTGAACACGTTATTCTCCATCTGAGTACAAAATTTCACCTCGATCGAATCTGTGATTTCGAAATAATCAGGGAAACAAAAATTCGAGCGGCTATATTTACGGAACCCCTGGGCAAATATTGCCCTATAAAGAACTTAACCGTGGCATTCGAGATTCGAACCTAACCTGAAAATTTCAAGTTTCTAAGACATTCCGTTCGAGAGTTATCGTGTATATGGCCGGACGGACGGACAGACTCGAATTTTTCGACGGATTCGTTATCAGTGAGTCGAACATAACCGTTTGAGACCATTTTCGGCTCAAAATTCGAAAAATATATAATATATAATATACAGGGTGTTTCATTGGTAAATGTAAATACGTTAACCTGAGGTAGAGCTACCCTGGACGAGTCCAAAAAACATATATGTGATAAGTCTAATTAACTTCATAGCCGAGATACAGGGTGATTTATGTATTCATCAATATTTTCAATTGCTTATAACTTTTGAACTATCCAGTATAATCGATTGATATTTGGAACGTAAAACACACTTCCATGGGTGAATCGATTCATCTTTGAGTTGATCAGAAAATCCAGGTCCGTATCAGAAAAATATGGCCCTTTTCGCAAGCTTTTATTTTTTATTAGAAATCTAACCATTCTCGATACGAGATTCGAAAATTACAGATATTTGGACGAAGCAATAACGCTCTTGCTCATAGAAACAAGCGCGAAAATTGAATGTTCTTTCTGAAAATATAACAAATTTTGAGATTCTTTTAAAAATCACCCCTTTGAATGGATGTACCTCCACGAGGGTTGATGATAGACGAGAGAACAAACTAGTCGTTTTTTTTTCACTTCGGAAACACGCCTCGAACTTTTTACCTTCATTTTGCAACATGATGGAAAGGAGTTGGAAAAAAATTAACATTTGTGAAATTTTCTTGTGTACTAACACGTGCCAATGATTTTAATCCACCCCTGCTTCTTAGTTCTACACAGTTTGGTGGTTTTATTTATAGTATAAGCTTACCACATACATTCAGCACTTTTGAAAGCTTCATTTCACTGAACTCAATAACTATTAAAACTTTTCGAATTGATTGTTCTGTGCTAACCTCGGATCACTGCATGTCAACGAAAATGTCTACTACGAATTCTGTAAGGCCCAACGAAATACTATCTGTCGTTTGTCGTTGTAAATGCTAGAGACAAGCGCAAGATGAATGAATGAAGGAGGGTGCGTGAATGCATCGATTTCGCACACTTCAGGTGCTTTACCAGAACCAGCGTCCAGCTGGGCAGCCAGTATTTCGTGGCAGAGTAATACGGTTTTCTCGATGAGATCGAGACCTGTTGAGAATTTTCCATGGGAATGGGGAGTTTTTATGAACCATCATCATCACCATTATATGAACGGTCACCAGTGGATGTTAATAAATTTTCAAACAGATATAGGTATGCAGAGTGCCCCCTTGAGAGTTTCTGTATGTTTTTCAATGGAGCTTAGACTGAATAAGAAAAACATTGAAAAGCTCTGATTTGAAGTCAGGAGCTTTTCCGCCCTTGTTTGAATTAATCCGAGTGCGGTCACCCATCCAGGTACTGAACCAATCCTGCTAGGCTTCAAGTCTTGTCAAACTCACCCCCTGTTTCTGAAAGACTGACCAAAACATAGTTCAACGGACACAACATTCAACTTGAATGCGTTGTCGAATTGATTTAATTATGAATAGATGTTTAGTAAAAAAAAAAATACGAAAAGCACTGCCGTGAAGTCAGGAGCTTTTGAGCGCTCATATATCCACCTTGTAGGTAGATTCGCATTTTCCAGTTTTAGAAATCAATTGAAGGAATTTTCGAAAGCTGTCAAAAAAATTCTCAAACTTAGACGAAACTCAAGACTTTGTCAGTGCTTCAGCTGACCATTTTTTTTTCGATAATTCGCTAGAATTTTCTACGGTATCTATGGTCTTGGTGATGCGATCTGGACAAAATCTCGCACGTAGTTTGAATAAATCATTCCTCAGCTAAGTGCAAAATTTCATTCCAATCAAATCAGTAGTTTGGAAATTAACAGGAAAGAAATATTTTGAACGGCCATATTTACGGAACCCCTAGTCTAATTTTGCTCATTGATGAACGTGACCGTGAAATTCGCGATCCAAACCCACCCTGAAAATTTCAAGTTCCTAGGGTTTTCCTTCCGGAAGTTATAATTTTCTATGTTTTCTATGGTTCTGGTCATGCGATCTGGACAAAATGTTGCTTTAATATATTATATTCTCGTTTAAAATACAAAATTTTTTCTCGATCGAATCCGTAGTTTCGAAATTATCGAGAAAACAAAATTTCAAACGACTGTATTTACGGAACCCCTTTTATAATTCTGCTCATTGATGAACGTGAACGCCATATTTCAGATCTACACGTATCCTGAAAATTTCAAGTCTCTAGGCCTTTCCATTCGAAAGTTATGATTTTCTATGGTTTCTATGGTTCTGGTCATGCGATCTAGAGAAATGTAGCTTGAATATATCATTTTCCATTAGTAAATTTCGTCACGATCGAATCTGTAGTTTTGAAATTATGAAGAAAACTAAATTTCAAACGACCATATTTACGGAACCCCTAGTATAATCTTGCTCATAGATGAAAGTGATCACGACAATCGAGATGCACACCTATCCTGCAAATTTCAAGTCCCTAGGCGTTTCCGTTCAAAAGGTACCATTTTCTATGGTTTCTATGGTTCTGGTGATGCGAGCTGGACAAAATTTTGCATGTAGCTTGAACACTAAAGCTATCAAAGAAGCCGCCCTTCAAAACAAGCTGGATGCGATAAGAGATGTATGTGTGAACAACTCATAAAAGGGCCGTGCTTGGAATCGCATGACGATATTGCCGATTGTAATTTTTATGATCAGAGTGCGGCAACTTTGAAAATTTTTTATTACAATTGCACCATATTTCTCATATTTCTGACCTCATTGCATTTCCATTCTGTACTTTGAATATCAATGTTTCGAAATGTTGTAATCGAATTACTTACGTAACCGTGTTGTCATCTTTCGAATTATTTTGCTTGGCTCTCCTTTTTTTATTTTCGATATTTTTTGGCGCCCCATCGGACCTTGCGCCCGTGGCAAGTGCCACCCTTGCCACGCCCTAGATAGGGCCCTGTAATGGTGGAATTTTGTCCAATAACGAACTCAACCGCGGCCTTCGAGATTTGAACCTACCCTTTCAAGTTTCTGTCGTTCCGTTCGTGTATACGGCCGGACGGACGGAAGGACAGACTTGAATCTTTCGACGGATTCGTCATCAGTGAGTCGAACCTTGTCGATTGAGACCATTTTTAGCTCAAAGTTCAAAAATATACACATCGTGAGTTTGAATATGCACATTATTCTTCATCTATGTGCGAAATTTCATTTCAATCTAATCAGTAGTTTCGAGGTAATCAGGAAAACAAAATTTCGAACGGCCATATTGACAGAACCCTTGGTCGAATTTTGCCCAATAACGAACTTAATAGCCGCATTCGAGATTTAACCTACCCTGAAAATTTTCAAGCTTCTGGGTCGTTCCGTTCGAGAGTTATCGTGTATTCGGTAAGACTAGAATTTGTTTATTTTTCACAATTGGTCGCTTGAATTTTTTCGAGCTGAGTCGGGTGCCTTGGGGACTCAAACACTTTTGGTTAGATCTGGTACTATTTTGCATTAAAAATTGTTGAATCTCGAAGATATCTCGAAGTATCAGATATGACCGAAATTATTTTTTTGTCTGTAAGGCACCCAACTCAGCTTATTTTTAAGAACAATCAATCATTTATCTTATCAATTCATCTCTCTGTGATCAATTATGGCTTGTGAGTCAGGTATCGTGAAAGAAATTAAGACTCGAAAACTATGCAAAATAGTATAAGGTACATAGGAATAGAATTGAATGGCTCATGGGGTGCTCCACCCCTAAACTTCAACTAATCCATACTTTCGGGTCACCTTGTATTATGATGAATGCGTATAGAATCAATCTAACTTAAAGCACGAGGAAAATCATTGAATATTAAGAATTCGCTCAAAGTTGAATTTCTATTGTGTATTTTCGATTCTTAGTTGGATTGATTATACGCATTAATTCACCGTGAAAGTCATCTAATACTCATATAATTCATCGAGCTCTCACAAAAATAAAAAATCTACCCCATAACTTTGGCTAGGCCTCTTTTGTGTCTGAAATGTTACCTTTATGAGGTCCTAGAAAATCAGGTCTTATTCGATTCTACCAAAGTTGCCATGCATGCTCACAAGGCACTCTAATTGGAGTTATTTAGAATCATGAAAATTTTCAACTGCATAATTTGAATACTGAACTAATATTTCTTCTAACAGTTAATTTCACCGCTTTAATCTTTATGAATATCCTTCTATTACTATTGGTTACGAATATGGCCCTTCCAAGTTTTGTAGAGAATTACAAGCTTGCCATTTCTTCTTCAAGTTCAAGATGATTTCAATCAATATAAAAATATTTTTCTGAGAAATTTATTCAAATAAATATAAATACAGCAGATGAATATAATGTTTAATATATTATATATATTTCATATTCTTCATATACCTAATCCATCCTTGATAGGAAGTCCACCACATTCACGAATACACTCTATTTGGGTGATTCGAGACAGACTTATAGTGGCATAGAGGAACGAAATATGCACTTTTCAATTTGTTTATTTATACGTACATCATTTGTTAGCTTAACTAAATATATACCAATGGACATTTACAATAAAATTACAAACAATACCTCACGAACTGTACAATTCTACTCATTTAATCGAAGCAACATCTCTCAATTGAAATCAATTTACTAAAACTCCCACAACTATTCGAAAACTTATACGAATAACATTCAGCCAACTTTCTCTTTCGACATAAAGAACGTTATGGATATCTGAAACACTAGGTAATGGTAAAATGAAAAATGATAGCTTTTCAGGCACATCTCTATAATATCGAAGTGAAAATACTTCAGCGACTAGTTTTATCTCCCGTTTCATATAGCACACATTTATTTAATGTAACATAGGACTGTGGATGAAATTTTTGTATGAATTAGAATCGTGACAATTACAATTTTCAATTTTTTTAAATTTTGGAACACAATATATACCAAAGAATTTTTATGCTCAATTAGTTCAAGTACCAGAAAAATCAAATCATTCATATCAGATCATTCATCTTATCTTTTCATAATGCTAGGAATTTTCGTCATTATGATGCGAATTCTTAAGTTAAGATATTTATTCATATATAAATTTATGGTTTCATACCGTTCTCGAATCGAAATTTTCCAAATAAATGTATGAGTATGAACTATATTCTGAATATTGCTGTTCTTTAAATACTATTGTTTTTTCAAAAGTGCATCGATATACAGGTGAATATCTATTTCAGCGGGGAATCGGTATTATATCAATGAAAACGTTCAAATCACCGATATGACGTAGGTACAGATCGAAAATATAGTTGAGCGTTATTGTTATATTAGCCAGTACATTCACACTCGGGTATAAGAAAATATTCATAGCTGGTAGATCTACGAAACCGGCAGATCTGCCTAGCTGGTAAATTTTCGTAGCCGATAGATCTACGAATTCGGTAGATCTATATCATGTATATTAAATTATTTTTATATCATACTGGGATGCAAATTGCAGACATTCGTTGTAGAATTTATTTTATCGAAAATTTTTGTTCATCTACCTATATAAATCTTCAAGGACATTTGGAATTATTGAGCGATTTATTTGACCTTCATTCGACCAGTGAAATAATATTGATTTACGAAAAGGTGACCTATGATTTTTATTTCAACTTGGTATGATATCATTAATGTAAGAGCTAAATGTGAAATAATTAATATTCAGATTCATGAATTTTTGTTATATTTGCTCAGGAATTAATTACCAAAAATACACAAAGTCATGAGTCTTTAGTGAACTCAAGGCCATACAATAAACACTCTTCCATGAGTTGAATTCATAATTCACAGTTTTTGATACATTCGTTACTATCGGTGTTGACTGACATTGCTATATCCTAATTTTCCAAATTTTCGGGTTCATTGAAATGAACTAATTCTGTCCAGAAGTAGTTTAGATATGTATGGTCTAGGTCGGAATAGCTCTGTCGACATTTCGAACATACTGTATAGACTGCGTGACCAGACGGAACCAAAACAAATTGCAAAGAAAATAGAAAATTTTGGGAAATCGCTGAGCTGGTCGATTTTGTCCTCGAAGGAATCATATCATTTCACCCCATCTCACAGCTACAACCAACCCCTTTGAATTTGAAAGGCAAGATGGGTTCTGTGATACATCATTAGTACACTCTTTTTCAACAGCAACAAATCATTGAAATATTCCGATTTGTTTTCGAAATATTCCACATTGAAAATTCCTCTATTATGAATAAGGTGAACTGAAAAATTGATTTATTTTATGAAGAAAACCAAGTTCAATAGTAATACTCTTTCAGACAACTCACCTGTGAAGAATTTTTGTTGGCGAAATTTGGAAACACACATTTATGCCAAAGAGTGCGCCTGATTAAAAGATATAAGCCAGGGAATTTTTGATAAGATTAAATGCTAGAAAGTGTGAGGTATGCCGGTAGGTGAGTATCATTTCATTAAATCAATTTTTTTAAATTCTGCATTATTAGCAAAACATGGCATAATTCAAATCAATTAAAAGCTTTTTTTTCTTGCTGCATTCGGCGATGAATTTTAATGTTGGCGGTAGCGTTGTTCAGAGGAGTAAAACTACAAAATGACATTCAAAATAATAATATGCCCCCTCGAGAACTAGAATCGACCTTCCAATGGGTTTCTACAATATTAAATTTCACGGAAATCAAAATAGGTCAAGGAAGATATAAATAGTCGAATGTTTGTTTTTGTTTTTATCATGTGAGTATGGTAATCTATGCTAAAATTTAAATTTTAAACACAAACAACCGATATTGACATTAATATTTAGAGGGATTCAGGATATATGTACTTGAATTTCATAATGAAAATGCTAAAATTTAAATTTTAAACACAAACAACCGATATTGACATTAATATTTAGAGGGATTCGGGATATACTTGAATTTCATTATGAAAATATGTATATGCAAAAATCGAAAATTTTTTAAAAAAGATTGGAGGGGAGTGAAGGATTATTAACTGTATTGCAAAGTTGAATACTCAGTGTTTGAACTGAAAATTGGATATTTCTAGCGAACATAGTGCCATCGCATCAAGACTCGCCTAAAGAATCGAAAACAAATACATGTAACTGAACTGAACCGATGTCATGGTGACATGGTGCAGACACTGGTACAATTACTCTATAGAAATGTGAACGCCAATTCTTCTGCATCGTGTAATTGGACACTGCGCACGATCACATACAAGAAATGTGTCTGAAGCTCCCAATTTCTGCACCGTATCATACTTGGCGATGTTTCACTATAAACGGTTAAGGTCAGTTGCATGTATTTGTTTTTGATGCTTGAGGCGAGTCTTGATGCTGTGCTTTAGGCGATGCTTCACTATGTTTTTAACCTTACTCACATTATAATTAATAATTATTCGATATTTGATGAATTATAAACCTATTGGATATCAGTGCATATGAACTGGAAAGGAATTAATTTTTCTCGGGTTGGAAAGGACGTTTTGAAAGAGACCCATCGAAATTACGAATCCATTGAAAGAAATATAACCGTGAATGCTTTCAAACTATATAACAAAATTACATCGAAAGTAACGTCATTCCACTTTTCTGCTGTTTAAGTTAATCGTTTCCGATGAATTCCTCTTCTGAAGAAATGAAATTCTGTTTATTGTAAATCAAGCCTCTGTGGTATTCTCCAAAAGGGCTAGGAAGATTCGCTCTATATGTCTGATCTTACTTTATGGAGTATGTTAACTATTACAACCCTAAAACCCTTGTGAATATAATTTTCTCTTGCCAGTTTAGGGAAGGTAGGCTCGATGAAACATTTCAAAAAAAGTTTACTTTAGATTAGAAATTCCATTTTTCGGTCGAATATTTACCTAAACGTTGTCATAATTCAGCTTTTTGCAACCGCACTATTCTTCATTCTGAATTTTTCATAACATAATAAGTAATTTACTTCCGGTTGAGGAAGAAATTTGTTATGAAGAGATATATAATGTGCGCAGAAATATCGACGAAGAATCTTGAGTAAATAACAAATACCGCCAGATATCGCAAAATTTTAACGAGCACTTTCATTTTTTGATCTCTTGGAAACTGAAACAGAAGTATAGACAACTCAGTTTAGAAGTCGAGAATGAACCTTCCTCAAATGAATTCATTGACCATGAAAACCATCACAAACTACTCCGCTTCTGTTCACTCAATCACTTCGCAACTGGATCGTCTGAATTTTTCCCAGATCTCTTTTCATAGACCCAGAAGACTCCTCGCCAATTCAGTATGTTCCGTATGAATTATGAAGTAATTAGAGACGACCGCCAGGTAAGAATACAAATCACCCCCTTCAGAGTGAAATCCTGGCAGTGGGAAGGTGTTCCCAGATCTGCCTACTCAGGGAGTATAATGGAGCAAGAATTTTCATTGCCACTGGCAGTCAGCTGTCCTTGAGGCACGTGGAGGCCAAAGACCCATACACCGGAGAGCAAACAGCTTCAGTTTGGATATCTATTCAATAGATTGAGAAAACTTGAATGGATGGCCTCGCTGAAGAAGGATCTTTCGTTTATTTTGTTACTTTATCTTTATGAGAACGCAAAACAAAATGCAGAACTAGCGTTAGTTTGTCAGGGTGTGGCGATTGAAAAAGTTAGTTTGGGGAGAGACGACCCCTGGGAACGTAGTATTGATGCCCGTGTTAAAAAAGGAAAACTTTGATGGATCCCAACGGGGGCTCTTCATCTGGGGGATTGGCATATTGTCAGCTTCAAAGTAATTTTTCTGGGGCTAGGTAAAAGAGACCTGGTGTTATAAGTATTTTGGCGAAAATTTCGGTTATTTTTATTGCTTCAATAACAGTTGAAGTTCATAAATTTATTGATTTATTTTGTGTTTGACGGTATGGTTGGTGTTCAATTCGAAAACGAAAATTGGATCAGGTAGGAAAATTCCATACAGTTGTTGTTGTGGCTTACTCCTATTTTAGAGATGTATATACTTTTTTTTTTTGGATTCTTCATTGTTTTGAATATTCTAGAGTGAATACAGTCTAAGGTCCCGAATCCCTCAAACCCAACGTAAATTGCTTGATATCTGTATCATAATACATGTGGATTTATGATTGCATTGTATTTTCTTGATTCGGTAGAAATAAATTTTTTTATTTGAGTAAGAGGTGTGATTGTGGAAATCTGCGTTATTATTTCTCCTTCTATTTCCCCAAGAAGCAAATAGAAACTGAAGACCCATCCTAGTGCAAAGTGTAGTTTTGCTATTAAAGAAATAATCCCCCTTTTTGTCTAGCGCAGATTACCCTATAAGCTCTACTCTCCAAGATCAACAAGGGTGTAGATTACATGACGTACCAGGACAAAGGCATAAGCTGAAAAGACTATTTCCGCGTTTTATTGGAAGAAGAAATATTTTCCAAACTTGGGGCCTCATAGTTTCCGAACTGAGAGATACCACCTAGTTTCTTCTATAACATTCTGCGATATATTGCAGCGTTCGCGTGAAATATAAAATTTGATAACTTCGCGGTGGATTCCTTCTATTTGATTTCTTCGATCTGTTGATAAAAGCATGTGTGTATGCTATTCAAGTTCATACTTTGCCTAGCCTTGCCTGATTTCGCGTTGCACCAAAACACGAATGAATTGAAAATTACCAACAAGGTACTTTCTTCCACAACGAAACAATTAACAATCTTCAATAGTAGGTTTTTCAAAAACCAGTTTTGCTGGGAGCAATTTCATCAATGTTTTACGTAGGTATACACACGCCAATAAACAAAGAACACATTTCGATATAAGCTTACAAAAAGATATCACTTAAAAGTTACTGGTGGTGATTACAATTCCATCGAATAGTCCCGGCGATTAATTATCATCTAACTCCATGACTTGAGATCAAAAGTGTAACTCGTATCGTTGACTCGAATTCTCCGAATGCTACGTCGGCGACGGTTCGCTATTTATGGCATCGATGTCGCTTATGCTCCTCACCCTCCTGTGCTGCTTCCTAGGCTTGTGGTTCGTCTTCCCACCAACGAAAACCTCGAATGGATTCAATTTACCGGAATGGGTCGAGTTCCTATCCTTATCAGTCTTCAGCAGTTGAGGAGTCTTGGTTTCGTAATCTTCCATCGACCTTCTATTGAGGTACACATCGTAGTCTTCAGATTTCCTGTTATAAATTGATGGAGGGTGTTGGGTGGCGAAGGGTTGTGCATATATGGGGGATTCCCCGCCAGATCGAGAAGATTTGTAGAAGTAGGTAGGACTCGCTCTGCTTCTTATGGACGAACTCTCCGAACTTGAGGTGGGCGAGTGCTTCTCTCGGTCACGTTCGGATTTCATCTTCGACAGGCCAAGGGCTCGGGTTATGGACCCCTACAAGTGAATAATTATATCATTTCAATGGAAAAATCTTTTTCTAGGAGTGAATGTAATTCAAATCTTCCAGATATTGCATCCCAATTGTATTTGATCTGGAGATGATATTTTTGGAATCGATGAAGATCTTTGGTTTTCAAGACACTAGAATTTCGAAAAAAGTATGATAAACCCGCTTAAGAGCTGGTGACAATTTCGTTATATGATTTTATTGTCGGGAACTATCTGAATTCAACACGAGGGTGATAATCAAACTGACAATAATAAAATTGAACAAAAAAGAATTTTTTTTTTGAATAACTGAATACAAATGAGGGCATAACTACTTATTCCTGGTTTCAAAGAATATGTCTGTAATCAGTGTAATCTGGTGGTGGTCTATAACTCTGATCTGACCGAGCACTAGAAAATTGGCAACATGTTATGCGGGTCCGAAAGCGTTGAAGGAATTTAAAGGTCATTGTGCTAAATCCCTGATCGATTTCATGAATGCCGGTTTTTATATTCATGAGTTTTCCTTATGAATTATCGATGTAAGGTGAAAATTAGTTCGTAGAAATTGTGAGTCATCAGTGTTGAACTGTGATAACGTGTAAGTTCTGAAAATGAAAGTGAATTAGGTTCGGTTTAATTAATCAATTTTTTTCCAGTTGGTCGAAATATTCTTCAAATCTTCTGGACAAGATAAAATTCGGATGGAAGATGTCAAATCATATTAATTTCATTGACAAATTTTGGAAATTACATTCGTACTTTTCTGCTCAACCTACACTCTTTCATGAGGTTCTTTCTAATACACATTGCTTTGCGATGAATTCCGTGAGAAGGTGTAGTATGTTTTTCTGCAATCTAGATGAGTCCTTGATCTTGATATGTTTTGAACGAATCGGCCGATTCCTTGGGATTATATTTACCTAGCACATCTTCGAAAGGTATTCCACCATCAAAACAAAATATCTAAGAGCATCAAGAGAATAACATGGTAATACCACTTACAGAATATTCGATTTAGTTCACTTCAATGTAGCTTGACTAATAACCTGGAGGCTATGAATAAACTCACCCTGATGGTACTCCTTCGTGTTTCAGTCATCTGCTGCTCTCTACTCATAACAGAGGTGGGGTGGGGGGCTGCCAGGCCTGCACATGATCGGGAGAAGGTACGTCCAAGGGATCCTCCGGGAACACGTGATTTTGCTCTTAGGCGAACATAGTGTTCAAGTGTGGATCTAACGTAAGGAAACAGTGCAAAATCAAAAACAACGATATAAGCAGTGCAGGACTGATAACTACAAGCATTCTATGTTATAGTTGCATTGCAATCACTTCATCTCACTGCAATGTAATTGAACTGGAAGTAAGAGATTCCGGTTGTAATAACTGAATAATGAATATTCTGTCACTGATATCGAGACAAAAAGTCATGCATATATCGTTGAAGAATAAATTTCAACAATGCAGGTTCATCATAACTTGGAGTTGACATTCATTTCTTTCTATTCTAACATTTAAGGGTCATGCATTGAGATTTAGTAGAAGGATTCTCTATAGATATATGGAACAATCAATTTGGAATCATATGTGACAAAGAGAAGTCATTCCAGAGTGATAAACTGATTTTGATAAAATGGCCTCATCTCATTTATTTTCCTTTCTAGAGGAAAGGTTTATTTTCATGATGTATTAATCCAATTATGCCAACAACTTTTTTTTTTTATTTTGCTCTGTTTTATTCTTTCCATCAGTTTTTTGGCATACTTTCTTCTCTCCCATTGAGCATATGGATATTGTATGATGAAATTAACATATTGAATGAAATAATCATTTCGAGATTCATGATATTATTGCCAATCGAAGTACGTGGTTCGTGACCTTATGTACAAGGTACTATCTTCTATTTACTGAACTATATAATTAACTGTGATGGTCAGGTGAATATCCACGATCATTCAGTATATATGGTGCTTTTCTGTAAACCATTTTATTTCACTGGAAATATTAATCTTCCTCCCACAATTAATTCCTGCATTGAATAATTATTTTGAGGTATTGTCAAGCACGGTATATCTCAAGATATTCAACTTTTTCGATCTTATTCCATTTGTCTTCAACTTATGATCATTATCATTTTCAAGTAATGTTTTTTAGGTCATAATATTCGGCTAAATTTTTTAATGTTTTGCTATCTCCTTACTTTTGACTTCAAAAAATTGCTTAAGTTCTTAAGAACGTTTTATATTCACCCATGTCACTCGAAATAACGAGTGTACCATAGCATAGCCAACGGAAGCAGCGTAAGGCGCTGGTCTCCCTGAACACCCCCAACCGACCACTTCCGAATGATGTGTTCGGGAAACCACGGACACGGTTCTGAACGTCGCACGCGACGGTTGAGAAAGACCATGCCCGTGGTTTCCCAAACATATCATTAGGAAGTTGACGGCTGTGGCTCTGCGTAAGTACAGCGCCTAAGGCTGTAACGAAAATCTTACAATTGACCTTAAGCAAGATGGAGAGGTATATGGCTTTCATTCTGTATTATTGTTCATTGCTTCCCCTCTCTTGTTTCGTTTCTTCTCTTCGATGAAACTTTTTATTATCCAGTTTCTGTTGAAGTTTAGTATTAACTGGAGCGGAGCCTGATTGTCAGGGTTCTTGTTTTTACTACACGAGTGGACTTTTCTTGTTTGGTTTCTAATTAAGTCACTATTATCATAACCAGCTTTTCATATAATCGAGTAGACATCTTTCATATGATTTTTCGCCTTATATTACTCGATAAGTTTGAATGATTTATATTCACTCTTTTCATCAATTCTGTTCTCAGTTCGGTTATTAATATTCCACTTTCTGGGCGACTAGTTTCATTCTATTTGAGTTCTCTTCTTCCTTGTCACATAGAAAACCGAGTGCTCTAAACATCGAGGTTAGGTAAAAACATTGCAGTGCAAAGCAAAGCAACAGAATAACATAGAATATTTGTGTGAATATCAAGTTCAGGTGTGAAGTTCGGATTGAAGTGGGAATTCAAAATCCAAATCGTACCTGTCATTTTAATGACCTACCTGTCTACGTTGTTATGTCTGAGAAATTAATGAAAAATTGTCGAGCATAATAAAAAAACCATTTTTCAATTCCATCAAAAACCTTCACGAACACCTCAGCTTGTACTTAGGTTTCATACCTTATGAAATTGCGTGATTCGTTTATGGTATATAATCATGGGTGTTTCTTCAAGAGTTTCCAGATGTTTGATATTAATAAATTTTTCTGGTATTGTCGGCAGATCATTAAAATTTCAATTAACTGCCCGCTTAGATTCCAGGATCTTATATCACTTGATTTTTTTATGCGGGATACCGTTGGAAGTAGAGCATATGTGAGCAATTCCTGTACAAGAATAATTAGGGGAGATTCGGTTCATATTTCAGGGGCTATAAATTGCTTCGATAGCGTCAATACAAAAATCTGGTAACTTTCATTGGAACAGCTGAGGCGATTTCATAGTCCTAGTGAAAATTCCTAACAATGACCATAGTTTCATGCTAATATATCAAAAAGTTCTAAGAATTAATGAAAAGTCAGTTGTGTGTAATTCATACAACATCCGTTATAAGTTATAAATATATCGGGGGGATCAAAGATAGCTCATAATTTTTTTGACTGGATTATTAGGAAACGACAAATTCAATATTTTCCGCGTTTAGTCCAATATATTCTCAGTGACATAAAAGAAAGAACACCAGTAATAATAAGGGTATTTCAATGATAATTATTAGAGTGAGTTAAGTTATTCAAACAATCAAAATGAAAAAAAAAAACGAAAATTAATGATACTCATTCACTTATGACTTGATCGATTTCTTCCTGAGGAATCTTATCCCATGCTACCTGTAGGTTGTGACATACTTCCGTAAAGGTACGGTTTCCTAGGAAGCGGTACCGTCATGTATTCGTCGTAATATAAAGATGAGTGACGTGAGCAAAACGGTGATCAAGAATACGGCGGTAGTGACGGTGACAGCTGTTAATGTAGAGTAAGAATTCGAGGTCAGTTTGAATATTCCGATTGGATAAAATGGACGATTTTGATCTCACACTCATAATTTGCTCAGAAGCTGAAAAATCTGAGGAAGAAATATAAAGAGAAAGCGAATCCGAATTATTCAAAGGTCGAAATGAAGATAGTGCCTATAATATTTTAGTGCTCCGTTATTTCGATAGAAATGAGAATAATTTTTTTTCTCAGTATTCCGCCTATTTCCTGCCATTCATACCATGAGGATTATAAATAAATTTAATGATTTTTTGACAAAATCTATTGAAATTTCATCTTGCTTACTCGATCAATCCACATCCTGATTTTCAGAACACATTGCTGCTCTATAACTATCAAATGTTCCTGTGTAACACTGTAAATATGGAGCGTAGAGAAATCTCTACCCTCCATAACTGTAAACAATAATATTAACCTCAGATATTTCACAACGTTACGGGAAGGAAACGTTGACGAACGGTTCTCCACCGTCATGCTATAAATGTGACGGCAACGCGACTATCTGCATTCACGCTCTCTTGGAAACCGCACCATGAAACAATTTTTTGCGACTTCCGCCACCATCATATTACGACAGATAAATGACGGAACCGCTTCCTAGGAAACCGTACCTTTAGAGCACACCAGGAAGAACATGAACTTCTACCGCGTCTTCCATTTAACATAAGGAGGCCATGCTGACATGAATGAAGACCAAAGGTGATTTACAAACTACCGTGAGCAATAGCCCAACTTTATGATTATTCCTATGGTGCTGGCGATTCGCTCTCATGAAAAACCAAATAGAATGTTGCTTCGTAGCTCAAAAATGGCCTCCTTTAGTCTTACTGTTCACCTATCAAATTCGATAAGTGGATGAAAATTTGTAAGCATTTTTAAGGGAGGTTCGGATAACCAGTGAACCTGAATATCTTTTTTCCTCTTTTTTTTGGGCGGACCGAGGTATATCCTAAGCAACAGGTCGTCACCAAGTTCTAGAATTCTATGGGTTTTGAGAGTAGAAGTACAGTACTACAAAACGTCAATCTTCAATTTTGAGCGCTCGTACTACTCACACGAGGGCTATATCATTTCGTCACGGTGTCTGTATTTTTATGATTTTGAGCCGAGAATGGTCTCAAACAACTATGTTCGACTCACTGATGACGAATCCGTCGAGTCTGTCCGTCCGTCCGGCCGTGTGTCCGTATACACGATAACTCTCGAACGGAATGTCCTAGAAACTTGAAATTTTCAGGGTAGGTTCGAATCTCGAATGACACGGTTAAGTTCGTTATTGGGCAGAATTCGCCCAGGGATTCCGTAAATAATTTTGTTTTCCTGATTACTTCGAAACGACATATTCGATCGAGGTAAAATTTGCACTCAGATGGAGAACTACGTGTTCGAGTTACATGCAAAATTTTGTTCAGCTCGCATGACCAGAACCATAGAACCCATTGTAAATTATAACTTTGTAATGGAAAGGCCTAGGGATTTGAAATTTTCAGGATAGGTGTGGTCACATTCATCAATGAGCCAAATTAGACTAGGGGTTCCGTAAATATAGTTGTTTCAATTTCAGTTTTCTTGATAATTTCAAAACTATAGATTTGATCGTGATGAAATAGAAACCATGGAAAATCATAACTTTCGAACGGAAAGGCCTAGGGACTTGAAATTTTCAGGATAGGTTCGGATCGCGAATTTCGCGGTCACGTTTATCAATGAGCTAAATTAGACAAGGAGTTCCGTAAATATGGCCGTTCAAACTTTTCTTTTTCTGATAATTTCAAACTAAGGCGAAACTCCAGACTTCACGTCAGCGCTGGAGTGGCCAATTTTGTTTTCGATAATTCGAATTTTCTTCGGTATCTATATTCTTGGTAATGCGATCTGGACGAAATTCAATGAGTAGATTCGAAATTATTAGGAAAACATATTTCGAACGGCCATTTTTACGAAACCCCTAGTCAAATTTTGCTCATTGATATACGTGACCGTGACATTCGAGATCCACACCTAGCCTGAAGATTTCAAGTCCCTGGGTCTTCTCGTTCGAAAATTCGATAATTTTCTATGGTTTCTATGGTTCTGGTCATGCGATCTGGACAAAATGTGGCTTGAATATATCATACTCCATGAAATAAAAATTTGGTCACGATCGAATCCGTAGTTGTGAAATTATCAAGAAAACCCCCATCATTTTGTTCATCGAGATGCACACCTATCCTGAAAACCTCAAGTCTCTAGGTCTTTCCGTTCGAGAGTTATATTTTTCTATGGTTCTGGTCATGTGATCTGGACATAATGGAGCTTGAATATATCATTCTCCATTAAAATACACAATTTCGTCACGATCGAATCCGTAGTTTCGAAATGATCAAGGAAGCTAATTTTCGAACGACCATATTTACGGAAAACCTAGTCTAATTTTGCTCATTGATGAACGTGACCGCGACATTCGAGATCTATAAAACCTGAAAATCTCAATTCCCTATGCCTTTCCGTTCGAAAGTTATAATTTTCTATGGTTTCTATTGTTCTGTTTATGCGATCTAGAGAAAATTTTGCATGTAGCTTGAACACGTCATTCTCCATCTGAATGCAATATTTCACCTCGATCAAATCAGTTGTTTCGAAGTAATCAGAAGATCAAAATTTCGAACGGCCATATATACGGAACCCGTGGTCGAATTTTGCCATTTCCGTTCGAAAGTTATAATTTTCTATGGTTCTGGTCATGCGATCTGGACAATTTTTCATGTAGTTGAAACACGTCATTCTACATTTGAGTGCAAAATTTCATCTCGCATGACCAATAATCTGTAGTTCCTGAGTTATCAGAGAAACAACATTTCAAACGGCCATATATACGGAACCCGTGGTCGAATTTTGCCCAATAACGAACTCAACCGCGGCATTCGAGATTCGAACCCACCCTGAAAATTTCGAGTTTCTAGGTTGTTTCGGTCGAAAGTTATCGTGTATACGGACAACCGGGCGGGCAGACTCGAATTTTTCGACGGATTCGTCATCAGTGAGTCGAACCTTGTCGATTGAGACCATTTTGGCTCAAAATTCGGAAAATACAGACGTCGTAACGAAATGATATAACCCTTGTGTAAGTAGAACGAGCACTCAAAAACGTTCAAACCAAAATCGGCCCAGCGCTCGATCGCCGTCGAGTAGAGGGGGTAACAGTCGACGCGGGGAAGTGCGATACGGACATGTGGACGCTCACCTTCAAACAGCATTTTAACTACTATATTCCGCGTTGAATTTTCCAGACCTATACATATAAACATGTGTTCTTCTTTCTATATCACTCAGAATATTCTTACTTCGATTGATTTCGAAAGAGATTAGCAGTTGTGTCTAAGTTCATCGAAAGAGTCGTCTCTGAAAATCGGTATTCGTTAAAGGACTGGATATTTCAGAAATCCCAAGGCTCCATATATTGTTTCACAACCTTTATTTCAAATAATAAGGTTCCATAAATTCAAGAGTAATACCACAGAGGGATATTTCCTCGAAAGCGAACATGTAAACAGAACAATATAATTAACATGTCAATTCATTGATGTTTTCTTCAATTCCACAAATATTTGACAATTTTATTTATATCCACCTTTTGTCGACCTTTGATGGATAAAAGTCTTTCAATTCAATTCATTATTTTGTTCATCTATTGTTCGTATGATTAATCGGAGAAACTTATACTAGTTGAAGAAGTTCTGTTCCACAAATATTCTTCAAAGTTTGTTAACATTCATGTTATTGGACTACAAACATCAATTTGAGACTATTTCATAAGCATATAATGGCAATTTTTAAGACATTCACTTTTTTCAGTTTCAGCAAACAAAATTCACATCACATCAGGATACAATTTTGATAGTTGCTCAGGAATTTTGAATAGCGGTATTGGTATTCTTGGTATTTGTATTGTTATTTTTGATTTACTTTTCCCACTCAATTAAGCAGTTTTCGTTGTTTGAACGATTAGGGACCGATTCACCGAAACTTCAAAAATTTGGAACATAGAAACGAAGTTTGGGATACTTTGCAGTTCAAATAATATCTAATCGGAAGATAATTCAACGTATTCATCTGTGTTTGGCTAATATTCTCGTAGCTTCTGCTTGGAGTTCATCCATTTGACAGAAGATAACGTACCTTGCAGGCAGGACTAAAGCTTCCAGTTCAGCAGTCAAGTGGCGTCTTATTATGGTTTTGCTACCAGGTATGCCAAGGGCTGTGGCCATGGTGTCCCCATTGAATGAGGGTTCCAATACGACAAGTCCTCCGTGAACACCACTATCTGAAAATTGAAATACTTTGCAGTTGTAAAAAATGTTTTTTCTTTAAATATGATATAACAGGGGGAAAATATACCGCTAAAGAAAAATGAAACGACCTGTATCTGTTGCTGAGGGGATCTGAAAATACTCCTGGATGTAACTTCATCTAGCAGTAAGGATGTGATAGTTTTGTTCTGGTATTGGATTTTTATCTTCGCACGAAAACTCGGGATGGTTTTATTCTTATTATTTAAATT
The DNA here is from genome assembly GCA_963966015.1 of Aphidecta obliterata. Taxonomy (NCBI): domain Eukaryota; kingdom Metazoa; phylum Arthropoda; class Insecta; order Coleoptera; family Coccinellidae; genus Aphidecta; species Aphidecta obliterata. The sequence continues at coordinate 6,281,408 of OZ014428.1, forward strand.
ATAATATATACAAGGTCGCCCAACGAAAACTCGGAGTGGTGGTTTGAGGTGGTGAATACTGTAGATATGAAAAAATTCTCGGAAAGGAAAATTTTTGTTTGGATGAAACTTTTCTGTTCTATTTGCATCCTCGCTGAGACTGAAAATCCTCTTGAACGTAATAAAAGTTCTCTAATTCTGTAATTTTAAGCCGAAAATGGTCTCAAACGATTAGGTTGGACTCACAGATGATGAATTGGTGGTCAAATTTAATTCTGTCCACCTAGCGATCCGTCCGTAAACACAATAATTTTCGAAAGAGAAAATGCACAAAATCAACCGAAGAATTTCGTAGATAGAGCCTTTTTATTCTTTTCTCTCAATTATATGACACGAAGGTTCGAAATCTCGAGAAATTCGTATATTTACAACAAAAAATTCTCTTCAAATACTTCGCGGTATCGCATAAACCATCGCCATAACCAGCTGAAATTTGGCTTCTACATGGATAAAATGGGTTTCATAAAAATTTAGATTCACAGCTGTTCTACGTGAAAATAAATTTGAATTTTTCAGTTTTCTAATTTGGTTCAAAAATTAACACTTTTCGAGGAATTTGATATATTCCATAAAATTCTGTGAGTACATCTGAAGAATGATTTCGACGTTCAGAGCTCAAATGGATTTCGAAAAAAAAACGAAGGATGAAACAATTAAAAAAATTACGAAAAGCACTGCCGTGAAGGCAGGAGCTTTTGAGCGCTCGTACATGCACCTTGTAGGTAGATTCGCATTTTTCAGTTTTGGAAACCAATTGAGGAAATTTTTGACAGCTGTCAAACAAATTTTCAAACTAAGGCGATAATCCAAAATTCAGGTCAGTGCTTTAGGTGACCAATTTTTTTTTTCGATAACTAGCTAGAATTCTCTATGGTATCTATGGTCTTGGTGATGCGATCTGGACAAAAATTTCGCACGTAGTTTGAATACATTATTCCTCAGCTAGGTGCAAAATTTCATTCCAATCAAATCGTTAGTTTCGAAATTATCAGGAAAAGAATATTTTGAACGGCCATATTTACGGAACCCCTAGTCTAATTTTGCTCTTTGATGAACGTGACCGTGAAATTCGCGATCCAAACCCACCCTGAGAATTTCAAGCTCCTAGGCCTTTCCCTTCGGAAGTTATAATTTTCTATGGTTTCTATGGTTCTGGTCATGCGATCTGAACAAAATGTTGCTTTAATATATCATTCTCGTTTAAAATACAAAATTTTATCTCGATCGAATCCGTAGTTTCGAAATTATCGAGAAAACAAAATTTCAAACGACTGTATTTACGGAACCCCTAGTATAATTCTGCTCATTGATAAACGTAAATGCCACATTTCAGATCTACACCTATCCTGGAAATTTCAAATCCCTAGGCCTTTCCGTTCGAAAGTTATGATTTTCTACGGTTTCTATGGTTCTTGTCATGTGATCTGGAGAAATGTAGCTTGAATATATCATTCTCCATTAGTATACAGAATTTCGTCACGATCGAATCTGTAGTTTTGAAATGATCAAGAAAACTGAATTTCAAACGACCATATTTACGGAACCCCTAGTATAATTTTGCTCATAGATGAAAGAGATCACGACAATCGAGATCCACACCTATCCTGAAAAATTCAAGTCCCTAGGCGTTTCCGTTCAAAAGTTGAAATTTTCTATGGTTTCTATGGTTCTGGTGATGCGAGCTGAACAAAATTTTGCATGTAGCTTGAACCCCTCATTTTCCACTAGAGTGCAAAATTTCATCTCGATCGAGTCTGTAGTTCCAAAGTAATCAGGAAAACAAAATTTCGAGCGGCCATATTTACGAACCCCTCGGCGAATTTTGCCCAATAACGAACTCAACCGCGGCATTCGAGATTCAAACCTACCCTGAAAATTTAAAGTTTCTAAGACATTCCGTTCGAGAGTTATCGTGTATACGGCCGGACGGACAGACTCGAATTTTCCGACGGATTCGTCATCAGTGAGTCGAACATAGTCGTTTGAGACCATTTTCGGCTCAAAATTCGAAAAATACAGACATCGTGACGAAATGATATAGCCCTCGTGTAAGTAGTACGAGCGCTCAAAAAACGAAACCTCATATTTTTATTTCAACAACCGCGTGCAGTTTTCAGGAATTTCCGATCGAGTCGATACGAAGGTGTGAAATCTCGTGAAAAACATATTACTACAACAAAAAATTATTTTCAAATACTTCGGGTATCTCATAAACCAATCGCCATATCCGGCAACGTTCTAAGTGGAAATGAATTTGAATTTTTCTGTTTTCTGATTTGGTTCAAAAATTAACACTTTTCGAGGAATGTGATATATTCCATGAAATCTGGGGAGTTATTTTGACGTTCAGAGCTCGAGTGGATTTTGAAAAAAATACGAAGGGTGAAACAATTGAAGAACGAATCCTCATTTCTGATCGATTTTGGTTGGTTATGAAAATAATTTTATTGACATCTCAGTGCATTCATTTTCCAGTACGAAAGAAAATGCATTCGGTATTGATTGGGTCGAAAATCGTCGCAAGAATTGGTGTAAGTAATACAGATAAGTAACGAATTCCTAGCCTCATTATATGTTTTTGGTTGAGTATTTCATAGTTAAGATTTGACAGCTTCCTGGAACTTTTGGCTCAGTACCGGGATGAGTGACCGCTTTGGCGATAGATTTAAAATAGCGCGCAAAATATCTCGACTCAAAGTGCTCATATGGAATTTTAATAATCGTGGTGATGTAGAACACTAATGAAGTAGTTTCACTGAATGCGTTTTAATTAAGTATATTTTCATCAAAGTTATATATTTGTTATGAACTCGAGTAAGTCATTGAGATTATAACTCCTAGAAGGTTCAATAAATCCCCACTCACTCAGATTTATTTTGAAAAATGCTATCATCGTTACCTTTCAAATTATCAGCGTATTCTCCTAGATCGATACTTCTCGCCCATCTGATGAATCGATGGTTCGTCCAGACTAACGGATCAGCGTCCATCGTCTCGCACTGATGTCGTCGTACTGCTAGAGCCTAAGGAATGTTAACTCCAATTAAAACATGACACCCTTTGAACTTCGAATATACTGACCTGCCTATCGTACTTCATTATTCGTAGTAAATGAATACCGTGAACTATAGAAGCTTGGTGGAACTTTCTAGTTACCCCTAAGTATTTTTCCAATTCTTTCTTGCTCAGATGTTCTAACATCCTAGCGTCCACCATATTCGATGCGAAATTTTCTCCATACTGAAAATTGATTCATTATAATGATGAATATTTTGAATAAATGTAACATTTACACCATCCACATTAATACATTAGGTAAATGAAGAAACTTCATTTTCCAACAAATAAAATTATATAAATATAATAATCTAAGACGAGGAAACCATCTGATCAACCAGATTTGAAAACAAGTAAGTTGATATGAATGCTGTTCATACAAATTTTCGATTCTGCCTGTATAGTCCACAAACCATACTGAAATTTATATAAAGAAAAATTATTTATGAGATGTTCTATGTTTTCCCCTGCTTCCCCACAATCATGTTGTTGCATCAGCACCCCATGAGGTACCAGCTAGTTTCTGTAGGATTATTTCTGGTATTAACTTTTAACGTGAATCAACAAAATGGTATTTCAGATTGGGGGAAGAATCTAGTTCAACTCCTAGATATTTAAGATTGAAATTATGTTTCAAAGAAGGATTACTGAAAGCACGAAACCTCGGTTCTATTCACAAACGCCACTCATGGAAGTAATTTCTTAGAATTTCTAGAATTGTAGAGAGGTTACTTTCTTTGATTTTTATTTCCACTCTGTTGAAGTGCTTTCACTTTTGCCTTGCGGAATTCGATCAAAAAATTGCCAGTAGGGATTCAGAATATTATTATATAAAGATTATAACCTGGATAAATTCCACGAAAACCTGCAGCTTTCCAAGATTTAGTGCACTTAATTGCTGATTTTGATTCGTCCTATTCGAACGTCCAAAACCGTGTTCAATATCCTAAATTTGTGTTATTTATATTTCATATCTTCGAACTATAGCGAAGACGATAACAATAATATGACTTAGATAGATGTCACAGATTTCCTGAAGAAGAAGGCCGAGAAGTTATTTGGAAAAGTAAGTCAACACCCAAATGATGAGCCAAAATGACTAGTTGACTACAACCCCGCAGAAGATGTACTTAGGATACCCACTCATCACAAGATACCCAGAGTTCAACTACGTAGGAACAGATATTGAGAAAACTCAATTTCAAATATCGAGATGAAGAGACTCCTATAAAAGTCATAGGTAACACAATAATCACACGACAAAGATCGTGGAAGAGATACGTACAAAAAGAGTCAAAAGGTTAATAGGCAATGAAAGACCGGAATCTAAAACAGCAGGTTAGGTTTAGTTTGAGCAGGTCGTGTTCCACGAAGTCTCACACTGTTCTATCTATCGGAGATAGTTCGTCTTTGGGGATTCCCCCAGACTGAACAAAAAAAATAAAGGATCAAAAGAATCAGAAACATCCAACGAGACGAGGGGCAACCAATTAACGATCAATTTTAGAACATCACTAGAGGGGTAGCTTCATCTAGTTTCCTCAAAACACCCATGAACTTATACTAGAATGTGTAAAATTCATGTTTGACACTACACTCTTCCATTTCTCCTATGACCGGTATTGATTGGCTTCATTAGCTCAGAAACAATTTTCATATGAGATGGGTAGTTTTGATAATCCGTATAGAAATTTCAGTTTTCTCTGATCCGGCAGGAAAGACTCTTGACGAAAACCTCTAGGAATAAACTTTTAGCAGTGGCTAAAACTACACCAACGAATCTAGAGTAATTATCATAAGAGGATCGAAACCATCTTATGTCAGCATCAAGTTTTTTGCGAATTGAACCCAATTGAAATTCCAACGGGGTTTATATGAACAGGAAGCAAGAATAACTACATTACCAGAAGTTGATAACATGTTGGCACGCGTTATTTTAGTTATGCAAGTGAATGAATTAGGAGGAAGATTCATATGAAACCATATGAAATAAGTTGCTAACGTTCTATCTTGCCTTGTTACACTTGTTATGAAACACTTTTATAACTATTCAAAAACGCAGCAGTAGGTACTCACCTGAGATAGTCCTAAATCGGGTAACCATTCGCTAGAAACCCAGGTGTGCCCCAATTGAGCAATGGCTGGATATCTCACTAATGACGGATGTCTGTGTTCTTCGATGGCAAGTCTAAGTTTTTTCCTGTGCATCGGATGGGTTATACCAAGACCGCATTCCAGTTCAAGGTCACTGAGCTCTAAGAGCACCTGGCCATGCAAAGGACCAATCTATAAGGTTCATACACACAATCATAGCGTTCACCCGGTAGGAGTCTCATAGAGCCAATTATCATTGAGAATGCAAAAAGCGAAAGATAAATTGAATTTTTTGAAGGTAAGAAAGAAACAGATATCATTGAATGAACTAAGAGAATTGACTTTTATTATTAAAACTGTGAAAAAGACTCAATCGAATGATATAATGCTCAACGATTATTTATCCATCATCTAAATCGAAGAGGTACCAGAAAGACGACGGTCACTACCACATATCGCAGAAATTTTGTTATTTGTTCAGTTAAGATGTAATGGCCCCCCAAATGCCGAAAATGTGCTTAATTCACTCTAAAACCCAGTTTTCAAAATAAACGTTGAGCCCTATCTCAGCTTCAATGAATTAACCACCAGTAAAATAACTAAAACAAAAAAATAGGTGTCTCAATAAATGCGGAGCTTCTACTCAACTACTCATCTGTATTTGTCGAATTACCTTTCCACTCTTGATATTCTCAGCACATCTGGCTCCGTACTGAGGCATCCCCAGAGCAATTTCTATCCATGCTAAAACAGTGGGAGCTCTCCACCGTTCCATTGGTATTGTGGATGCTTCCCTAAGCAACCTCAATTTTTCGGCATATCCTTCTTCTGTTAGAGGCGACCAGCTTCTATAAGGTTCGAATACGTGTTCACCTGCAATTTTTAATACAACTATCAAATTTGTTCCATGATGTCTATCGAAATGATTAATCATCGATATATTTTGGAAACTTACAATTGAAGTAAAATTATACTTACTCTCAGTTAATATACATTAGTAAGTATTTATTATTGAAGATACAAATGTGTATGGAGAACCTCACTCACTTGTTTCTTGAAGAGAACTGGCCTTGTTTCTATGTCTCGAACGTGCGAAAACTCTAGAAATACTACCCCAAGTGCCTCCTCGTCCTCCGCTGGTTCTTGTTTGTGGCTGTTTTGGTCTTCGACTTATATTGATTGGTTCTGGTTCTATCGGCGAACTGAGTTGTTCCACAGACCTAGAATATTGTTTTGAATTTTAAAATAACACGAATTGAACGTTTGATGAAGTAGCTACAGATTACAGTAGATTATATAAACGAACTAATTCTTCATTCAATCATCTTTATAAAAGGGTTTGACGCTTAATTACTAGACCATTTGAACAATTCCTTCTCCTGAAAAATAGCCTAACCAACTTAATGATGCAAGGTGCGGAATTAGCGATCTTCATTGATTACAGTTCATTGGCACGATGAGAAGGGAGGAAAACCTGGGGGAATAACTACAGTTAGTATTCTCTATAGTCAGAAATCAAAACCATGCAAAATTCCAGGTAGTCTACAAATTTAAACATTTTTTTGTTCATAACTTTCCAACACTTTTCTCGATGGGTTTAATTATTTCCTAGACTATTACATTACTAGATGATTTGAAGGAATTTCACTCACCTGGATAAAACACTCGAGTCAATAGATCTAGAGAAATTGTTAGCATTTAGTGGAGATAGTGTTGGACTACAGTCTTTAGTTGAAATAGCTGCAAAAAATTAGAAAAACATGCTTTATCAAACTTTGTTAAACCCACAGCCCCATTCTTAATATTCAGGTTAGTAACTACAAAGTTCTGAACAATACAAAAATGCCTTATCTTTTCCATGTTTCATCGAATAATCGGATTTTCAGCAGTGCACAAATAACTTCAACAATCCCAACTACTTCATGCTCTAAATTGAGGGAAGAAGAATGATTCACTTCTGTCAAATGTTATTTTGATCATAAACCAACAAAAGATACAGAAGAGAAGAAAAGGAAAGGAAAAAAGAAAGAAGAAAGCCTCGCCACGCTTTCGCAATCAAAATATAAATAATAGAGTTATAAACAAGAACCTGCCAAATTGACTTAAATATTCAATAGAATATCTTCTTTCTTGATGTTGAAACAAAGAAAGAGGTTATGTATTACATCGATCAATGAAGGAGAATCAGCTCAAAAAAATTAACAAAACTCAAAAGATGGTTCATATGATCGCAATAATAAATTTTTCGATGTTTGGTGTTTCATCTTGTGATAAGTGATAAGGAAGATTTTTCCAATTACTTGTCACTAACTTCCGATGAAGTTTTTTCCCCTAAACAAATCTCGAAACCTATAATATCCTCAAAATCAAAGCAGTAAGTAGATGAAAACCGCGAGCTCACAATAATTCAATTGGGACAAGATATACTTACTTTGGTACATATGCGGGGGTGGTAATGACGACACTATGGAAACTGAATCGGCGTCAATATTTCCACCTTCTATAGTTATCGTAGGTGTTCCATCGGTTGTCGAATCAGAAAGATTACCAGCAATAGAAGTAGCACCACTTTCACGATCAGAACTGACTCTGACCCCAGAGTCGGCACTGCAACTACCACGGTCTCCAGAAATCAAACCTAGGCCGTGGTGCCCCGAGATCAGACCTCCTGAACCCGGTGTTAGAGCGCCACCGTTTATTCCATGCCTCGGGAGCGATGCCAGAGACTCTTGATCCGATAAGCAGCCACTAGAAACAAGCTGGCGTCGGGCCTGAAAAAAAAGTTCGTTCAAAGTTGTTGGTTCATTGATGGTTTCATGTAAAACACAAATTAAGTACTTCGGAAAATTTGGGAATTAAATTAATTTTCGAAAATCGAATGAAAAAATCATCCATCTGCCATCCAGAGTTTGTGAGGTGCCAACGTCACGCTACTGCATAAGTTCGCATCGTTACGCCAATTTTTGAGTTTATGCAGATATGCAATTAGCAGCTCTGCTGTCAGACGTTCTCTCTCTTTGAGGCCAAAAAACGACAAATTATTTCTGAACAATATTATTATTTCCATTTGTACTATTTGAACTATCTCAATGAGCGACATGAACTATATATCAAGCCATAATAGTTCAGTGGAATTTAAAGAGGATGAGCTGACCTCTGAGGCGTGAATCTGCTTCGTCCTTTGAAAATATTCTGCGGTAGTTAAGAGAGAGCATTTTATCAAGTCAAAGATCAAGAGCAATTTTCTACTTTCTAGCCCTAGCTTTTGATGAACTTCTTGTTGAAACTGCTGTTTACATTGAAGTCAATTATGTCTCTCCATTTTGGCTTCGAGTCATATTATGTGGACAGTGTTGATTGTTAAATGTTCAAGAAATCCTAAGGATTTTGATAGGATTGGCTCCATGAAATACTCACCTCTTGAAGTTGTTCTTGTGCTATTTGAAGCTGAACTTCCTTGGCATTAAGTTGGGCAGCCAAAGACAAACTTCTTTCCGCCTCGTCCCTTGCGTGCCTTAATAAACTCCAACGTTCCCTCTCGCGCTCTTCTCTTTCAGTAGAGAGCTGTTGCACGGAACTGTTTGTGTCCCGTACTCTCTTGAAAAAACAGTCAGAATTACTGCTCAATCACTTTTATATGAATTTCAGGCATTATTATTTTGGAAAAATGACATTTTCAAAACGAAATATGAAAATTCCACGAGGTAATGTACAATAGCAAACTATTCAACATTTCTAGTCCAATTCATATTTGCAACTTCATGTAGCGACGAATCATTCACCGTCATCACATTCACTCAATAATTTACAGGGTGCGCCAAAATGAAGGTCCAGAAAGTGAATGACAACCATTGAAAATCTCGCTTTTCAACTGGAAATCTCATTTTTGAGCGCTCGTACTACTTAAAAGAGGGCTATATCATTTCGTCACGATGTCTGTATTTTTCGAATTTTGAGCCGAAAATGGTCTCAATCGACTATGTTCGACTCACTGATGACGAATCCGTCGGAAAATTCGAGTCTGTCCGGCCGGCCGTCCGTAAGCACCTCTCGAACGGAACAACCTAGAGACTTGAAATTTTCAGTGTATGTTCAGATCCCGAAGGCCTCGGTTGAGTTCGTTAATGGGCAGATTTCCACGGGGGGTTCCGTAAATATGGCTGTTCAAAGTTTTGTTCCCCTGATTACTTGAAAACTACAGATTTGATCGAAATGAAATTTTGCACTCGAATGGAGAATGAGGTATTCAAGCTACGTGAAATTTGACGTTCGATAGTTTCGAAACTACTGATTGGATCGCAATGAAATTTTGCACCTAGCTGAGGAATAATGTATTCAAACTACGTGCGAAATTTTTGTCCAGATCGCATCACCAAGACCATAGATACCGTAGAAAATTCTAGCGAATTATCGAAAAAAAATTGGTCAGCTGAAGCACTGACATGAAGTCTGGAGTTTGCCTTAGTTTCAGAATTTTTTTGACAGCTGTCGAAAATTCCTTCAATTGATTTCTAAAACTGGAATATGCGAATCTACCTACAAGGTGCATGTAGGAGCGCTCAAAAGCTCCTGACGGCAGTGCATTTCGTAATTTTTTCTCTCATGATTCAGTACAATTGTAATATAGTGGATCTCAAAAAAGAAGTATAAATCTCTCGCCATTAGGAGATAAGCCGCAGACTTCTGGCTAGAAAATGCTTGGTATCGTCTAGTCACTCGTTACTCCATGGAATCTAAATGATCTCGAAGGTAGTCACGGCAAGAGAAAATTGAAGAATAGGCATCTGTGGGTGGTCGAAGACACTTGGAAATGTGGAAGTGGCAGTGGGATTGGACGGGAAGAAAGGCGTTCATTGAAACTACCAGGATTGGAAGGAAGGAGTTGATCGGGAATTTTGACGCAGTCGGGTTCAAGAATGTAATGTTTTTTGTTGATACACGCGCGGGCCTCGGAGTGATTGTTCGGCATTGATCGGAATTAGATCAACAAGAGTGAGTTACTTTCGGAATTCGGTAATTTTATTCTTTCAATCATAGTTCGGTTCGCGAAACCAGTGGTTATTGTCGTTCTTGTATGGTTTACATATTTCAGGTTGAAGAACACTATTTGGTTAAACCGTTAGTGACCTTGAAGTATTATATACATTTCTGTATGAAAATAGTATGGATTTTGATTTCATGTTATCTTTCTCATTCAAAAGAGTTTTTTCAAGCAAACATTTTGTATGATGATTTTTTTTGGATTTTGATTTTATTCTGATTACCTCATTCAGTAAAGATATATTCTGATTTGTGCAGAAAGTTTGTGCAACTAATGCAACTATCTGGGTTTTATTTTGTGAGAAGTTCAGTAATGAATGTAAATAATGAGCTCAGTAAAAACATACTGAACAGTCCATTTGATTTGATAGAATGTATTAAGTATAAATAGTAGAAATCTGAGCTGTTCTTCAATTTTTTCCATAGAAAATATGGAATAACTCGATAACAGTTCATTTCAGCAGTCCCATTGAAAATAACAAAATGTAATACAATAACGCAAATTTTTTGGTCGAATTCTCAAGGTTTTTTTTTCACCGTCTTAAAAAATTTTCAGTGTTCAGTTCTGTCCGTTATGATATACATATGTTTATATATATATAGCATCAATAAACAGGGTGTCCCAGAATGAGTGGATAATCCTGTAACACTGTATAGAAGAGCTATTGGACTCCACTAGAGATTTTTTTTTTCAAATTAATTATTTCTTGCACATCACGTTGCGTTTCTGTGTATCACGCTCACAAGTGGATCAAATCCATCAGTTTCTTCATGGTGAAATATTCTTCATTGAATTACCGGAAGATATGCTGAAAACCGTATAAATAACTGTTGTAACTTTTTTGGAAAAAAATATCCACCTTCAAATTTCATCATAAAATGTGATGAATATTTCATTATGTGAAAGTTGAATCGGTGAAAATGAAATTTGAGAAAGCCTGTGCGGCCAACTCGAAAAAAAATATGCGCCTTTTATGTGAATTTCAAAATGGTACAATATACTTGTTCGGGCATCATTTTTTGTTTATTTATGGGTTGCTTTCTAATTTTTCTCATACAATATATTTTTGTTATTGTTACAATTGAACTATTGTAACGCCTCATTTATTTTTTGTTTTCCTTCCAAATTAAAATGTTTGTTGCGTGTAGTGTACGTACTTCGCGGTTCATTCAATTTTTCGCGCATGTGTGTTGGCCAATTTTCATATACCTGGTGCGAAGAAAGAAAGAAGTAGGTTGGAATGTAGTTGAACCGAAGAGTGAAAATTTCGATCGAGCGAATCTTAATTATTCTCATCAATTCTCATTGTTGTGTCTTCACAAACAAGAAAATCAGTGAATCTGATCTGCCAAGCCAAACTACCCAGCGAGATCTACAAATTCAGCTGTTAAAAGGTAGGTGGAATTGGCCAATATTCGATTTGTCAAAATTCGTTTTTCTTTCATACAAGTCCACTAAAATATCGTTGCGCCTCAGTCGGCGACAATACTTATTTCACCATGAAGAAACTGATTGATTTGATTCATTTGTGAGCGTGTTACACAGAAACGCAACGTGATGTGCAAGGAATCATGATTTTGAAAAAAAAAATATTTCTAGTGGGGATAGATTCTTTTTGTATTTTTTCATAGAGTTCAATAGCTCTTCTATACAGTGTTACAGGATTATCCATTCATTCTGGGACACCTGTATATCTTGTAGTATGGAACTACATACCTAATTCGTCAAATAAAGGTTTATTTATTCTATTCGAATGATCATCACAAAATGAACAGTATAACATATGTACGGCCCCTGAGTTTATTTTCTGTGTAGGAGTCATTTAAACTTCATTTTGAGTCATTGATAAAAGCGAATTGATATTTCCTTGAGTTTTATCCTGTTGAAAACAGTGATATTCAAACAGCCAGAAGTACCAACAGTTGTTTGGTTCTCTTCAATTTTAATAATTCATCTGTTGGATCCTTGATACTTCATTTGAAGGATGTGTACCAGCTAAACTTAAACAAATTCAAGATGCTCATCATACAAAGTGTAGGGGGAATTGTATCCTTTCAGTATAGTGTATTATACCTATATAACACCTGAAGATTTGCATACCACAGTTCCAACTCTCAGGAAAACACTTCGATAGGATATGTTACTGCTAAAGATGACCACGTTTTTAAAATTATGAATATATTATCGGAAGGAAAACTGTACAGTTCAAGTTGTTGGTGAGGATGTGGAGTAGGTACATATTTCATTCTGAGCTCAAGTCCCTGTTAATCTATCACCCTTATTGTCATGTTCTGGCACTTCTTGATCACATAAATTTGTATCTGATTCTCGTATTCAACCTCATGGAGAGAGCTCTCATATTTCAAAAGAAAACACTGAACGGAAGACGGACAAATTTTTTCATTCAAATGACTTCTGCTTGAAACGAGCATTAAAAAAACATTGTATTGTTTTGATTAAGAAGTTGAAATAATACATAAAACCTTCATGCAAATTTCAAACTAGGGAAGTGAAACATTTCGAAGCATCGATTGGGATGAATAAAAATATTATTGAAAAAAAAAATGTCTAGAGAGTCGATTTTGGGTCATTGCCTATATGATTGTTTCAAGATGATCGAACCAATTTATTCAAACATTTCATAAAATGAAATATCCGAGGAATTGATGATGAAAGGAAGAATACTACTGTGTTCAATAACACAACCAACAATACATATAATATACAGGGTGCAGCATTTAACTTGAGACAGTAAATTATCTCGAAAACTATGGTCTTTAGGAAAAAATGTTTCGAATAAAAGTTGTTAGGTATCAAGGGGGAAAGAAAATGAACATATTTTGACCCTGTCTTCAAGGTTATTTCAAGGTCAACTTGATTTTCTAAATGGAAAGGTATATTTTTTAGAGCCGATTCTCATTATTCATAAAAAAAAGTAGTAACTTCTGTTTGAAACTTTTTTGATCGGATTTCAAATTCAAAAGAAATTTATGAAGTATTCCCCCATCAAAGCATAACCGGAGAAAAATCTACTAGTCTTTTCTATGATCAGAAAAACTTCCGATTGTGGTCATGAATGATAAGCAAATTGAAAAAAGCAAGTAGAAAAATGTGTAAATAATTTAGGCCTAGAAATATGCGTTAATTATTCGACCGTTGTCGAAAGGGTCTAGGTCTAGACTCCAAACGTATGTGCTTTAAAAGAATTGATAAATGTTTCGAAGTCCAAGGTTATCATTTTGAACATTCACTGCAATGATATGAAATTGATAAAAACATGATCATTATCATAAATTATTTTCAGTTTCCCAACCGTTTGAATGAAATTTAGTTCAATATTTTGAAATCCGATGAAAAAAATTCCAAACAAAAGTTACTACTTTTTTATGGAGAATTGGAATCTGTTCTGGAAAATAAACCTTTCCATTTAAAAAAAATCAAGTTGACCTTGAAATAACCTCGAAGTCAAGGTCAAGGTTAAAACAAAATATGTTCATTTTCTGCCCCCCTTGATACCTAACAATTTTTTTTGAAACATTTTTCTCTAGAGTACATAGTTTTCGAGATAATTTACTGTCTCAAGTTGAATGCTGCACCCTTCAAACAATTATTACTGAAAATAATATCTACCGACATAGTCAAAAGGACCACCTAGGTAACCCTTGAGAAAAACAAAATGACCGATGCACTGAGGATTGGTCAATAAGCTCTGGGTTACCTAGATTGATTTTTTAACCAGGTTGGTTCCAGGAACAATTTTTATTCTTCGTAATAATTGTTTCCATATGCATGCTAGAAATTTTTGGCGAATATGAGTTCATAAAACTACCCCATAAGAAAGTATCACAGAATTATCTTCTGATGTAAATAAATGATAAAGTGTAATTTCGCTCTCCGAATTGAATCTAACTGCCTATTTTTAAATTTTTCAAGCGAAAAGATGTATCAGAAATCAAAATGGATACTGCACATTGTGTTACATTGCCATAAATACACACTAATTGATAAAAAAAAGTTGGATGTGAAGCAGTACATTGTGGCTTTACGAATTGGTTAATGTTGTTCAGAATATTTCAACTTCTTATTGAAAGCAGCAAGCAATTAAAAAAATATTCCAAGTAAATGAAAATATTTCTCTCTGTGATCTAATATATCAGACAATTGGAATGAAATCCAAAATTCGATCTTCTGAATGAAATAACTGCCCCACTCACTAACGGATAATATCCTGAGAAGTTTCAATAAAGAGGATAAGGAGCAAACACTCACCGTATTGAAGTTCCTGATGAAATCTCGTAATTCCTTTTCTTTATCGTCTAAAGTTCCGTACATATCCTTCATCTGATTGAGGAGATCATACTTTTCAGCTTTCAGACGTCTCCGATCGGATTTCAGGGCTTTAACAAATAACATTAGAGAGTTATAGTCTGGAATCCATTAATTTCGAAGGCAAAAAATCGAGGAATCGAACTTTAAAATTGGAAAACTGTCGAACTCATGAAATTCGAAGTTTATGTCACAACAAGGAAACAGCGATCTAATGTTAACAATTCGCGGGTTATGAAATTTGTTCAGATATTACATCTGAAATAAATGTCTGTATTCAATCATCACTTTTAGTCTCGTAGTCCAGCAATTCGGAATTAATTTATAATTATTGAGATCTTGAAAGACCAAGACACCAAATTTAATTTTTGGAATGAGTTCTGATCAGTTTTATCATCGATTCCTTCATTTCATTCATACTTACTCAGCAGTGCTTCCTTCGCTAGCTGCAATTCCATTTCCAAGGAGTGAATCTTTCCAGTAGGATCTGCACTACTTTCTGTTGGAGTTTTCTTGTCGGCCAGTACAGAGGTTGCACCCGAGACAACCAATCTACGTAATCGGGTAAGTTCAGCTTGCAATCGTTCATTTTCCAGCCTCAACTTCCTGATGGTGAGTGCCGATTTTGGATAGGAGGTGGGCGACGACAACATCGACGAAAGTTCATCTTGATTTCCGTCGCTACTACGTGGAGAACGAGATGACGATGATTCTATAAGAAAAAAAAATTGAGAAGGTTCGACATCGTTCAAAAGAAATCAATTAGTACAGGTAAGAGGACGGGAATTCAAGCAGCTTTACCAGATGTGAGTATTTTTTTCTCGACTCACGAATATGAATCATAAAATTCGACCTGTTTCGAAAAAGCAGGTTTATCTGAAACCCCGATAAGAAGGTACTCCGACCCAGAAAAGTGTATTTGCAGCTATTTCAGTCAGCTGTATAATGAATAATAATTATTGTCAAAATACTTGTTGTATATTGGCAGCTCTAATATTATCTAACGCCATCAACATTTTCATTCAATTCACGATGATGAACATTGAAAATCAGTGAAAGAAACTGATCAACTTACCGGCATCTGGATGACTACTGCATCCTGGCTTAGGCGATCCAGTTTTACTCAATCTGTCTGCACTATCTGGCGAGGATCTATCCTTCAAAGGACTAACGTTCTCGTCGACCGTCATGATGTTGTTCTTGTACTCACTAACTCTGTCACTGAACACGTTTTGTGCTTCACTACACCTAACGGGGTTAGAACGAGTTTTCTTCACGTCCCTTTTAGATGGTTTAGCTTCTTCACCTAGGGAGTACAAAGGTTATGTGATAACAACAAATTCAGAAGATGTTCAGGAATGCCAATTTCCAGCAAAATATCACAACAAGAATCACATTCTAATTGATGTTAACGATCTCTTCTTAATGAGGCTTTAGTTGGTAATTGTTGTTTCATTACTTTCACTATTATTTTTTCTCCGAGAGGCATATAAACTGATATATGAAAACATAGTCCAAGGGAGACCCAAGACTTTCTGATCGTCCTAGAATCGTACAAAATACGGCGTTATTTGAAGCTGCTTATCCATTGTGCGAGGCAGACCCACGAACACTGTTCGAGCTAAGGATGGGTAAACTATTCAACTCTTTGAAACGGCTGAGTCTATATCAAGTGTATATCGAGTGTGTATCGACCGCGGCAGAACAATAACATTGGCACAATTTTGAAAGACACCAAATTTTGATGAGCTCGAGAAAGGGGTTTGAATCCCTCGATTCATTGGAAATGTGTGATATTGCAATAACATTCATAGGCAACAAACATCGATACGAACAAATCTAACAACCGTCTCAATTATAAATAGGCTCGACCAAGTTCGATAGTTTAATTATATGACCCTGGAATCCCTTCGCCTTGCGCTCAAAAGACCAACCAATTTTGGATACTCCCGAACCATGTTCAGCCGAGGCAAAATGCAATTTGCTCGTGCTGGAAAAGAGGACAAAAGCGTCCACATTCATCGCGGCGTAATCGCAAACCAATATTCGAGAGTAAATTGATCTCAAATCAATATATTCGGGAAGGTAGAGTAGTTTTGCTTAAGCAACAGGACGTGTAGTGTCTGAGTGGATTGTTAACCGAAGGCTGCACGCAATGGGTCTTTGAGCTTACGGTCCGTTTTGAGTCCTGCCTGTTTCTACCGGGGGGTGTGAACAAAATCCCCCGACTTATCACCAGAAGTGATTTGTCACCAGTTGGAAGGTCTCCTTGGCTATTGCTACAGCCTCCAACAAATTTGGAGTATTGAATATAGCGTGTATTCGCTTTATTTCTAGCAGAATTAGGAAGTGTTCTGATAATCGTGGTAGTACAACGTACTATTGAAAAATAATACAAACATTTTCTCCGAAACGGACAATCTTGATCTCAGCAAGAATATCTACTGACAGGTTTCCTCACAAGGCACTGTTGTTTCAGAAAGCAACTAGTGAGTTTGGATATCGCAGGTTATGTGAAATTCAGATTCCCTAGGGAGGAGCAAGAATTCTCAAACGTGTACACCTAGTAATGCTTGGGTCAAGAAATCATTAATGACTGATATATACTCTCCATAAAGCCTTATTAGTTACTGGAATTCATTAGAATTCGCGAACTGAATGGGAGATGTAGCTTAGGTAAGATCAAGAAAATTTGGCAAATATGTCTTCATTTCTTGGAGCACTAGTATTATAATAATATAGTTGTTTCGAACAAAACTGAATTGTTATAAAAATACCACTCCCTTATTCTTTGACCTATACATTTTAACGTTATTCTTGTGCATATCATCGTTACATTATCTTTTTTCCTGTATTAATCTCTCACCTGAGTCGACTGAAGCGGAACTGGCGTTCACTAGAGACTTGCTACGACGTGATTCGATGGAACTGGGCCTGGAGGACCGATAACCTTCCTTCTTGAGCTCGCTGATGGCAGTTCGCACATCCAAATCGCTCGAAGCGTCTCTCTCCTTATCAGCGGAAAGCAAGGGTGTAACAAAAGAGTCCAGGGCTTCCGAGGATGAATTCGATAATCTCAGGTTGTCGAATTGGGACGATGGACTGGACAGAGGAGCAGGAATTGTGTTAGGATAATCGGAATTTATCCGGGAAGTGAGGTTGGCGGAGTGTTCTTCTACCATTCTGCGAAACTTGACCTGGAAAACGCAATGTTGTCACTTGTGGAATTCGTGAAAATAAACATAGAGAGAGAATCCTAAGAGATATGTTTTTGAAAAGATTCATTTTTCGTTCGTTATTTCCTATAATAAATTACGTTTGGAATGGACCGAGGAAAAAGTATCTGCCTGTCTGCCTTGCACTGTCCGCCCTTTTCAGAATTTCTCGAAAACTAGAAAAAATTTAACGAAACTTGGTACAAAAATCAGTTGCTATCCAGCACTGATTGTCCACAGTGATCCACGAATTAAAAAAATTGAAAAAAAATTACAAATTCTCAATTGAAAAAAATTCGGTGCGGTAAGACACACTCTACAAAGATCTATACCGTATAGTTCGTGTGTTATGAAATGTGAAATATCTGTTCCGTATCAACACGTTGGACCAGTTGGTAATTCAGTGGACTGTATTCGTAAGATAACATGAAATATCATCACACAAAATGCAATGCATAATAATAATAATTTATTCGCTAAGAAAATATACAAAAGTGAACAATTTTAACCCATCAAAATATTAGATGGGGTGTCGAGATTTCAGTTAGGGATCATTTAAATCAAGTATATAATAACGGACTTGGTAAATACAGAGATAACAAATTATCCAAAATGGTCATTCCAGAAGTCTTCCATTGAATAGTACTCTTTTTACTTCAGCAGATTTTCCATTATATTTTGGAGTTTGGTCTTTTCTAAATTTTTCGGGAATCTTGTTTTATATATTTATTGCCTCATGGTTCATACTAAGTTGTGCTGATATCCTATGAAATAGTATAGAGAATTTTTCGGCATTTCTTGTATCATATTCATGGTGGTCACTATTTATTTTTACATACATTTTTAAATAAAATAAAATATTTTCCTGTTTGAAATCATTTCTACAGCTTTGTGTATTATTCAGACCACACATGAAAAGAATTGCATTTTTTTGCTTGATGAAGATCTTCTTACTCTCATGTGTTCCATCTCAAACCAGAAGCCCATAACTAATGAGGCTGTGGAAGTTGCCAAAATAGGCATGTTTTGCTGCTTGTTTTTCTGCAATTTGTTCAATTCTTCCGATGGTAAACGTTGCTATCGACAGCTTTCTTATGAGGTCTTCTATATGTACCTGAAATTTCAAATTTGGCTGCAGGAATATACCCAAGAACGTGAGTCTCCCATCTGTTTTTGGGCAGGATTCAATGTAAGGTATTGTGTTTTTCCTTTGTTCATTATGAAGTTGTTGGAATGAAACCATTTTTCCGCCTGTTCTAGGGTGACTTCTGATTTCTCTGGGATCTCTCCATCATTGTGTGGACCAAGAATCGATCCCTGAGGAACTGCATACTCCGAACACTTCCACTCTGAACACTTGTCTTCGAAAAATACTTTCTGAGATCTGAGCTGCGTTACTTAGCTCTTCCAATTTTCCAGAACCTCTTAATTTCCAGAACTTCCTCTAAAAGAGCCTAGTCTTTTCAATTATTCGTATGAATTGTAAATACAAAAATTACAAAAAGCACTGACGTGAAGTCAGGAGCTTTTGAGAGCTCGCATTCTCCAGTTTTACAAACCAATTGAAAAAATTTTTGACAGCTGTGAAAAAAAATTTCAACTAAGGCGAAACTACAGACTTCACGTTAGTGTTTTCGATAATTCGCAAGAATTTTCTACGGTATCTATGATCTTGGTGAGGTGATCTGGAAAAAAATTCGCATGTAGTTTGAATACATTATTCTTCATCTATGTGCAGAATTTTATTCCAATCCAATCTGCAGTTTCTAAGTTATCAGGAAAAAATATTTTGAACGGCCATATTTACGGAACCCCTAGTCCTTCATTCGAGATCCTTACCTTTCCTGAGAATTTCAAGTTTCTAGGCTTTTCTGTTCAGAAGTGATAATTTTCTATGGTTTCTATGGTTCTGGTCATGCGATCTAGACAAAATTTTGCATAAAGCTTCTCCATCTGAGTGCGAAATTTCACCCAGATCAAATCATTAGTTTCCAAGTAATCAAAAGAACAAAATTTCGAACGGCCATATTCACGGAACCCCTGGTCGAATTTTGCCCAATAACGAACTCAACTGCGGCATTCAAGATTCGAACCTACCCTGAAAATTTCAAGTTTCTAGGACGTTCCGTTTGAGAGTTATCGTGTATACGGATGGACGGACATACTCGAATTTTTTGACGGATTCTTCATCAGTGAGTAGAACCTTGTCGATTGAGACCATTTTCGGCTCAAAATTTGAAAAATACAGACATCGTGATGAAATGATAGAGCCCTCTTGTAAGTAGAACGAGGCGCAATCACACACATGTTTTTTCATGGAAACAAGCGCGCAAAAAACAAGAAACTAGCACTCCCATTCGCACTACTTGCCAATCAAAATAACAAGACAACTAAACACCGTCACGATAGGCAACCACTGGGTATGGGTTTTGCCTATATTATTATGTTGAATGAAACAATGATAAATTTACATTTGGACAAGCCTGAAGCAGATTTTTATTTTATTTTCGCACCATTTGTCATTAGAAACGCATTTTACAAAACTTATATATATAATTATATATTTATAATTATTGAAAATTGTAACATGGCTTTAAAATATTCCAATGTACTATAAGTGTAGATAAACATATCATATGGAGGTAAGACCAATTCGAATAGTTCAATATTAATATAATTCCTCTGTTGAAACCTACATAACGAAACGCAATTTGAAATCGACAAAATTGTATAAGCTATACGAGTCTTACACGTCAATATTATTATGTATCCTGAATGCGGGCCATTTCGGAAAAGCCGGTGTGAGTTCGAACCTTGTGGGTGGAGAATATTGTTTTTGAATCAGGGAGATGTGGATGATAAACATTTTTGTATTTTTTTTTAAATTTAAATAGATGATATACAGGGTTCCGCAACTAAGCTACGCGGGGGCATCTATCGATAGCAAACTCTCGATATTTCCAGTTGAACGCTACAGTATTTGTGTATTTGGTTTCACAGGCTTCGTTATCGTCGTTGATGAGGTCTCTTCCGCTCCAAAGTTCTTAACGCACTTTTCAATAACTTCAAGGCTCGATTGAAAAGTTTGTACGCCTGAAGAGATGTTATCTGACTGGAGTTATTCTCAAACCTTAGTTAAATTCACTTGATCTTTTCGAATGCTTGTTACGTGAATCCAGATGGCGAAAAATCATCTGAAATTATTGATAGCATTTTTTCTGGGCCACTGTTCGAAATCACCCTTCACTGTGTCCTACCCTGTAGTATTAAATTTTGGTGAATTCCGTGAACTCCTTATTATTTATGATCCGGAACGCGGAAACTATATAGATTAATCACAGAAATGCTTTTTATCTAGTGGTTACAGCTTGCGACCAGTCTGGCCCGTTGTAATTTATGGATCTACGATCCACCGGATAGTTTCCCAAGTGTTCTCTCCTTAAATTCAGGACTCGTGTTGTGGTCTTGTGGCTTCATAATCATTAAGATCTTTTTCTTTCTGAATTTTCAGTAGGTAATGTTGTTGTTAGAAGCAACCTTTCCAACTATTCTCGAGATAATGGCAGTTTCCGAGAATAAGGAATGAGTTATGTATATACTACTTACAGCCGGGTGATCCTGAAATCATCCAACAATTCGAAAAGTCTATAGAATTTCTTCTCAAATTATGTTCTAAGCCACACCGTTGTTATATATATAATATAAAAATGAAAATTATTGAGATATTTATTTTGCTTCAGAACAGTTTTTTCCTCACCTGGGCATCTACGAAGAGGCGACGCATCAGCATCGCCATGGAGGCATCGCAGACTGCGTGGCATAAGCGTTCCCCCACATCCTAAATGTCCCAGGCAATTCTCTGAAACTGTGGACAAAGAAATGTCTTGTTATTGTTATCTCTCGAAAATTTCATTCATAAAACTTGTTCAGTTAGATTACATAATGAAATGCACGGGCGAAATATTTCAAAAATGTGTTGCTCCAACATAAATATTATTATTCGTCCTCTATGAATCTGCGAGACAAGAAGCGAATGAGATGCTCTGTCTTCTGAAGTTAGCAGATTGTTTTTGACTTATAGTCGTGGGCCTCCAAGTGCTCCAGGGCTATCTTGATATATAGGGCAATGCAAATTCTTACTTTATTATAATTTCTAGATAGTACGAACTGGGCATAACTTTCTACAGGTAGGTAGGATTCCAGCCTGAAAGGGTTGAGAGGAGCTGGTTTGAAGGCAGTGATTCCTTGTACTATGATGGGCCACACACAACTATCCCACCTTCTCCTTCCCTTACAAACCTAACGATATATCTGAAGAGGTTTGTATGCTTGCCTCGTGTATAACCACTTCATAGTTTGTAATGTTTGTAACAAAGTCATACTCAACCGACATGGTGTCTTATATGCTCATTAAGTACTCTTCTCGATTAAAATCTGGGAGCGATCTGCAGAACTTCTTTTTCCACAAAATTTTGCAGTGCTAGAAGGTCCAACAATTTTTCCATTGTCGCAGTAGGAGTGGTCTCACCACTCCAAACCAGTGTATACCATAGTTTCTTGACTGTATGCTTTGTGAGTGTCAACTTGAGATCACCGACTGATAATCTGGGCTAAACTCTGTATCTTTCCCTCGTTTTACGAACTGAAGGCACGAACCTTTCCCTTCGTTTGAGAGGAATACCCCAAAACAAAAATCCATTGCAAGCAATTTTCGTTCAGCAGTTCACCTGGAGACTACATGTCCTATGGCTGCAACATATCCATCACGCACTTTCCGAATATTATCAGTATTTGGTCGTTTCAGAAATACTCTAGCGGAGTAATTATAGGAAATAAACTTTCAGTTTCCAGGAAAACCAATGAAGCTTACGAATTCGTTATCATGGTACAAAGAACGACACGAAGGTTTTCATGGGGTATTGAATGTGCAACAATTATTATAGATACATATTTGGTATTCCTTCTATAGAAAGCTCAGAATGTTGACCCCGATGAGGATTCACCCTTCCACAAACTCACCCCTTGATTACAATGCGATAAAAATAGAAAGGGTTTACCTCATTCACCTGAGTGTTTCCTCTTGAAAACAACGAAGGGAATAAAGAGTATATTCCATTACTATATGTTGTTTCAACAGAATTTGAGAAATTCGTTGGTTGTAGTCACGTCGTAATTGTAATTCATTCCCGACTCACATTCTGAGATCTTTGAACTTAGAAATTGAAATTTTTTGTAATATAGCAATACAATAAGTAGAAAATTCTATGTGGCTGAAGTGAACTTATAAAATTAGTTTAATGAACTTTGTGGCTTATTATATTCAGGTTGTTGGATCTTTTTATACAGATGTTTGTTGCGAAATACACTGGCGGATTCGAGACTATATGATCGTTATTCCGCAGTCGAAATTCCCTTGATGCAGCAGTGGACGCTCCAAAAAGTTGAATCTTTTTACAGTTAACCCATCCTTAGCAAGAACAGTGTTCGACGGTCGCGAGCAATAGAGGCGTGTTTGAGGCATATTCCGAATAAGGGGTGAAGATCCTTGACGACATATATTGGGTGTGAAGATTTGGGATCCGAATAAGGCCCCTGTTATAGAAGAGCTACAAAGCGAGAACCTCACATAATATTTCGATTATGAGCTCTCCTCTAGAAAACTGCGAGTAAAACTATGATTTATCCAGAAATCAACCATTCACATTTGTGCGATTGGTAATTAGCGATTAGAATTGGGATTCCATTTCGCGTATCTCATTCACAGAAGTCCCAGTGTGGATTCGGACATAGGCACCGCTAAAATTAATCCATCTATATAAGAGCTGACAGAATACACTTCATTATACCTCCTCTTTGTCCCCGGTCTTTTCATTCCCATTTACGATGCTCCCAAATGTTCAATCGAGCTCGTCATTCATTAGTGCATGACACGTGCCGAATCCGAATATACGAACAAAGCCTCAATTTCCTACTTTCAGGGAACAGAAAAAAGTGGAATGTATACTGTCTGCGGATTGTGAATATTTAATACGAGAAATGGTGCTGATGATTGGCTCATTGTTGAGTTTTTCGATTCTGTTTAGGCACTAAAGGATCGATTCTGGACGGATCCGCAAGAACAGTTGACAAAATCTATAAGAGTGGAAATGCGACCAACTGTTTGCTAGAGATTGTCTTGAAGTTATGTTAATATTCAAGGGTAGGCGAAGGCAGGCGAAATGTGCTGAAAGGTTATAGAAACGAATTGTTGTACGTCATCTTTCATCGAGTTTTCAATCAAGTTATTTATTTTGAAAAAATTAGTTGAAGCTGTCCTTTGGGAGGAATATTTGAGTAGGTTCATTATGTTGTGGGATGGAACATGGCTATTTTAATATTTGTTTTCAGAGAGAAGAAATAACTGCATCAGGCATACCTATAGAAGTTCCAGACAATCTGTAGGTACCTACATAATTTGGTCAATTCATCGAGACAAGGTATGATTAATGATAATTCGGAATACAAGTAAAATAAGGGCACAGTTGTTTTCAAATTATCAATTCGGTGTCATCATAATCTCATAATAGCTGAGAACTATTATCAAATTAGTGAAAGTATAATAGAATCTCCCGCGTTCTCTAGGGGATAATGGTATCCCATTGGAACTATGGCGGTTTACTCCTTACCTCAAGAGAAAGCCTTCGACATACTGTTAAAATCTACCAGGAATTTCATTGAAATAATCGATGAACCCTCAAAAGGAAGATTAAGATCCTTCTAGTCAACGTACACTTATTTAAGGAGAAATACAAAATGTATAATTTATGGATATTGTGTTCTTGATAATATGACAAAACAGCTTATTCAGAAATTCCAAGGAATGGAATAGAATATGTTGAAATTGAATGCAAGGAAAATAAATAAAGATGTATGTTTTATGATTAAATTTTGTCATACATATCGCACCCTTAGGCACAAAACGAAAAGGAGCTAGTTGGTAACACGTGTTTGAAGAAGATCCTTAATTATTACATTCCAGTAAATTTTTCCAATTGAACTCTTAGTATTCTAGTTATAAATGTAATTTTCTTCAGATTCATAACCAAAATACTAAGAATTTTATTCGAAAAATAAACTGGAATGAATCTTCAAACGTATGTTCCCAACAAACTACTTTTCGTTATGTGCCTTTATATTACTAAGGATATATACAGAGTGTCCCGGCACTACGTGACTCTCTCTCAGGTGTGAATAAAGTATATAACGACAAGTCAGGAATGCTTCAACTTTTTTCCCTACGACGACCCTCTGCGAAGATATGTGCCTCCAAATGGTACTCACATTATTCAATATTTTTTTAATAACTTCCGAACGACTGAACCGAATAATTTTTCGAATTTGAGTCAATACAGGTATAAGTAATGGTTTTCTTTCAACATCTTTCCCATAAGTTCTCCAGATCGCCAAAAACAGACTGACCCTAGTCCTTAATGGCCAGAAACTTTTTTTTGGTTGAAGTGTTGAAGATATCGGCGAAATTCCTACATTTATGTATTTTATCATTAATTTTTGCAAAAAAAAGGTTAACAGGTGTAACATCGAAAAAATACAGCGTTTTAGAGTCACAAGCATTTTCATGATTGAATATCAAAATATTTTCTCATCAATTATGGAAGTTTCAGATAAATGAACAATCACGGCAACATAAGTTTCAGTATCCATAGCAACAATAAATAGATGGCAATATTGATGGAAAAATAATTGGATATTCAATCATGAAAATACTTGTAACTCGGAAACGGTGAATTTTATCGATGTTGCACCGGTATACCTTTTTTTTGCAGAATCAATGAAAAAACACATAAATGGAGGTATTTCGCCGATATATTCAACAAAAAAAAGTTTCTTACCATTAAGTGCTAAGGTCAGTCTGTTCTTGGCGACTTGGAAAACTTATGAAGAAGGTGTTGAAAACACATCAGTCGAGATCAGTCCTGCATGATATATTTATTGTCTCAAATTCTAAAAATTACCGGAATCACTTTAGTCGTTCGGAAGTTATTACAGAAAAACTGAATTCTGGGGGTACCATTTGGAGACAAATATCTTCGCAGGGGGACGTCGTAGGAAAAAAAATCAGAGCATTCCTGATTTGTCTTTATATAACCCATCCACACCTGAGCTAGAGTCACATAGTGCCGGACACCCCGTATATATAACATAACATTTCCGAAAAGATTCGGTCTATGGACAATTTATTAAAATTGAATAAATGTAATTCATTAGTTATTGAAAACATTTATTTTAATTTATTAGTGTTTTATCCTTAACACAATTGTGCAATACACAACATAGCATATGATATAATACAGGATCCCGCATGACTAGCTCCCAGATTGGTGATTAAAAAAACGAGTGTGACAGATATTAAAAAACAATTATTTGCCAAAAAGATCGGGATCCAGGATCGGTTTTTCAGAAAGAAATAAGATTCTTCATTCTTATAATGTGCTCCAACTTGATTCATTTTCGAAAAACGGGGTGGAAATGTTTTTAGGAAGTAGTCTTTTATGAATTGCTCAAGAACATGTTGGCTGACTTTATTGAAAATTGGCATGCTTATTTGCTTCAAAAATGAGCTTTTTTCAATATCATGCGGATTAAATTATCAATTTCAGTGGCGTCCCACAAGGTAATATAATCAGCATAACTATAAATTGTAGGCCAATGTTTTTAGGTAATATTTCCTCTTCATGGATTCAGCACTTGAGATTACACATTTTTTTTGGTTCTTGCTTTGTTTTTTAGAAAAAAAATTTGAAACTGTTTTCATTTCAACAAAAATCAAATCAAAGGTAGCCTGGTACAATCTCAACGATTGATGCTTTGTTTGTGCCTGAGTTTGAAAGCTAAAATGTTTTCGAGGTATTCATAAAAAACCTTTTTTTTTTCTAAAAAACTAAAATGAAGCAAGCTAGGACACATGATTATGGGACAAAAAATTTTTGTACCCTTTGCTGAGAAACCGACCCTGAACGTTTGACGGTCACCTCGTATATATAGAAACTTCTGACAAATAATATTTTTTTCAAACGTACAGAAACAACGTCATATTTCGATTGACAGGATCATTCAAAAGTTCTACTTCTCCTCCGCCGTAGGGAAAAGTGTTGCTATGTCAACGATGAATTGAATTTCCGTACGCCGGAGGGAAAAGTGTAACTATGTAAACGATGAATTAGTTAATACGAACAATTATTATACTTCATGTCCGTCAAAATCAAAATTAATTTTGCATGACAACCGTGACTAGGCAAATTTTGCATTTATCACTCAATTATAAAAATCGTAAATATAAGTCTATTCTAAAAGTGGATTTCCAGATTTCAAAACGTTTGAAAATAGTATATTATTCAATGAGCATATAATGACTGCTATTATTCACGAGGGTGAAGTATGCGACACGAGCCGCAGGCGAGTGTCGCAAATCACCCGAGTGAATAATAGCAATTATATGCGAGTTAAATACTATACTTTGTCCACGACTTTATTGGTAAAATTGGAATAATTCAGCATTTTCAACATACCTAAAATAGAGTTGTCAGAATCGTCAACTTCATTTTCTGTGATTGCTGGAAATTATCAAGCTTACGAGAAACGTCAAAACTTGATTCCGATTCTACTCATTTATCTCATGTTACTATTTTTACTTTCATTGCAAGATATTTCTAATCAAAGGCTCAGAAAGAACTTTTTTTATTTATTCCGCAGAATAAACTCTAGCTTTTTTTGGCTGAAAGCCTTCCTATTTCCCTTTCAGAAGTGAACGCAGTCTTCTATAGTTTTCGATATCGATTCCTTCATGTATGGCAAGCGTGCTCTTGAGGATGGAATAATGTGACTATAATGTTGATGATTTGTATTTCGCTGATAATTTTTAGAAATATACAAGTAAAACTGACTCCGAAAATGATCCAATTTCATTTGCCGCTCTCCAATCCATAAATTTATTGAATACTGAGAGGTATAGATTCCGTAATTTCTCCGGAAGAAGTTCCATTTCAGTGATTTTTGCAGCATCTCTGATTTCTGGTGGAGTACTGACCAATTCATCATCACCTTCGATCTGCATAATCTACTTATTTTCGATGAAGTATTTATAATTTATAATAAAATTGCCGCGAAATTCGAACGTCTCAGATACTTTTTAATCAGTCAGATTGGATGAAAAAACCAGAAAATCGATGGTCAGATGATCTATGCATGGAGTGAATAATATTCATTATACACGCCTATTATCCACGGGCTTGATTAATGACTGTCATTTTCCTTCATCAAAAGCATTCAAAATAAATATATTATTCAATGGTCGTGGACAATAGTATATTATTCAATGAGCATATAATGACTGCTATTATTCACGAGGGTGAAGTTTGCGACACGAGCCGCAGGCGAGTGTCGCAAATCACCCAAGTGAATAATAGCAATTATATGCGAGTTAAATACTATACTTTGTCCACGACTTTATTGGTAAAATTGGAATAATTCATTATTCTCAACATACCTAAAATAGAGTTGTCAGAATCGTCAACTTCATTTTCTGTGATTGCTGGAAATTATCAAGCTTACGAGAAACGTCAAAACTTGATTCCGATTCTACTCATTTATCTCATGTTACTATTTTTTACCTTCATTGCAAGATATTTCTAATCAAAGGCTCAGAAAGAACTTTTTTTATTTATTCCGCAGAAGAAACTTTAGCTTTTTTTGGCTGAAAACCTTCTGATTTCCTTTTCAGAAGTGAACGCAGTCTTCTATAGTTTTCGATATCGATTCCTTCATGTATGGCAAGCGTGCTCTTCAACATGGAATAATGTGACTATAATGTTGATGATTTGTATTTCGCTGATAATTTTTAGAAATATACAAGTAAAACTGACTACGAAAATGATCCAATTTATTTATTTATTAACGACTTTTTTTACAAATAAATTGAGCTCTCGAGAGGCGAAGTTTAGCCAGTAGGCTACTCTTACAATTTCATTTGCCGCTCTCCAATCCATAAAATTATTGAATACTGAGAGCTATAGATTCCGTAATTTCTCCGGAAGAAGTTCCATTTCAGTGATTTTTGCAGCATCTCAGATTTCTGGTGGAGTACTGACCAATTCATCATCACCTGCGATCTGCATAATCTACTTATTTTTGATGAAGTATTTATAATTTATAATAAAATTGCCGCAAAATTCGAACGTCTCAGATACTTTTTAATCTGTCAGATTGAATGAAAAAACCAGCAAATCGATGGTCAGATGATCTATGCATGGAGTGAATAATATTCATTATACACGCCTATTATCCACGGGCTTGATTAATGACTGTCATTTTCCTTCATCAAAAGCATTCAAAATAAATATATTATTCAATGGTCGTGGACAAAAAAAATTACATATTCCATTCGAAGGAAAAGTGACTTCAATTACCCAGGCTCGCCATGAAAAATGACACTTCTCCTTATGAAATAATATACAATTTATTTTATCTCTCACACTTTTGTTTCAACAGCCCTTCATTGGGAATATCTTTTCTGATAGAGCACGAATATGTTTCTTGAATGGAAATCTTTCAAAAACATTTTATATTTTATACATATAATTCTGTTACTAAGGTTAATATAAGACCATTGCAATTTTTATTATTCTATGCAACTAACGAGGAACATCAAACTTAGATTCTCCGATAATGTCATTCCTACAGAAAATATATTTTGTGGAATAGTGCAATGATTATGAAAACCTTGTTCAGGTAGAGGTTTTTTTTTCAATTCTCTGATAATTTCTTGCTGCTCGTATAAGGAAATGAAACTCGTGAATCTTGTTTTATTTCTGTTTGGAACCATTAAAATGTAAGTAAGTGGGATACATCAGAAGCTAAGATGGAAACATTTGTTGAATTTTCTCTTCCTGATAGAGGTTTATTTGCACTTGCTCAGTGTTTGGAATTCATCAGATCTTTAGTTCAGTTCACTATCTGATACAAAATCATGTTTCCATGCATTGAGTAGAGTTAATAAAAATCGTGAAAAGCAATGACCTGAAGCCAGGAGCTTTTGCGCGCTTGTTTCTGTGAACCCAATTCGCCGTTTTTGTCAGTGTGACAAAAAATGTGATTTTATTTCCATAAACTTCAAAAGATCATCGAATTCTAAAATATGGAATAATATAGAGAAACCTTGATTTCTTTTTCACGCAGAACAAGCTGAATTTCTACATGAATCATTTCATCCATGCCTTATAAGAAAATTCAAAATTTCAGCAGGATATGGCAAACAGTTTATGGGGATGAACTGAACTTCTGAATTTACTCGAAATACGTTCGTCACGAAATTTGACAACCTTCGTGTTATTATTTCACCACTGACCACAATGTTTCTATTCTATCGCAACAGTTTTTTTTCTGATAAATGAAACAAAAAATTCAGATGGATATGTCTACTAAATCCTCAGGATTACGCCATTAACGAACGCAGGCGGCGTATTCAGAACTAGAACAAAGCCTAAAAATTTCAAAACTCTAGGCCTTTTTCTCATACAGAAATTTCCATTTTTCAGTGTTTCAGCAGAAAAACATTGCATGATATCAACATCGAAAATCAGTTGCACCTTCAATCCCAGAGAAGAACGATCTTTGTCCATTGAAAAGAAAGACATCAGAACTGTAGATTTATCTCGAAGCATTATCAGCGAGGTCAGATCGTATGTGAAGGATTACATAAACCTGGAGGAATTGAATCTTTCCAATTGCTGGATAACAAGTTTGGAAAACGGGACGTTTGCGGAACTCCCAAAACTTCTCAAACTAAATCTGTCCGATAATCTGATAACAAGTTTCGGCGAGAACTGGTTCGATGAACTGAACACTTTGAATATACTGATTTTATCCGATAATCTCCTGAATAGTTTGAGTGGCCTTCATTTGAAAACTTTCCCGAAGCTGAGAGTGTTGGACGTTACAGGTGACATGAAATTACATTGGCAAGATATTCTTCTTTCTCAACTCTCGAACGACCTTTTTTCATTACTACTAATACTTTTCTGTGGAAAGAATGTGGAAAAAATTGAGAGGAGGCTGACATTGCCAGTGAAACATATTTTGCGAAAGGTCCCATACAGACACTTGATAATATATTGACTCTACTCAAGGGAGAGATCTTATGTCCCAAAACTATAGAGTGATGGGTAACCCCACCAATCATTTCCTCCTCCTCTACACATTCTCAAACCGGAGTCTGACGGCGCGAGACTCAATAAGATTTTTCTGTGGCTTAGCAATCCTCGAACCGTGCGTAATAATCGGTTCGCGTAACTTGTAGAGCCTGTCTTGAAGTGGCTTTTATATTTCCCGAAAATGATAAACATCAAAGGCTTGCGGTTACAACTTTATACGGTAAAAGTTTGTTGAGGTATCACTCGGTGCGAAGAAGCTGATCGGCAAAAAAACTAGAACTACTGTACTGCACCAGAGGCCACTCTTTGTGACAGCTCGTGCAGGCTTGCTAATCCACATGCCAGGCTTGTCAAACCTCGCAACGAAGTCCGGCTCAAGAGTGAGTAGATATTTCTTCATTTGGTAGTGCGAAGTTCACTTTGAGATTGTGCGATAATGAGATTGATGGGGTTATCATCTGTTTCTAATCATTAGACATTAGCATTCTTATGCAGAAGTCACGTGATGTATAGTTCATTTATTATTACTTCCATAGTGCCATGCCATGAATGAATATTACTAATCAACCACTAGTATTCACGCTCAAGTGAATTTTAAACATTTCAGGAAATCGGTTGAAGTACCTACCAGAAGATGTTATGCATAAAATACAGAATGATCCCACCTTTTCACTGTACGCTAGTAACAATCCATGGAACTGCAGTATAGTGCATTGGAAAAAGTCTCTCGAAATGAACAAAGGTTTGAAAACTAAGTTCTGCAACTCAACCACCAACACTTATTTGGGAACACTGAAATCTAAAGAAGGTAAAAGGAGGGGAGAAGGACATACTGGTTTCATACGAGAGGGTTGTGGATTCGTCAAATGCAAATGGTGGGTTATTGGATCACTGTGGATTGGAGTAATTCTGGGTAACCTCAATAAGTTGAACAAGTTACTTTATCAGTCGAGATGCCGAAAGAAGAAAGTATTCGGTGAGAAATATGTGACATCTATATAAGTATGTTTTTGTGTTATGTTTTTTAAACTTATCGGGTTGATTGAAAATTTTAACAACCACAGGAAACATATTATAAAGTGTTTTGCCAAGTTTTTCTATTAGTATGCCTAGAGTGAGAGAACGCGCAAACTCATATCAACATTTGATATATGACGAAGAGTGGGGAAAAACATTGGACCATTTGGTATGCGAACCGTTTATCGGCGAATAAGAAATTTTGGGCTATTTCATAACCATTTCATCCCACACTAACACCGAACCCTGAGGATCGATGTAATCAACTGCAGTGTAAAGGGTAGCACCAATAATGGAATACGGTAGTTTTCAGCGGAAAATCTAGATTCACTTAGTAATAACGGTATGGAGAGACTATTACTTATGATAGTAACTGACCTTTGGTCTTCATCAGAGATCTCAAAACGTTTCACCGTCAACTTGCTCATCTTACAGGATGGAGACATAGCCTCCTTGAAGCAGTCTCAGCTCCTGGAGTACTAGAATTCTAGAACTGGATGGTCGCATCAAGAAAGCTTGGTCGCAATAGATGTTCAGGTCATAGCGCACTAGTAACCCCTAACTCGTAAAAATAATATGAATAACAGAATTTTTACTGGATGTTCATTCATCAAATTCGCCTATCAGGAAAGCAAAACTCAGCCTTTTCAAGGATGAAAATGGAATGATGAGATGGATAACGAATCGCCGTGGAAAATTGTGAAGTCGATTGACAAAAGCGTATAATGTTGGAATATAACTGAAATTCCACGAATGAAATGGCCCGCGATGACTGAAATTCCCAACTCCTTTAATGATTTAACCTCTAGTGTTGTTCAGAAGCTGGCAAATTTCTATCCTGGGCTTTGGAAGTGGCCAATTGAAAAAATTGACCGAATAGCAATTTGAAAATCAAGGAATTATTACAGAAAAAATGAAACAAATGAATATGTAGAATAAAGTCGAAAACTCGTCGTTGTAATGAAACAAATTACCGAACCGTTATCACATACTTATATGGAAAGATTCAATCTTCTGGAATTGAGAACATCAATCAGAACCTAAATTCAATAAATTACGAACTCGCCACTCTCTCAGCCAAGTACAGGTTCAAGTTCTTTTTTGACAAACTAATAAATTCCTTTTATTGAAGTTCGAGAATATACATGTATTTCAAATATCTGAGAATTTGACCTAAACTAAAGTTTGTGTGCTACTGTTCTCTGGTACAATGTTAGGCACAAGCTCAATATATTCCTAACTTACCTACCAAAGTTAATTACATAAATATCAAAAACTACCAAAAATAATTCATTAAAAAATGGGTGATCAAGCAAGGAAATAATAAGGTGAATCGGTGAGTGCAAGCAATTATATGGAAAGATGTTCAAATGACGCAAAGTCCTCTAAAGATAGACGGATTACAAATGATGAAATTCTTCAATTTTTTGTTATAAATTTAACAGTTATTGTACTCAAGAGATCTCAAATCAACAGGCAGGATGTTCTACATTTTCGGCATCAGGAAAAGCAAGAATCTCTGATTCGCGTTTCTGTTGAAAAGTGGTATTCTCAGATTTTGTGATTCATTAGCTCTGGTTTTATAATCGTGGGTTAGCGATGGAAAAAGATGCTTTATTTTTGGAAAATATATTAAGCAGCCTAGACAATATAGGTTGCGCAGATTCAACAGCCGGTTACAGTCATAAAGGTCCTCAGTTGGAGGAAGTCTGGGTTTTTTGAGCATTATTTTGATTACCGTATTCTGAGCTACCTCCAAGATGTGAAAATTCCTATCATGAGCGCCACCCCAAACGATTATGCAATCAATATCTTGGAATTGACTCGACGAGGGAAGTATATAAAACGAACAAAATGTTCTCATTGAGGATTTCTCTGAGTTGATAGAATTTGTGAAACAATTTTCTTATTTTTCCACTTATGAAAGCAACATGGTGACATCATCTCAAATGTTGATCTACAATCACTCCTAAATATTTTATACTCTCAGTTTTCTTTATATATTCGCAACTACAGCACCCTTTGGAGATCATACAGCCCAATGAGTGGATGTTTAATCTTTTACAATTTAGTTGATCATGGGCTGTTGCAGAAAAAGCCATGAAAAACGTTTTCGAGGTATTTATACTGAGAAGACTTCTATTCAACCATGCTATCATAAGTCCCATGCACCTCCCAGCATATTCGTATACCTCGCCCCAAGATCGACCTCGAAATATTAAAACCGTATCGTCTGCATACGAAATTATGTTTCCACGTCCCACAGCGGCACTGATTTCATTTACATAAATTAAAAGTAGTACAGGTCCAAGAACTGTGCCCTGTGGTACCCCAGTCTCCACGGTCCGATATGAGCTATACGCCAGACCTATTTTGGTCCTCTGTTTTCTGTCAGTTAAGTAGTTTCTTATTAACTCAAGTGCCTGTCCTCGTATGCTGACTTTTTCTGCTCTTTCTAGATTTATGCTATGTGATACTGTATCAGACGCCTTTTTCAAATCTAAGAAGCAGGCTAAAGTTTCATTTTTAAGTTGCCAATTATTGTGGAGTTGTTCAATCAATTCGAAAACAGCATCTTGGGTACTCTCATTCTTTCTAAATCCGAACTGGTATGAGTTAACTAGCATATTTTTTTCCAGGAAATCACAAATACGGTCTTTCAGACATTGCTCGAATATTTTGCTAAAATTATTTATGACTGAAATAGGACGGTAGTTAGTAAGAGATGATGAATCACCACCCTCGAAAACTGGGGTCACCGTTGTAGCTTTCCAGTGTTCTGGAATGAAAGACGTCGACAAACTTAAATTAATAATATGTTCAAGCGGTGTTAGGATATTCAAATGTACACTTTTTATTTCCTTAGTAGTTATTCTATCTTCCCCAGGGCTGGAGTTGGCCTTTAGTGAATTAATTTTTTCAATTAGCTCATTTTTGAGCGCTCGTACTACTTACACGAGGGCTATATCATTTCGTCACGATATCTGTATTTTTCGAATTTTGAGCCGACATTGGTCTCAATCGACTATGTTCGACTCACTGATGACGAATCCGTCGGAAAATTCGAGTCTGTTCGTCCGTCCGGCCGTCCGTAAGCACGATAATTCTCGAACGGATCAACCTAGAGACTTGAAATTTTCAGTGAAGGTTCAGATCCCAAATGCCTCGGTTAAGTTCGTGCAGAATTCCACCAAGGGTTCCGTAAATATGGCCGTTCAAAATTTTGTTCTCCTGATAAATACGAAACTACAGATTCGATCGAGATGAAACTCTGCACTCAAATGGAGAATGAGGTGTTCAAGCTACATGTGAAATTTTGTCCAGATCGCATCACCAGAACCATAGAAACCATAGAAAATTGTAACTTTTGAACGGAAACGCCTAGGGACTTGAAATTTTCAGGATAGGTAAGGTTCTGGAAAGTCGTGATGACGTTCATCTATGAGCAAAATTATACTAGGGGTTCCGTAAATATGGTCGTTTGAAATTTAGTTTTCTTGATAATTTCAAAACTACAGTTTCGATCGTGACGAAATTTTGTATAATAATGGAGAATGATATATTCAAGCTATATTTCTCCAGATCACATGACCAGAACCATAGAAACCATAGAAAATCATAACTTTCGAACGGAAAGGCCTAGGGACTTGAAATGTTCAGGATAGGTGAGGATCTGAAATGTCGCGTTCACGTTCATCAATGAGCAGAATTATACTAGGGGTTCCGTGAATACGGTCGTTTGAAAGTTTGTTTTCTCGATGATCTCGAAACTACGGATTCGATCGAGGTGAAATTTTATATTTTAATCGAGAATGATATATCAAAGCAATATTTTGTTCAGATCGCATGACCAGAACCATAGAGACCATAAGAAATTGTAACTTTTGAACGGAAAGGCCTAGGTACTTGAAATTTCGAGGGTGGGTTTGGAATGCGAATATCGCGGTCACGTTCATCAATGAGCAAAATTAGACTAGGGGTTCCGTAAATATGGCCGTTCAAAATTTTTTTTTCCTGATAGTTTCGAAACTACTGATCGGATTGAAATGAAATTTTGCACCTAGCTGAGGAATAATGTATTCAAACTACGTGCGAAATTTTTGTCCAGATCGCATCAACAAGACCATAGATACCGTAGAAAATTCTAGCGAATTATCGAAAAAAAGTTGGTCAGCTGAAGACATGAAGTCTGGAGTTTCGCCTTAATTTCAGAATTTTTTCGACAGCTGTCGAAAATTCAGTTTGTTGCACTAAAATCTTTTTTTGATAAAGAGCTTCATATAAGCAGAATGGCGAGTGAGCATAATACTGAAAAGTTAGACAATTTTGATACAAATGCGGAAGAATAAGAAACACTCGATAAAATAATCGAAGTTTTACGTACTAATGATGCATATAATGCCTACAAAAAAAGCGTATTGAAAAAAGTAAAAAGTATTGAATTGAGAATAAAAAAAAATCTCTTACAATAAGACAAAAACTATTCGGAATATTATAAAGAATGAAAGAAGAGAATGGACAACTGAAGAAGACAACCACTTTGACGCTGACACTCTAAATGATTATTTTTCTACAGTTG
Organism: Aphidecta obliterata; assembly: GCA_963966015.1. NCBI lineage: Eukaryota > Metazoa > Arthropoda > Insecta > Coleoptera > Coccinellidae > Aphidecta > Aphidecta obliterata. Next base: position 6,317,981 of record OZ014428.1, read on the forward strand.
GTAATATCATAAACCAAAATCCAAATATACCAACCAATTCCATAGAAGAGGCCAAGAAATTGTTCAAATAGAGAATAAATATAAATAACGAACTAAAAACATTCCACTTAGTATTCACTAATCCACTGGAATACTATTTTCACTACTTAAGAGTTTTACTAAACCACGACACGTGTTTCGTCATAACCATGGCTTCTTCAGGTGAGATATACTCAGTATATCTTGGGAGAACACCAGCATAGGTATCGAATTGCAAAATCAACAACAACAATTCTTTTGGAGCTTTCGAGAAAACTCATATCAATAATGGACCAACAGTGGATCTCAGAAAGTTCATCCCGTGATCTCCCAAAAGCCTTTGATAGTGTAAGCCATAAGTTATCAACCATAAAAGTTTCTTTCATTTTCATCGACATTATCGGTATATCAAGCCAATGTTTTCATGTTTCAGAAAAAGCTGTAGGAACAGAAGCAGAAGTTCACCATTTGTTACGACAGGAGAGAGTTGCAGCTGCTGTTGAAGAAACGGAAGTAAAATCCAAAAATTGGTCCAAATAATTAGGAAATTATAGATATTCACTGGTTATGTTTTGACTTGTAATAGTTCATAAGGGTAGTTTCTTGAATGTAAATTGATTTATATCTTGTTCATAAAATAAAGTGTTTCTCCAGTTGTGATTTTTTCGTATCGAATGATAAGCTTATTGCGTTTACAAGTTGGGGCCACAATTCTCTCAAAATAGGGAACTCAATTAGCCACCGAGATAGCCAGATCTGAAATTGCTGGATTATTTTTGTGGGTTACCTTAATTGTGAAGCTTATGTGAAAAATCCTGAATTGATTATGTAGATTTGACACATAATTTGCGGGATATCACCTGAAATAATACATTTCTGAGAGAAGTAAGGACTAGGTAATGAATAGGCTCGGAATAAAATAACTCTAATGAAGCTGTTTCTTCAATCAAAGGTCTGAGCTTCGTATGTTGATGTGAAGTAGAGAACACCAATGTAGCGTGTATTATTTATGTAAAAGTGTAAAGTTACAATAGTAGTAAAAACATTATTAATCTGATCGTTCCATTCAACTAATTCGGATCTTCATGGTTAGTCATAAATGTAAATGTATCCTTCTGTGATCTTTACTACACATATATGACATGTGAGGAAAAATTATGTCAAATATTTGACCTCATGCTAAAATTGTAAGTGTATCCCATTAAGAGAACAATATAAACAATCACTGAACAATGAGCGAAGGAATAACAGCTATCAAAGAAAAGGTGATGAGAAAATCAATTCTTGAGGTTTTGTGAAAAATACGAACTTTTTCAGGATGGACATTCTAACCGAATTCATACAAGGAATGAACCCTTATTGAGTATCTTGCACGATAAGAACAAAATCATAGAAAGATTACAGAAGCAGTTACATTTTCAAAAGTTGCAACTCAAATATTATCTCGGGAAAACTTTTAGAAATTCGAAAATGTTGGAATTCTCGAAGTCAGTAAGTTGAGTTTAATTGATGGTTCGCAGAATGCAATATCTTTCATTCTTAAGAAAAATCTCCGCTGACAATATATTCGAGTTCTCAAAATATTCACTTAGTGTACACTTATTAACTTAGCCTACGATTTTCACTACTTTAGAGTTTTTCAAAACCACTACATGTGTATACAGTATATCTTATTGCAAATTATTCATAAATAATTGATTGAAAGTTGGTTGATGGCAGTGCATTATCATTCTAGATGTTCCTTTATCTGAGCCAATCGTTTCTTCCAGTGCAACCCATCAGTTATGGAAGAAAATATACCCGTAACGTTAGCCATAAACCGCTTCTGCCTGAAAGTGGGGATAAAAAGTAGAATATTCATACTTTACGAGCGTATGTGCGAGATCGACGGAAAAATAAATAATTTATTACACATACAAGAATGTCTGTTGAGGAGAGTGGTGGAAAAGATCTGTGACATTGTCAAAAAGGAAAGTGGCGTGACGATGCAGATCCAAATTCGGAAAATGATGACGGAACCTGAATATGTGAATTTATTCAACAACTTACTGAACGTCAGTTTGGGCCTCAAAAAGAATCTGGATACTTTTCGTATTTGTTGCGATAGGCTTCTCATTATCGAAGAAGAGAGAAATTCAATTGGTGAATATATTATTGGAATATGTATGACCGACATTTTACAAGAAAGAACACCTCAAATTTTATGAAATATGGTTTATTTTTCTTACGTCCATTCATTTTCTCTACCTCATGCATAAATGTTTCAAGAAATATCTTGAATCATTCGTATAAAATTAGCTCAATGAATCATTTAAATTCACATTTCATAAATCATCAACTATCGAAAGTTAAGTTCATCTATACATCTATACTTGCGTTCCGCATCCAAAAACATTTCTTCACGCATGGTAAAGCTAGATCAGACGTTAGAAGACAACAACGTTCATTTACTACGTGTAGAGAAAAGAAAGGCACTGTGGTGGAAAAAAATCCTACTCTTTGATCTTAACTCATACAAATACATCATAGATAACAATAAATAATTTGCCAAAAATAAATTCCGTTACTTTTATAAATCAGCAAGAATAATAAAAAAATTCTCAATAATCGATGGTGGTTTGAAACCATATTTTTCAGCCGAACAAGTATATTCTCTTCCTATCGAACAGCGAACCAATTGTAACTATTTGATTGGTATTCAAATCGAAAAAGTCCAACTTCAGAATAAACTGAAGGAGATTCTCAAGGATCAGAGCATTCTGCGAAATAGGATTGAGCAGTTGAACGAAATAGAGGGTGAACTTAGGAACCTTCAAGCGGAATATAAGATGGCAAATACAAATTGCACTGGTGAGTTCAAATCCAGTTCTTACATATAATATATAAAATTCTCGTGTCACAGTTTTCGTTGCCATACTCCTCCGAAACGGCTTAACCGATTTTAATGAAATTTTTTGTGCTTATCCGGTATCTATGAGAATCAGCCAACATCTATTTTTCATCCCCCTAAATGTTAGGGGTAGTCCACCCCTGAATTTTTTTTTTTTATTTTTTGGACAAAATTTCTAATTTCTATTTTTTTATGATACAACATACAAAAATACATAAAATCCCCAATTTTCACCCTTCTACGATCAACCCTTATTTTTTAATAGCCAGAACAACGAGAGGCCGAAGGCCTCGAGCAATTTTGAAATTGCGAACAAAGGGAGAGACCGGGGGCGCGAAGCGCTCCCCGCGTTTTCGAGAGGGAGAAACGGGCTTTCCTAAGGTAAGAGAGGCCGAAGGCCTCGAGCAATTTTGAAATTGCGAAAAAAGGGAGAGATATGGCAAAACAACGTTTGCCGGGTCAGCTAGGTTAGGTTAGGTTAGGTTTAGGTTAGGTTATTTTGAGACGAGAGGCCAAAGGCCTCGAGCAATTTTGAAATTGCGAAAAAAGGGAGAGATATGGCAAAACAACGTTTGCCGGGTCAGCTAGGTTAGGTTAGGTTAGGTTTAGGTTAGGTTATTTTGAGACGAGAGGCCGAAGGCCTCGAGCAATTTTGAAATTGCGAAAAAAGGGAGAGACCGGGGGCGCGAAGCGTCCCCCGCGTTTTCGAGAGGGAGAAACGGGCTTTTCTAAGGTAAGAGAGGCCGAAGGCCTCGAGCAATTTTGAAATTGCGAAAAAAGGGAGAGATATGGCAAAACAACGTTTGCCGGGTCAGCTAGTCTAATATATAAAATTCTCGTGTCCACAGTGTTCGTTGCCATACTCCTCCGAAACGGCTTAACCGATTTTGATGAAATTTTTTGTGCTTATCCGGTATCTATCAGAATCGGCCAACATCTATTTTTCATTCCCCTAAATGTTAGGGGTAGTCCACCCCTAAAATTTTTTTTTTTATTTTTTAGACAAAATTTCTAATTTCTATTTTTTTATGATACAACATACAAAAATACATACAATCCCCAATTTTCACCCTTCTACGATCAACCCTTATTTTTTAATAGCCAGAACAACGAGAGGCCGAAGGCCTCGAGCAATTTTGAAATTGCGAAAAAAGGGAGAGATATGGCAAAACAACGTTTGCCGGGTCAGCTAGTATTCATATAAACAATTCAGAATTTCAAACTAAAAAATTAGGCGTTTTCGCTCTTGTTTTCAATTTATAAAAGAGTCAATCTCAAGATTTGTAGCACAAAAACCTTTCCAATGGACCAGTTCCAAGATATATCACCATCAACAGCTTCTTTCATCTAGGGTAGTTAATTGATTCTGGAACCTCTCTCACCCACAAACATAAACTTCCAATTTTCCAGAACATATGACTGATATGCTACGAAGAGTGAACTTCGAAGCTTTGGGTCTCATTGCAAAATCGAACCAGCAGAGGGAAAAATATACAAAGGAAATAGTGAAATTGAAGTGCGAGAACCAAAAAATATCGAGAATGGTCGAACAGCTGAAGGTCTTCGTAGAAGAGAAAGAATTAAGCAAGGATTCGGTGAAACTTGATACAGTTTACTCAGCAGGACTTTATCAAGCCCTAGATCGAGAAATAAACCAGGTATGTCTAGAAAAAAGTATAGCTTAGCTACTTACAGTTTATTGCTGCGATCACAAAAAGTATTGGTTTATGTCTTATTTGTCTAGGCGATTCAAGATAATGAGATGAATAAAGATTCAAAAGCTGAAAGAATTAGGAACGAATGTAGAGAGCTATCGCAGAAACTACAGAATGCCCAAAACGAGAACAGTTTGCTGGAACAGGAGCTCGAACATGTCAGAACAGAATACTCTGAAGTAAGTAAAAGAAAAATAAGTACCGAAAATAATAATATGTATTTATTCGCCACGCTCTGAAAATCTCAGATGAATCAGCTGATCAGATCAAAAAACATCAAAAAAGTAATACTTTCATGAACAATATTTTCCGCAGGCGAGACGGCAATGGGAGTGCGAGCTGGAAGCGGTTCAAAGGGAGAAGAACGAATACAAGGCGCAAGTAGAGGATCTGCAAGCCATCCGAGCTGCTTACGCGCAGCTAGCAGATAGCCGTGCCAACATGACAGATGATAAAGAGAGACTAGGCGCCGAGCTGAAAACTAAGACTGCAGAGGATCAAAGGAGAAAGCGCGGTAATGAAATTTTCATGTTTTCGTAGGAATTTTCTTCAGGCAGAATGAATTAGCAGGTGTTTTCTGTGTCTCTTTCTTTCATCATGAGAAATATCGATGTTGGAACGTCAACATCTCTTGCTCGACGCCATTTTCGACACTCTGAAGAGGTTCGCGTCGTTGGAATGAAAGAGGTGGGATGAAATTTCAAGGAAATAAAGGGGAAGAATTATGAGCTGTCCAATTTCAGTATACGGGAAATCACCGATGATGCATATGATTTTTGTAATTTTCCGATCTCAACCCCTGTGATTTCTTCCTTTGGGGTTCTTTGAAAATGTGTGTTGAGTTCAATACGGTGAAGTGAATAGTGCGAAAGAACTAAGCATTGAAAATGCTTGTGACATTATTCCGAGAGCAAGCTGATGTGATAGTTGCTGCATGTAAAACGAATTTTAACATGCAGCAACCATCACATCATTACGCCAGGCAAGATTTTGTGCACATCAAACCATTGCGAACAATTTCTGTTAATATATATATATAATATAATAATATAATATATATATATATAATATAATATATATAACAATTAGGATCAATTTAATCGGTGAGTTTGTGAACGTCCTAATTTTTTTGTAAAAGGGCTTTTCGGCAAGTAATTTTGCCTCTCATTAGTTTGAATTTCAAGAATTATACCGTTGAGGAAAAATGTTCTAATAAGAGTTGGAAGAGAATATACGAATATGCGATAAAATCCATTTATTTACTTGCTGGAATACATATGACACCGTGATTCATGGCAGATCTTCTAAGAAAGAGATAACACGATTCAAAGTGGTCTTAAGATCTTTATGCCCAAGATTTTTCGCACTTTTTTCAAATTGAATATTTTATATGATCTCTTCGATAGGTTCAGCACCTGTCAAAAAACAGTTTCCCCTTAAAAAACACCCTGCGAGTGTGGAAAAAAATACTCAAGTCAAAAACCCACAAAATTGGCAGAAAAAAAAAATTTTAAATTTGAGAAGCACGGGCGTGAAGTCAGGAGCGTTTTCGCACTTGTCATTAAATTTTCATAAACCTATACTTATATCAGTTATTTAGATTTTTGAATAAAATTATTCTGGTGAAAATCAGCTTCTTTTAGAGCTGCCCTGAAGACTGTCTGAGTAAGCTGACCGAAACGTTGGAACGTCGAAGTTCTGAAAAATATGGAAATAAAAATTACGAAAAGCACTGCCGTGAAGTCAGGAGCTTTTGAGCGCTCGTACATCCGCCTTGTAGGTAGATTCGCATTTTCCAGTTTTAGAAATCAATTGAAGGAATTTTCGACCGCCGTCAAAAAAAATTCTCAAACGTAGACGAAACTCCAGACTTTGTCAGTGCTTCAGCTGACCAATTTTTTTTCGAGAATTCTCTAGAATTTTCTACGGTATCTATGGTCTTGGTGATGCGATCTAGACAAAATTTCGCACGTAGTTCGAATACATTATTCCTCAGCTAGTTGTAAAATTTCATTCCAATCAAATCAGTAGTTTCGAAATTACCAGGAAAAAAATATTTTGAACGGCCATATTTACGGAACACCTAGTCTAATTTTGCTCATTGATGAACGTGACCGTGAAATTCGCGATCCAAACCCACCCTGAAAATTTCAAGTTCCTAGGCCTTTCCGTTCAAAAGTTACAATTTTCTATGGTTTCTATGGTTCTGGTCATGCGATCTGGACAAAATGTTGCTTTCATATATACTTCTCGTTTAAAATACAGAATTTTATCTCGATCGAATCCGTTGTTTCGAAATGATCGAGAAAACAAAATTTCAAACGACCGTATTCACGGAACCCCTAGTATAATTCTGCTCATTGATAAACGTGAACGCCATATTTCAGATCTACACCTATTCTGAAAATTTCCCTAGGCCTTTCCGTTCGAAAGTTATGATTTTCTATGATTTCTATGGTTCTGGTCATGTGATCTAGAGAAATGTAGCTTGAATATATCATTCTCCCTTAAAATACAGAATTTTGTCACGATCGAATCTGTAGTTTTGAATTTAACAAGAAAACTAAATTTCAAACGACCATATTCACGGAACCCCTGGTATAATTTTGCTCATAGATGAAAGTGATCACCACAATCTTGATCCACACCTATCCTGAAAATTTCAAGTCTCTAGGCGTTTCTGTTCAAAAAGTTACAATTCTCTATGGTTTATACGATAGTTCTGGTGATGCGAGCTGGACAAAATTTTGCATGTAGCTTGAACACCTCATTTTCCATTTGAATGCAGAATTTCATCTTGATCGAATCTGTAGTTTCGAAGTAATCAGGAAAACAAAATTTCGAGCGGCCATATTTACGGAACCCCTCGGCGAATTTTGCCCAATAACGAACCGCGGCATTCGAGATTCGAGCCTACCCTGAAAATTTCAAGTTTCTAGGACATTCCGTTCGAGAGTTATCGTGTATACGATTGGACGGACAGACTCGAATTTTCCGACGGATTCGTCATCAGTGAGTCGAACATAGTCGTTTGAGATCATTTTCGGCTCAAAATTCGAAAAATACAGACATCGTGACAAAATGATATAACCCTCGTGTGAGTAGTACGAGCGCTAAAAAAGCCGAAAAAACTTCTCATCAAACAGACCTTCGTTAACGCAAGAAAATCATCTTATTCACTCCATCCTTCGCGTAGTTGGAATGTCTTATATGAATTGTGGTGTCCACCACATAATTAAAATAATCTTGCCAAAAGCAGCTTAGCTTTCTTTTCATTATGTCGCCCGACTGGAAATGTGCTTCGTTCGAAATAAAAATTCTAGGGGAAAACGCTATTTATTTGTGTCGTTCTACAGTATATAAAACTCTTGCCTGCTTTCGGGTTTAGAATCCTTTCTTCAAGCTTCACCAAACATGAGCAAGCGAGGTATAAAATTCGTAATACCTAGATTGAAATTGAACGCTTTAAAGCCAACAAAGTGGCTCGGAAGTCTTTAATGACTACAGGGTTGACGAAGTGGCATTTCACGTGTATTGAATGTCACACTAAAAAGGAAAATCATATGACCCGAACAGAAACAATGTTTCGCAATTACTGAAAATCGTTTCGTGGACCTCCATACCTCCATTATTGCACCTGGAAGCTTGATGTGCTGCCGTAAGGGAACAATATGACATTTTGAGCGAGTCACATATCGTTTTCGATTTGTTCCAGCATCCAATCGTTCGAGTTGACAATAGGAAAATGGATCTCTTATATTCGAGAGAAAGCTCGTAAATTTGGGTTTTGAAATAAAATCAACTTTTGGTATATTATGCTAGTAGCATCAGGTAACTGAGAATATTGCAAAATATTGGAATCTGGTGCGATTATGTGGTATTTTATTCTCAGGAGCCAAACGAAACGATTAAGTTCTTATTTAGTTTGTTACATCCTTAGCCGAGATCACCTTTTTCCAAAACAAATAACTGTTCTTTTTATTCCGATATGGAATATTGGGATCACTCAACTTATGTTTTTAGAATAAAGGGTGATGCTTACTAGAGCGACGTGTTTGTATTATTCGAGCCTACTTCAGAAAACATAGCAAATTAGCAATGTGGTGTGCAAAGTGACCACGTAAAGTGTAGAGAATATATGAAAGCACTAAATTCATTGAGGGAAGGGTTTCTCATGAGCCCAAAAGGCTCTGCTGGTCGAATATTACTTCAGTGAGAACTATGAAGAGAATACAAACTATAGGCAAGCAAACGGAGGATAGCCAAACTGAAAAACAAAAAAAATCACCTGATCTGGTATACCAACAGTTTCATAGGAGAAGGAGCTAGGATAGGTTTACACAGCCGGAAGGCCTGCTGAAGGTCTCCGTAGAAGAGGAAGAATTAAGCGAGGATTCGGTGAAACTTGATACAGTTTACTGATACGAGATTCCATCGAGCCCTAGATCAGAGAATGAACCAGGTGTAGGTACTTGAAAAAAATAAAGCTAGTCTATAGTATATTGTTGCGATCCGAGCTGCTTATGCGCAACTAGCAGAACCCGTGCCAACATGACAGATGATAGAGAGGCCCCCAAATTAAAAAAAAATCGCTTGATCTGGCATACCGACGGGTCCATAAGAGAAGAAGAAGCTGGTATAGGAATTACAGCCTGGAATACAGGAAATCACTGCTTTTAAAACATCCTTCAGACTAAAATCCTGGCCTTGGAAAGGTGTGCCCATGTCTGTTTATAAAAGCTGTATAATAGAGCAAGAATTTCCATCCACATAGATAGCCAGTAGCACTTGAAGACATAAAACTTAAAAAAAAAAACCATTTGGAAGTGTGAAATCTCACTTTTACAGTTACCAAAGAGCAACAAACACACTTTGTTCACCAGGGTAATGATAGAAACATTAAAGCGGAAAGTGTTCAAACTACATTCCAAGTAAAGGAGCAAGTGGATAAATGGGAAACGAATCAGGAAAATGCTTACTGGTATGAAGACGAAGCCGAGCTGAAATGCTTACTGCATTTTTGAAAGAAAAATTGCAACACATTATAAATAGCTCTCAAAAAGCAAAATAAGACTACTTTCTCAATGGTCTACGTAAGAAAAATTAGCCTCAACAAAAAATAACGCTCAACTCTTTTTGAGAGCTCGTACTACTTACACGAGAGCTATATCATTTCGTCACGATGTCTGTATTTTTCGAATTTTAGGCCGAAAATGGTCTAAATCGACCATTCGACTCACTGATTCGAATGTGAAATTCGAGTCTGTCCGTCCGACCGTATACACGATAACATCTCTACGGATCGACCTAGAAACTTGAAATTTTCAGAGTAAGTTTAGATCTTGAATATCGCGGTCACGTTCATCAATGAGCAAAATGAGACTAGGCTCCGTAAATGTAGCCGTTCAAAATATTTTTTTTCTGATAATTCAGGAACTATTGATTGGATTAGAATGAAATTTTGCACATAGATGAACAATAATGTACTCAAACTACGTGCGTACGATCGCAGTACCAAGACCATAACTAGTAGTCAGTAGAAAATTCTAGCGAATTATCGAAAAAAAAATTGGTCACTGAGCACTGACGTTAAGTCTGAATTTGAAATTAGTTTGAAATTTCTTTCGACAGTTGTCGAAAATTTCTTCAATTGGTTTCTAAAACTGGAAAATGCGATTCTACCTTCAAGGTACATGAACGAGCGCTCAAAAGTTTCTGACTTCACGGAAGTGCTTTTTATTGTTTTTAGACTATGTGAATCGGTTAACGAATCTACTGAGGACTTACTCCCCAAATGCAAAGCGCTGGCTGAGAAAAAGCTGCACTGCTTTTTAACTCTCGCTGAAATTGACATAAGAGGTAATCGGCTAGAGGAGTGGCTTTCCTTGGGCATCGGTAGTGGAATGGTTATACAAAAAAAGACCTTCGAGACCAAACGACTCACTCAACATAAATCTGAACCTGATGTATGTACTAAATTTGAGACTAAAGGGTCGGTATACGATGTGAAACCCGTCTTGCTCTTTCGGTCCATAATATTGATGGAGTTTGTTTAGTGTGGCTTGAATTTCTCCTTTCAATGGGTGAAAGGGCATTCGCAGCAATTGGGGGTTTACCACAAAATGGCGAACCCCCCACCTTCAATAGATTCAAGCCTCAAGTACATAACACAGCAATCAAAGTTTTTTGATTATTTTTCGAAGCATTACATAAGAAATTCAAGAAAAGCACTGCCATCAAAAAAATTTTCAAACTGAGGCGAAACGTTTTTCGATTTTTCGCTAGAACTTTCTACGGTATCTGTGGTTTCGGTAATGCGATCTAGACAAAATTTCGCACGTAGTTTGAGTACATTATTCTTCATCTATGTGCGGAATTTCATTCCAATCCAATCAATATCAGAAAAAAAAATTTCGAACGGCATTATTTACGAAACTCCTAGTCTAATTTCGCTAATTGATGAACGAGAGTCGCGACATTCAAGATCTCAACCTACCCTGAAAATTTCAAGTCTCTAGGCCTTTCCGTTCGAAAGTTATAACTTTCTGTGGTTTCTATGGTTCTGGTCATAAGATGCAGACAAAATATGGCCTGAATATATCATTCTCCTTTGAAATACAAAATTTCGTCACGAGCGAATCCGTAGTTTTGGAATTAACAAAAAACAACAAACGACCATATTTGCGGAACCTCTGATGGAATTCTGCCCATTTACTTATTTGCGGCATTCGGGGACTGAACCCACACTGAAAATTTCAAGTCTCTAGGTTGTTTCGTTTGAGAGTAATCGTGCTTACGGGTGGACGGACGGACAGTCTTCAATCTTCCGACGGATTCGTCATCAGTGAGTCGAACTTTGTCGACTGATTCGAAAAATACAGACATCGTTACGAAATGATATAGCCCTCGTGTGAGTAGAAGGAGCGCTCAAAAAGCTGAATTTCCACATACCTCATTTTATCCATGCCCTATATGTAGGTAAACACCAAATTACAGCTCAAAAGGCGAGGTTCTGAAATACCAATTCAAAAAAAAATTTCTTTCACATGAAACCTTGTGTTATATTCTTCAAACAAACTACAAAGTGTTAATTCGATCTGATCGCTCGAATGATTGAAAAATAAAACAATTCAGATGGCTACATCTACGGAACTCTTCGACGGATTTGGCCCATTATTGAACTCAACTGGCGTATTCAGATCTCGAACGTCACCTGAAAATTTCGAAACTCAAAACCCTCTTCATTCGATAGTTATCGTCTTTACGAACGACCGGAAGGAAAGAATTGAATTTGACCTCGAATTCATCATCTGCGAATACTCATTTGAAAATCCGTAAATTACAGACATTTTTTGGGCAAGATAATAACGCTCGAGTTCATAAAAACAAGCGCGAAAACTCTGTTGTTAACAATATTTCATCGTATTCTTGTATTCACATAATAGACAGTGAATAATTCATAATAAGCCCTCAACTCAAATTCTCACAAAAGTTTTTTGTTACAGAGTTAGAACGCGAGAATCTGAAGTTATCGAAAGAAGTAGCAGAGCTCAAGGAAGAAACGAATAAACAAAAATCGAAAATCCGGAGATTATCCGAGCAAATTTTGAATGTCAATGGTAACAGCCCAAAGGTAAATTCGAAGAAGCCCCTAACACATCGCTCAAACGTCACGTTCAGATAGAATATCACACTCATTTCACATTAAGATTGAGAATATTCCTGACAAAATAAAAGCTGGAATTCTTCCGAAAAGTTACAATTTCACTGAATCCAGTGGTGTAGTATGGGAAATCTTCAGTATCCAGCATTCACAATATGTTCTGCGGAAAACCATGGAAGGCATAATATCTTGTATATTTTTGGGGCATCAGAAAATATAAATTATTGGCATATTTGCTACAACAAACTGTTTTGTTCAATAAAGGACTGCAAAATTCCTACTACAGAAGGTTTTTCGATTTATTATTCCACTTTCATTACCTATATAAAGTTTTATCTCAAGTTTTTTTTTTGCTGATGCTAACAAAACACAACTTCAGCGTCCATTTTTCAATTGAACTATGAATGTAATATACATTTATGTGTTGCGTTGAACCTAATTGAACTTCATGGTTCCTTGAAGGAATGACGGAATGAGTCCAAAACGTGTTCAAGGGATGTACATACATTTATAACTTATAAATACCAAACAATGTTTTTTCACGGAAATTGTTTTGAAACAAAATAAGTTCGGATAATTTTGAGGAATTTCAATGAATTGGCTATCAGACCCTATTCGAATTATTAAGATTGATCCTCCGCTCTAGGGTTGAAGTGTCTATCATGCAAATAGGACTAAACTAACCTACCAGTCCGAACTTTTTTTTCACTAGGGTATTATACCTTCATGTACGGTTTCTGTTGGGTTAGCTTGTATATCGCTCACTAAAAATGACCAGTTCTCCATCGAGAAGCCAACTGAGACAATAATACGATAAACCCTTCTTGGACACAATAAACACAATAATATATGTTTTATAATGACAATCAAAAGATAAACTTCTGCAATGAATCTTATGTAGGTCAGATTTTTTTGGGGAATCAGAAATTCCAAAAATACATAATTACGTACCCGTTTTCTTTGAGAAATTAGTTTCTTTTCACGCAATATAAAGACGGCTCAACTTATTTATTATGAGGACAAAATCACATTTATTCCATCCCTCCAAAAACAACTTATTATTTATGTTTAAATTTTTTATTTAAGAACCGTCGTCACCATCAGAGAAGGTGAGATTTTACTTCCATGTCAAATAAAATAATTCATATTTTCATTTTTTCAGGTCTTGGAAATAGCTCAGCTCGAAACCAAAGACGTCGGCTCTGGAGATGTCGGCAACGAAAACGACTTGTTGCTGCCAAAAACCAACTCCTGCAATTTATCCGGAATACGATCAGCGTTAGAAACAGGCATAATCCTTCAAGAGGTCCAAAGATCCAACGTTTCCCAGAAAGATGTTAAGAAGCAGGTCCACATAAAGAAACTAGACGAAAACACAACGAGTATACTTCAAGATTCTACTGACAGTTCGAACGAATGTCGATGCAGCACGCTATCTTGCAGTCCCATGGAATCTTCGAGCGATAACAACGAATTCAAGAATTCAACTGGTGGAAGCAAAATAATTCCCACTCCAGAAAAATCCATAATAAGTATTGGAGGCATTGAATTCGAAGTACCCAACAGGAACGTCGAGACAACATTTGAGATCCACGCTGTGAAAAAAGAAGAGAAGGGGGATAAAATCAAAGATATATTCGAGGCAAAAAACAAAGTTAGAGAGATACTCAAGATAGGAGATAACTCCATGGTTTCAGTTAAAGTGAAGTACGTCCCACCAAATAAGATCCAGAGGAGTCATGATTCCAGAAGAATGATCAACAAAGAAGAAACCGAATTCGAGATAATCGAAGATCGCTCAGAAGAAGGCCTACAAAGTACGTTTGCACCAATCAAAAATGTTGTACAGTTCGAACCCTTAGAAAACTACCAAGCCCCACCTAAAAAGGAAGAGACCAAGCCTCTGAAAGTCACTTACAGAAATCCCCACGAACATAGATCCACCACAGATTCAGACCCAGCCACCGAGTCACCGTCGAGTGAAATTGAAAACTATGGTAAAGTGTATGTGAAGGAGGTGAAAATGAAGCTTAAGGCAATGACCAAGGGGGACCAAGAGAAACAGTATCCTATTACTCAAAACGGAACAATAGGAAAAGTTAAAAGTATGGGTCATCTGCGATGATTAATTCCCTGGAATATGTATCGGTATGTTCCTAGTTTTCTCCCATGAATTTGATTTTTTTAGAAATAAAGTTAATTGAAAAAAGTGGTTCAATTTTCTACGATGAATTAGGTACTCGACTCGTTTTGTTGGAAAATTTGTTCCTTATTTCTTCACTTAGTTGCATATCCCTCCCATCCAAATGAGTCCGAAAATGCCTTGATGATGAAGGTCCATGGGCGGACGGGCTTTGTCATGCAACAAGCACACTTCCTTCGTCAACATCCCCCTCCGTTTGTTTTGACCGGTTCTCTTGGGCGTTTTTAGGGTTTCGCAATATCGTGCTGCATTAATATTTTTCCCCGGAGGCTGAAATTTGATCAAAATAATCTCTTTTCGGATCTTTCGGACATAGTGGCTGTTTCAATCAGTTTACTGGAGTTATGGGATGAAAGAGGTGAATATAAATTCGCATTGCTCCTGAAGTTTCTCTATAAATATGGAAATTTCAAAATTTCGAAAATAGATCGCTATTAGGTACTTTGCAATTATAAGCGAAATTCTTTATGAATAAGTCCCGATCTATGGTGAGTAGAATTAGGGTGATAATATCAGAACATGAATAAGAATAAAGTCTGATATTATATTGACGCGAAAACTATATCATTGAATTCGAATATCACAACAATGAGTTGAACATATACTTTACTTGTATTTAAATTAAAACTATTCGTGAAGACTCGTATGTATATTTAAGAGATGGAATCATCGAATAATATTATCGAGTCATCGAAGTTTTGGAAAATAATTTTATCCGGACGGACAGAATCGAATTTTACCACGAATTTTTCATCTTTGAGTAGGAGTCGAAAAGACAAGAACTTCAACTTCTTGGCTTGTCTTGGGAAAAAGTCAAAAAATTTAAAAAAATCTTGTCTTGACGATTTCTTGACATACATATTATATCTTGTCTTGTCTTGACTCCAGAAATTTCAAGATCTTAAAACTTCTTGATTGACTGGTGACACCGTACATGGTGATTCCGCAGCAAACTTTTCATTGCGTTGCGTGCTAAAGCTAAGCGCACATACATCGGCATCGGACGGACGGCACGGAACGAAAAGAAATTCTTTCAATGAAATTGAATGAAGCAGACTTTTTTTACCATGGGTGACAGTGACCCTTCAGCAAACAGTATGTTTGCTGAGCCATTTGGATTCGATTCTGGCTCGTTGACTATTGATGGGTAGTCATTATTCTAGTCAATTAGGAAATGTTCTCCGATCGCCGCTGCGTTTCGTTGTATGAGCATTCTGTGTCTTATATAGAATTCATCTTCGCTAGCTAAACGACGAGACTTGAAAAGTCGAAACCGGTCTATAGATGCGAATGATGGATTTAGTATTCTCTGGGGTTACAAGTGTTGATTTGTTGGCTTGCTTATTAGTTTATCTAGAACAACTGTTCTTGTTTCGTTTGTGTTATTGAAAACTTTAGATGAATATATCATTGAAAGACTTGGAATATTTGGAGAATAAGATCGAAGCAGAAAATGATATAAACGATACTGATTTTGATTTCAACTCTTTTGTAAGTGAAATTAGATATCTTAAAAAAAAAAATCAGAGCAAACTTGAACTTAACATGGCCGTAAACTGTAAGATGACTATGCCAAAATTAGATTTGTCGACAAGATGGTATTCAACTTTCGAGATGCTAAACTAGAGTTTGTGTGAAAAACGCTTCAATTATATTATGCGATAACATCGAAAATCTAAATAATTTTAAGATATCAGATAGATAATGGGTTCTGATCAGTGAATTTTGTCAGTATCCGAGAAGCTTCAAAACACTTTCTTCAAAAATCGAAGAGGAAAAATACTGCACACTTCCATTGATGGTAATTGGAATATACTTATTTTTAGTACAAATATGAACTCGATTGAAATACTGAAAGACTATAACAACACTAATTAAATATACTGAATAGTTCTTATTTTGGATCTTGGACATAAAGTCGAAGCATTTTCCTCTCCCTCATTGAAAAAGCTTCAACAATCATAGACAGTTCAAAAATTTGAAGAAATATAATCAATAAAATAGCTACCTATGTACTTCCGCCGAGAATGGTCTACTCAGAAGCTTGGTAGACGTATGAGATAGAAAAATTTTTAAATCAGCCTAGGACAGAAAATTCTGACAATATACTCGATTGGTGGAGAAGAAACGAAAATGTCTACCAGTCGTTATCGAAAATGGCCAAGGATTTTCTCGGAACGCCAGCAACATCTGTACCTGCGGAAAGGCTATTTTCAGAGCAGATTTAACAATTGAAAAGCCAAGAGATCGGCTAGGCGTTTGAGATAAATTTCTCGAAAATAAGAGACATTTGGGCCAAACGATAACCCTCCTGTTCATAGAAACAAGCGCGCAAAAAGACAAGTCACTACCCATTTTTGAGCGCTCGTACTACTTACACGAGGGCTATATCATTTCATCACGATGTCTGTATTTTTCGAATTTTGTGCCGAAAATGGTCTCAAACGACTATGTTCGACTCACTGATGACGAATCCGGCGGAAAATTCGATTCTGTCCGTTCGTCTGGCCGGGCGGCCGTCCATATACACGATAACTCTCGAACGGAATGTCCTAGAAACTTGAAATTGAATTGAAATCAGGGTAGGTTCGAATCTCAAATGCCGAGGTTAAGTTCGTTATTGGGCAAAATCCGTAAATATGGCCGCTCGAAATTTTGTTTTCCTGATTACTTTGAAACTACAGATTCGTTCGTAATAAAACTTTGCACTCGAATGGAAAATGAGGTGTTCAAGCTACATGCGAAATTTTGTTCAGCTCGTATCACCAGAACCATAGAAACCATAGAAAATTGTAACTTTTGAACGGAAACGCCTAGGGAGTTGAAATTTTCAGGATAGGTGTGGATCTCGAATGTCGTGATCACGTTAATATCTATGAGCAAAATTATACTAGGGGTTCCGTAAATATGGTCGTTTGAAATTTAGTTTTCTTGATAATTTCCAAACTAAAGATTCGATCGTTACGAAATTTTGTATACTTATGGAGAATGATATATTCAAGCTACATTTCTCTAGATCGCATGATCAGAACCATAGAAACCATAGAAAATCATAACTTTCGAAGGAAAAGGCCTAGATACTTGAAATTTTCAGGATAGATGTAGATCTGAAATGTGGCATTCACGTTTATCAATGAGCAGAATTATACTAGGCGTTCCGTAAATACGGTCGTTTGAAATTTTGTTTTCTCGATAATTTTGAAACTACAGTTCGATCGAGATAACATTTCGTATTTTAAACGAGAATGATAAACGAGAAAGCAATATTTTGTCCAGATCGCATGACCAGAACCATATAAACCATAGAAAATTATAACTTCCGAAGGAAAAGGCCTAGGAACTTGACATTTTCAAGGTGGGTTTGGATCGCGAATTTCACGGTCACGTTCATCAATGAGCAAAATTAGACTAGGGGTTCCGCAAATATGGCCGTTCAAAATATTCTGTTCCTGATCATTTCGAAACTACCGATTCGATTGGAATGAAATTTTGCACCTAGCTGAGGAATAATGTATTCAAACTACGTGCGGAATTTTGTCCAGATCGCATCACCAAGATCATAGATACCGTAGAAAATTTTAGCGAATCATCGAAAAAAAATTGGTCACCTAAAGCACTGACTTGAAGTCTGGATTATCGCCTTAGTTTGAAAATTTGTTTGACAGCTGTCAAAAATTTCCTCAATTGGTTTCCAAAACTGGAAAATGCGAATCTACCTACAAGGTGCATGTACGAGCACTCAAAACCTCCTGCCTTCACGGCAGTGCTATTCGTAATTTTTTTTTGAAAACCGGTGAAAATACTCCAAATTAATTTTTGAACGCTATTGGTTGTAATTCAAGAATCGTCGGTTTTTCGGAATTCTTTGGATATAGTATCTCTTTTCATTTTGAAGCCTATACAGGGTGTCCGGGAAAATGTGGAAAATTTCTCGGATTCAGATAAAACAAAAAAATAAGATGACCAGTTTCCATCCTTTTTTTCCTAGCGGCCCTCTCTGCGGACATACGGCCTCCTAAATGACGCCACTGAAAATTCATTTTACTGGAATAAATTTTAAACTACTTAATATAATTTAATGAAAATTTGATATGATAAACAGTAGTTAGGAACTCTCAAAATACTGACCTTAAATTCAAATTAGCTCGTTTAGTTTACTAGGAGCGGACTAGGTTGTACGTTTTAATGCTTACATGTTCAACACCCTGTATGATAAGGATTTAAAAAAAACAAATTTGGATACCTTAAACATTAAGCTAAAGAAAAGGTACTCTTGATCATTGTCGATAAAATGATCCGTTTTCGAAAAACAAAATAATTGAAAAGAACCATGAATTCTAATTTTTTTTGTCTGCAACAAAGTGTGATTCGAAAGTTATTCAAGGAACAAAAAAGTAGTTCAAAATGTTTTCCAGTAAAATGAATTTCCAGTGGCGTCATATAGAAGGCCGTATCTCCGTAGGGAGGGCCGCTAGGAAAAAAATTATGGGAACTTGTCATCTTATTCACCTATTCTTTCAAGTTTTATCTGAATCCGAGAGATTTCCCACATTTTCCCGGACACACTGTATATTCGAAACTGAATTTCATTTTGGAATTAGAATTTCTTGACAATTACAGTTTTATTTCCTTTTACTTGGATATCAGTTGAATTCCAATGGCTACGATTGTTAAGCAGTTGTTGAACGTTCGTTCTGCTCATAACATATTTGCCATGAAAATCACCTTATGACTCTTATGAGATTAAGAAGAATATCTCCTAGGGAGTTACTCCTAGTAACAGAATACCTCGCCATTGGAAGCCAATGCAAAGACGTCGTAATACATACATGGTAGAGAAATATCCTCCTCGAGATCATCCCGACTGCGGAGGTCATCAAAACTCTGGAACTTGAGGGGGACTGTAGCTCCAGTTATACGCGTATATCAACCAGTATCATAAGATTTCAGGATGGATGATCTACACCGCTTTCAACTTTTTAATAAAAAATTTAGAAAAGCACTGCCGTGAAGGCTGGAGCTTTTGAGCGCTCGTACATGCACCTTGTAGGTAGATTCGCATTTTCCAGTTTTAGAAATCAATTGAAGGAATTTTTGACAGCTGTCAAAAATATTCTGAAACTTAGGCGAAAATCCAGACTTCATGTCAGTGCTTCAGCTGATCAATTTTTTTTCGATAATTCGCTAGAATTTTCTACGGTATCTATGGTCTTGGTGATGCGATCTGGACAAAATTTTGCACGTAGTTTGAAAACATTATTCCCCAGCTAGGTGCATAATTTCATTCCAATCCGATCAGTAGTTTCAAAACTATCGGGAAAAAAATATTTTGAACGGCCATATTTACGGAACCCCTAGTCTTATTTTGCTCATTGTTGAACGTGACCGCGATATTCGCGATCCAAACCCACCCTAAAAATTTCAAGTTCCTAGGCCTTTCCGTTCAAAAGTTACAATTTTCTATGGTTTCTATGGTTCTGGTCATGCGATCTGGACAAAATATTGCTTCAATATATCATTCTCGATTAAAATACAAAATTTCATCTCGATCGAATCCGTAGTTTCGAATTCATCGAGAAAATAAAATTTCAAACGACCGTATTTACGGAACCCCTTGTATAATGTTGCTCATAGATGAACGTGATTACGACATTCGAGATCCACACCTATCCTGAAAATTTCAAGTCCCTAGGCGTTTCCGTTCAAAAGTTACAATTTTCTATGGTTTTTATGGTTCTGGTCATGCGATCTGGACAAAATTTCACATGTAGCTTGAACACCTCATTTTCCATTTGATTGCAAAATTTCATCTTGATCAAATCTGTAGTTTTCAAGTAATCAGGGAAACAAAACTTCGAACGGCCATATTTACGGAACCCCTGGTGGAATTTGGCCCATTAACGAACTTAACCGAGGCATTCGGGAACTGAACCCACACTGAAAATTTCAAGTCTCTTGGTTGTTCGAGAGTTATCGTGCTTACGGCCGGACGGACGGACAGACTCGAATTTTCCGACGGATTCGTCATCAGTGAGTCGAACATAGTCGATTGAGACCATTTTCGGCTCAAAATTCGAAAAATACAGACATCGTGACGAAATGATATAGCCCTCGTGTAAGTAGTACGAGCGCTCAAAAATCACAATAATTTTAACAAGTAACATGCAGTTATACCTAAAGAATTCAAACTTTCTACCTCATAAAATATTTAATGAACGGATTTTCATGAATTGTACCGAGATATGGAAGTTTCACCCCATAGCATATTTACAGGAAACATTTCGCGCTGTTTTAAACCCCCTCAGGCATTATTGGTAATTCGTTATCCTGCCATCAGTTTCCGATCTTCATTGTTCAGTAACTGAATATGCCGTATTCTGTATAAACCCCATTCATATTTGCCATGTTATGGTATGAATTACTAATCAACATCAACATCATACAATGCCGCTGATGGTTCAACTTAGGGGTACGTTGAGAAATCAATTCAATTACGGGGTTCAGGTCTGGTTAGTCTAGTATACTGCTCAATAATTCAGAGTTTTGAAATTAGGTATGTCATAATTCATAATAAATTTCTGGAAGAAATATCAACTACACAATTTATAGTTAGACAAAAATTAGAAATTATACGTCCACGTAGTCGTAATTCAACTGAACAAGTACGATACCAGAAAGGTATTCAATTGAATTCTCACCCCCAATATCTTAGAAATATATGGGGTTCAGAGTTTCCCCCTTCATAAATTAAGGACGTGAGAGAAGCTCGACTAGGTTTGCTATCATAAAATTGGAATTTATTATTTGCGGCAGGTGTTTGTTGGGGTTGGTTCAGGGACGAGTGCAAAACAGGATGTTGGATCGATATACACCGGAAGACCGGCTAAACCACGTTATCTTGTTTGTTGCCAATCTCGAAATATATCCAGAAGAATCCCTCGAATTGAAGCCAAGCATATAGATCTTAGTGAATATATTCGAGGAAAAAAATGTTGTTTTGGGATAGATCTGATTCAAGTTTTCAACATCCTTAAATAATAAGGTGTTTTGATTCTTTATTTTATACTGTTGCGACACTGTAAGCTTGAAATTATCTTGAATATTTTTCATAGTCGCAGTTCGAAGTGAATGAGCGTATAGACGGATAAATCATTTCGTAACTCTCGTAAAAACCCGACATATTGAAAATAGTTGATGATCCGCGAGTTAAGTCTATTTTGGCTATTCTGTTGGAGAAATAGGTAAGTATTGAATATGGACTTGGATCTTAAAAATTACGAGAAGCACTGCCGAGAAGTCAGGAGCTTTTGAGCCATCGTTCATCACCTGGTCGAATTTTGCCCAATAAAGAACTTGATCGCGGAATTCGAGATTCGAACCTACCCTGAAAATTTCGAGAATTAGGTCGTTCTGTTCAAGAGTTATCATGTATACGGACGGCCGGACGGACAGACTTGAATTTTTGGACGGATTCGTCATCAGTGAGTCGAACCTTGTCGATTGAGACCATTTTCGGCTCAAAATTCGAAAAATACAGACATCGTGACGAAATGATATAGCCCTCTTGTAAGTAAAACGAGCGCTCAAAACGTATTCGGAGAGGTCGATTTGAGTTTGTACCGGGATATTTTCAGTACTATTTGCACCATCGCCACTTCAATCTTCGAGTAGAAGGTTATCCATACCATCAATTCAAATAGGAGAAGAAGGTCGAGTGGAACATTTCTGTACTGCGATGTTTATGTTTATATCCCGACTCTACTAGGACTCTGTGAGACCCCTCATAAGCTTAGAGCTTGTGCGACATTTTAGATTTAGATGTTTAGAGAAGTGTTCCGAAACATAGAAAATTTGAGAAGCCTTGACGTGACGTTAGGAAGGTACTTCAAAATGATCGAAAATACAGGAAAATGCTTCGATATTATCCAAAGTAGTAGTATTCAAAAAATATTCTTCCAGTTTTCACATATCTATTGAATATATTTCGCCATATTTTCATCCGAAATTAGAGATTTCCGATTTTGACAAGTATCACGTAAAACAGATTCTGCGTGCCAAACTGGCCTTTAGTGTGATCCCGTTATCATCCAGTTTCCACATCTAAATCGGTGTATTTTCATCCGAAATTCGAGATGACAGATTTTGGACAAATTTGATATTCTGTGAAAAACGAGACCAAAGACCATTAAACGAACCACAGATTCTGTGAACTGAACTAGCCGGTAGTTTGACAAATAATAACATTTCATAAACCATAAACTTCAAGCCATGAAATCATAGAAATATCATCAAATTTCTCAGAACCAAAAAAAAAGGTCAATTTTTTCTACGTGATACAGCTATAAAGGTGAATTCTTATACAAGGTGTCTACTTTCAAAAGGACCAAACTTGAGGGGGAGATCATACATAAAATTTGCAACAAAAAATGTCATATAACACATGATCGAAATGTTGACGGTTATTCTTCAATTTATCATTTCTGGATTTCACGATATATTTCAAGTTTTTCCATAAAATCAATTATACTTCAGTTATCCTTAGAGCCTCTTCAGATTTGACCACATATTTGGAAAGAACATTAAATTTTCTACAAGATAAGAATTTCTGTCATGATTCTGAAGTGAGCAAAACCAGTCATATTCTTCCAATGGTTTTATCGATGAAAAATCATTAATTATGGACATGTTTTCTTTTAAGCAAGAACTACCCTATTCAGTGTACTTTCGAATGACATATCAACTTTTGTGCTTGCTGCTTGTCTTCTGCCCTAATATCATGGCTAACAAGAAAACAACGAATAAGTCGAAATATTCCAAACCTAAATTTGCTTTGTTTTGAAGCTCTTTATGATTGAATGTTGTAGTTATTTTCATGGAAATCATGAATTTTTCTGTCAAATCAAAATAATTTGAAGGAATAAACTGAATTTTAATAATACAGATTCTATGAAAATATGTGAAGAAGGCAGACTAATACTACTTATAAGAATCGTTCGAAATGTCCATTGCCTTATTCAATATATTTCACACATCGTTTCCGCACTGAATCTACAAACTTGCGAAGTTCACAACGTTTCTGACGCATTTCCGCACAACACAAATTTATTCTTTCGATCAGATCATATCGAGTCTGAACGAGAATTTGATATACTTTTTCTTTCAAGGTGTGCCAGACATAAAAATCCAAAGGCCTATGGTCGGGGCACCTTGGTGGCAATCTCACCGGACCGTACCTTACAATCCATTGCACTCCAAAATATTGATTTATCAAGTCCCTTACATTCCGGCTATTATGAGCTGGGCAGCCATCCATTTGAAACCAGACATTTTGTCTGTTAGCGAGGGTCATTTCATCCAATATGTTCGTTAAGATGCTTTGGATTGATGTAATGAATTCTTCAGCGTTGAGCCGATCGGGAAGTATTAGTGGTCACAAAAGTTCACCTCTCATGACTCCCTGAGCCGGAATTTGCGGGACTTAATGAATGAATATTTAGGGGTGCAATGGATTGGGAGGTAGTAGGTACGACCCGGTAAGATGGCCACCAAGCAGTCCCGACCTTACGACTTTGGATTGTTATGCCTGGAACACCTTGAAAGAAAAAGTATATTAAATTTGCGTTCAGACTCGAAAAGGTCTGATCGAAAGAATAAATTTGTGTTGTGCAGAAATGCGTCAGAAACGTTGTGAACTTCGAAGGTTTGTAGATTCAGTGCGAAAACGATGTGTGAAAAGTGTTGATCAAGGAGGTGGACAATTAGGACAACAGTTTTAAGTATGAATAGTCGTTTTTCTTCACATGTTTTCATACAATTTTTGTTATTGAAATTTAGTTTATTGCTTCAAATTATTTCGATTCGACAAATAAATTCATGATTTCCATGAAAATAACCACAATATTCAATCATAAAGAGCTTCAAAATAGAGCAAATTTAGGTTTGGAATATTTCGACTTCTTCGTTGTTATCTTGTTAGCCATGATATTAGGGCAGAAGACAAGCAGCAAGCACAAAAGTTGATATGTCATTCGAAAGCTTACTAAATGGGGTAGTTTTTGCTGAAAAGAAAACATGTCCATAATTAATGATTTTTTATCGATAAAACCATTGGAAAAATATAACTGGTTTTGTTCACTTCAGAATCGTGACATTCATCCCCTTACCACGCTCGCAATAAAAATTTTTGTGGCAAACAGAAATTCTTATCGTATAGAAAATTTGATGCTCTTTCCAAATATGTGGTCAAATCTGATGAGCCTTTAAAGATAACTGAAGTGTAAATGATTTTATGGAAAAACTTGAAATATTTCATGAAATCAAAAAATGTTAAATTGAAGAAAAACCGTCAACCATTCGACCATGTGTTATATGACATTTATGGTTGCAAATCTTATGTATGATCTTTCCCTGAAGTTTGGTCCTTTTAAAAGTAGACACCCTGTATAACTCATTACGAATAATTTTTTCTGATTCTTTTAGTGATACGATCATCCCGGAATATCTCATAAACCTTACTAACTACGAAGTTAGGGCCTCAGAATAAGCGAACTATGGTGCTCGTCAGTGGGGCTAAACATCAACTCAACCAACCAAGCCAAGTAATCCCATTTACTCGGAAAAGGAAACTTCCAGCTATGAGATCCCTCTCTTTGAACGGAGACATCATAGAGTGGAAGTCTGAAGTGAAATAGCTGAGATAGCAAGCTTTCGTGAAAAATCATATTGAGGTTACTGTTAGCAAAGTGGGCAACGGCCTTGATGGCGTGCAGACGTCTGCCTGGTAAGACTTGGGGATGTAACCCAAAAATACTGCGATGGATGTACGTCATGATTGTGAGATCGGTAACAACTTATGGGGCAATAGTCTGGTATGACAAGCCAAGTCAGAACATCTCGAGGAGAGCCCTCACAGAATACAGGGGTCAGCTGGAGCTATGAGAACGTGCCCAACTAGGTCATTGGAGAACATTATGTACATATCTCACACCTCTTCATTTTGTGGGACCTTCCCAGTGAGGAGATATCAAAGAAAACTAGCATAGAGAAAACCTTCAATACGATGCTAAGTATAAAAGGAGATTGAGGAAAGGAGCACACAATCCCAGCTCTCAAAAAGAATACCATCAAATGGTACACAGATAGTCCTGAAACTAAGACGGGGACTGGCGCTGGAGTATTCGGGTCTGGCTCTAACGGCTCATTATCGTTAGGTCGCTGTCCAAGCGTCTTTCAGGCAGAGATTCAAGATATAAAGATGTGTGGAAATGAACCTAGTAAGAAACTATCAGAAATGACAGTTTTGACATCGGTTCAACGATGGTATTGGAGTGCAGAATTAAACTCAACGAAATAGGCAAGAATAAAAAGTTCTGTTTAGTCTGGGTTCCTGGTCACCTGGGAAGCAAAGGAAAAGAAGGGGCCAACACACTTGCCAGAAAAGGAGCACAAACACCCTTCATTGGCCCAGAACCTTTCTGTGGTATAGGTAAATGTACCTTCAAGAAAGACTTTCTGGAGAAGGAAAAAATCGAAAGAGAAACGCACTCACCAATCTCCCGGGATTGGATCATTCCAAAACGTTGACACTGCAAGATCTGGATCTAAGCAAGAATATGCTACTTCTCCTCACGGGATTCCCCCACAGGGCACTGCCACCTCAGGAAGCAGCTTATGAGAATGGGTCTAGCTGAAAATGACGAGTGCAGATTCTCCGGGGTGGAGGAAGAAACTCCGGATCACCTGGAGACGGAATGCCTCGCCATCGCTAGCCAACGCAACAAATGCTGCGGACAATAGACTTGCAGAAGTGAGGAAGTAGCCTCCCTGTGGCCATTCCAGATACTCGAGTTCATTAGAACCCTGGAACTGGGGGGCGAGCTGTAGACTACTTAATGGCTAGAACAGCTCTGACGGGGGGCACGAAAGACCTTGGTCGCAGTGCAATAAAGCCTTCCTCAAATCTAAACCTGAATCTAATCTTAATCTGATTACAAAGTTTCAATTCGATCGGATCGATATTTTTTGAATTATTGACGGAAAAAAATTCTAGCTCTATCTACGGCACCCTTCGGCGACTTCGGCGATCAACGAACTAAACCTGCGCATTCAGATCTCGAACGTGCCGTGAAAATTTCAAAACACTGGGACTTCTTTCGAGAGTTCGTGCTTACGGACGGACAGAATTGAATTTAACCAAGAATTCATCATTTATGACGAATTCTTGGTCTTGACCAGATGGCTTTATCTACAGAACCATTCGGCGTATTTCGCTCATTAACTCAACTGTTGCATTCGGACCTCGATCGTACTCTGAACATGTCGAAACTCTAGACCTTTTCTTTCGAATGTTATGAAGTTTACGAACGGACATGAATTTGAGTACGATTCATCTACGAGCGCAACCTCATCGTATCTGGTTCATTCTTGGCTCGAAATTCGGAAATCACAGACATTTGGGCAAAATGATAACGCTCTTGATCATAGAAACAAGCGCGCAAAAATATATATGTTCAGAACTGAACCTATTCAGATGTAACACATTTTTGTACGTTCTAGCAATTTGCTCTTTGCAATTTGTTTTTCAATAAAAAATGTGCAGGGAAACACTAATAATCGATCAATAGGGCTACATACACCAGCAGAATATCTGTCATATCTGATACGTGGCGAGCCAAATTCGTACATATATCAGTGCTTTTATGGAATCAAATCCGTCCGTCATTGGTGTAAAATCGCACATCTGGATCTGTCAAATCTCTACGTATCAGAACTGTACGGATAATTCGCCCGTGTATGTTGCCCTATTCCCCAATCATAATAATTCTTATCTGTGGCATCAAGAGAGCCTTTGATCATAGACTATTCGAACTGTCTACATCATTAACGTCATTTCGATCAATCGATTGTCATCCAATTGATAAACATGTCTCAAACATTAGCAAAACTCTATCCTTTGGCGAATAGAGTAGTTATCAAAAGAGCTGAAAGCGCTGTGCGTTCCCAAGGCGGCATAGTATTGCCAGAAAATATAAAAACGAAACTATTGAGGGGCACAGTAGTTGCTGTTGGACCTGGACAGGTCAACAAGGAAGGAGAAAGGATTCCGCTTTCAGTTAAAGTGGGTGACAATGTCATTCTGCCTGATTATGGTGGCACAAAACTTGAGATTGGAGAACAAAAGGACTTGTATGTATTCAGAGAGCCTGATATTCTCGCAAAGATAACTGAATAATTTGAATATTGTGAATGTACCTATCGAATTAGCGAAATAAATTATTATTCATATTTCTTTTATTCGTTAAACTATAAATTTCGACCCTCAATGAAAATATCCATGTATTTTCATTCATAAGCGCTATTGGATTCCTGTTAGAGACGGACGCTCTTTGAAAAATTTGTTTTTTATGCAGCTCACCAATCAAATCAGAGTAGCCAATGCAAACGCAAATATAACGCAGTTTATTTCTGTTTTAGAGAATGAAATTCAATCCAAAATATTGGTTGTTTTCAATGCGGGTGCGTCAGTTGCGTTCACTTCGTTACTGTCAATAAAAATAGGAAAATAACATCATGGAATGAAAATGAGGTTTTCACCATCGAGGAATTATCAATCTCATTCAAGGACAGAGAATACATAACATGGTTATTCGAATAGAGTCAATTCCAATAAAAAAATCGTAGAAGACATGTTCAGAATAGTGTGAGAACGAAACATGTGTTAGAATTTTCTGAATAAAATGATCTTGCGAAAGAGGCTTACTCCGTGTTATTCAAAGTTCGAATATACCAGTCAGAATATTTCACATATAGATTCATCTCCATTTATCACACACAGCTTTGTGAGCGCTCATATTTTTGAGTTGAGGAACCTTTCTTCATATATTCACTCTAGTTATCTTTGTTGAAACGTTTTGGATTCATATGTACATGAAATGAAAAACTCAGAGTGGAGTGTATATGAATTCCATTCATATTGTGTCGAAGAGAATTTAATAATCAGATTCGCAGTTCTACATAGCAGATGCCGGCTATGGGAAAGAATTCTTCCAAAAATTCAATTAACTATGAGAAGTGCATGATGCTTCCGGGGAGATGAATTCAAGAAACTTATGATATATGGTATTTTCTTCGTTGTGCGCTTGTTTCTACGAACAAGATCGAAATCATTTTGCCAAATCTCTGTTATCTTATTTCAAACGATTAGTTTTGACACGTGGTAAAATTCAATTCTGTCCGTCCGTGAACACGATAACTTTCGAGAGAAAAGAAAAGAAATTTCGAAATTTTCGGGGTACGCTCGAGGTCTGAATGAACCGGTTGAGTTCAACAATGGGCCATCTGAAATTTTTCTTTTCAATTAATCGAACGATACCAATCCGATAGATTTTAAACTTTGTAGTTAGTTGTAAGATTACGACACGAAGGTTCATGTGAAATTTAGTAAAGATAGTATCTCCAGAAGATTTGAAAAAAAAAAACTTTTTCCAACTTCTGTATCTCAGAATCGCCATATCCTCCGGAACTTTTGTGTCCACATAATATGAGCCTATAGGGTCATTCGGAAATTCAGCTTTCAATTTGTTCTACATAAAAATAAAATTGAGTTTTTTTCCAATACCCAATATAATTCGGTGGTTCCAACTTTTGAAGTTCATAGATATTATAACAAATATC
The DNA here is from genome assembly GCA_963966015.1 of Aphidecta obliterata. Lineage (NCBI taxonomy): Eukaryota > Metazoa > Arthropoda > Insecta > Coleoptera > Coccinellidae > Aphidecta > Aphidecta obliterata. Next base: position 6,347,143 of record OZ014428.1, read on the forward strand.
TTTCATCTACTCCTATTTAATTATACAGGGTGTCTACTTTCAAAAGTGCCAAACTTCAGTGGGAGATCATACATAAGATTTGCAACAAAAAATATCATAGAGCACATGGTCGTAATGTTGGAGGTTATTCTTCAATTTAACATTGGAAAAAATGACTGGTTTCGTTCACTTCAGAATCGTGATATTCATCTCCTTACCACGCCTGCAATAAGAAATTTTTGGCACATAAAATTCTTCTCTTGTAGCAAATTTAATGCTGTTTCCAGATATGTGGTCAACTTTGATTAGGCTACAAAGATAACTGAAGTATAATTGATTTGATGGAAAAACTTGAAGTAGTAGTATCTGTAAACAAATTTTTTGCCCGAAAATTCCAGAAACAAATATAAAGGTGTATACAACAATTTTCAAGATTGGTGTAGCAGTAAGAATACCAAGTCATCGTTTACAGACAATGTTCTTTTGGCATATTTTAGTGGACTTAGCACTAAATATAAAGAATCGCCCCTAAGTACTTTCTACTCCATGCTAAGAAGCACAATCGTCGTAAATAATGCATTGTTATAGGTAACTATTAAGATTTGTGAATAAAGTTCTTTCTCTGTACTTGTATCTTAGTATTTATGGTTATAGTCGTAGATAAAGTATAGTATTCAACTTGCGATAATGATCATAACTCACTTGATGAATTACGCCTTCAGCTCGTGCTCCAAACTTTATATGCGTGAGTTATGACCTACATTACTGCTCGTTAAATAATATACTATTATTTATGGGTACACAGCAATAAGCGCGCAAAAGCTCCTGACGTTATGTGGGTGCTATTCAATTTTTTTCTATTATGGATTCTAAATTGAAAATCAGGATGTGTCTAAATGTGCTGTCATATTGAAGAAAGACTCATGTGGAAATTCAGCGTTCTAGCTTCTTCGTGAAAAAAAATGAGGTTAGTCTACAGATATTATAACAAATATCTACCATTTATGGGTACACACTAGTACACAGTAACAAGCGCGTAAAAGCTGCCGACTTCACGTCAGTGCTTTTCAATTCGGAGTTGAAAATCAGGTGTCTAAATGTTATAATGAAGAAGGTAATCCTTTGGTTCATTGAGGGGCTGAAAAAGTTCTCATTAAGATTAACAGTAATTCGATGAGATTAAAAGGGTAACGAAAAGTCAACAGGAAAATCCCACGTTAATGATCCAAGGGCGCTAGTGGAGCAAAATCCTCAAAAATCTCTAAGATTATCATTACAATCTGATGTGCCCTGGGTACGTGCCATGAACTGCTGAGGAAGAGATTGTGTGGGCACCCTCGTAAGGTAAGATCACTACCGCACTTCTGCTAATAGATAATACACGTCATCTGGACTTGAGTACTGCCAATGGTTTCAGATTAATCTGAATTCATTGGAGATTGTTGAAACCCAGAGTTTTTCAGTGATTAACCTAGAATTAGTCTGGCAGGATACGTTAACGAGAAAATCCCAGATTTTGGAGATCCAAAAATCCCCACAATTTCATTGTTAACCCATTCTCAAAATACTGGAGTGTGGTTAGCAGTTTGTTGGAGGCGAATATACAGGGCGACCCAAGGTTGAACCGTCTAACGTTCAGGATTGGTTTTTGCGGAAAAAATAAGATATTTTTATTCCCATAATATAATCATGTGTCCTAACTGGCTTTGTTTTCGAGATACAGGATGTCAATATTTTTAGAAAAAAAGAGTTTTTTATGAATTGCTCAGAATATTTTGCCTGATTTCGATAAAACATGGCATACTTAATTGCGGAAATAAGTGACTTCTTTCAATATCATAAGAATTGAATTATTGATTTCAATAGCTTCCCACAAAGTAATCTTAATTATTTTTTTATTTTTTTGAAAAACATGTAACTCTTAGAAATTCACAAGAATTGCTCAAAATGGCCACCATATTTTTCAATGCAAAGTTGGCACCTACAAAAAAATCAACCAAATTCTGAGTAATCAATAAAACATTTATTTTGTCTAAAAACCTCGAAACTCCGCATCTCAAAAACGAAGCAGGTTAGGGCACATGATTATGGGAGTAAAAAATCTCATTTTTCAATGATGGAGAATTCGAAGAAATATTGGCCCAGAAATTATGAGGAAATATTTCAAGAGCCAATGGCGAAGAATTAATATGATGAAATGAAAACAAAATCACTTCTATGTCTCTATCTTTTACGTCAACATTTTCAGGCAAATGAAAAAAATATGTTGGTATTTCAACAAAATAAAAAACCTATCCATTTGATTATGGGAGTAAAAAATCTCATTTTTCAATGATGGAGAATTCGAAGAAATATTGGCCCAGAAATTATGAGGAAATATTTCAAGAGCCAATGGCGAAGAATTAATATGATGAAATGAAAACAAAATCACTTCTATGTCTCTATCTTTTACGTCAACATTTTCAGGCAAATGAAAAAAATAAGTTGGTAATTCAACAAAATAAAAAACCTATCCATTTCACTCTTCATCAGTTTCAACGTTTGTTGAATTTTGAGCTTTTTATGTGCCGAAATGGTTTGTTTTATTACATTCGCAGTCTTGTATTCTACTTGTCCGTCTACTTATCGCATGATGATGCATAAATACTCATTTAAGAAAATGACATATCAGCAAACAAGGAATAGCCCAATATCTAGGCATCTTCCTACGATTAGTGAATCTAGAAAATAACATCCTCGCCTTTGTCTTTCCAAACCAGTGATCCTTAACGAAATGATTATTCCGTCATATTCACATATCAAGTTTTCGGTTGAGTAGATATTTCATTGTTGTCATCACTCAAAAACAGTTATCATAAATGGGAAAATCACAAATGATTTATTTGATTAATTTCACTCATATCCTACCCCTTTTTGAAATATTGGATATCTGCTTTAAATTCGCCAATGAATGAAGAGTATTCCATTAAAAGTTTTCAGATGTTTATTGCTTTAACTTATCTGCAATTTGCAGAACTGTAGGTGATATCATGGAGGGATACAGAGTTATTCACCTCATTGATGAAACCAATTTCGAAAATGGGTGATCTTGATTATCACTTATAGGGTTTTTTCGGTGCACATAAAACGCTCAACGGAATAACCCATTCACAATATATTAGCTCATTCGGTAAAAAAAAATTGGGAAGCTCTTGGAAGGTCCGCACTGAACGGCAATTGCAGCTATTGGATCATTGAAGGTCCACAAGGAGAATTTAAGACATTAATACACCCTCCGCCTGATCATGGGCAAGGCCATGGCTGAATACTATCGAATACTTCTTTCTTCGATAATTTTGAAGTACTTCCAAGTATTTCAGACAACTGAAGTACCTGGATGGGTGACCGCTCTGGCGATGGAGTTGCGCTGCTGGAAAACGAAAAGCCAACCCCCGCAAAAATCGCAAGTCCCCTAGAATAATTGTGAAATTAGCTTCAAAAGTGGACTTCCTGGGCCAACAGTTGTGGAATGTTACGCACAAAATATTAGAAAGGTTTTCTTGAGTCCGAACGACCACCCCTGATCTAATTTAATCACCAACATCAATCTGGGAAGAACAAAACCATTGTAGCTAAACATTGACATTACTTTTTTGCAACGTTTGTTGTTTCATGTTGGAGGTGAACAATTAGAACAACTGTTATAAGTAGTAGTAGTCGTCTTTCTTCACATGTTTTCATAAATTCTGTATCATTGAAATTCAGTTATTTCGATTGAATTATTTTGATTCGACAGATAAATTCATGATTTCTATGAAAATAATTACAATTTTCAATCATAATAAAGAGCTTCAAAATGAAGCAAATTTAGGTTTGAATATTTCGACTTTTTCGTTGTTATCTTGTTAGCCATGTTATTAGGACAGAAGACAAGCAGCAAGCACAAAAGTTGAAATGTCTTTCGAGAGCACCCTAAAGTGGGTAGTTTTTGCTGATAAGAAAACATGTCCATAATAAATGATATTTCATCGATAAAACCATTGGAAGAATATGACTGGTTTTGTGCACCTCAGAATCGTGACATTCATCTCCTTACCACGACCACAATAAGAATTTTTTTGGCAAACAGAAATTCTTATCTTGTATAAAATTTAATGCTGTTTTCAAATTATGTGGTCAAATCCGATGAGGCTCAAGGATAACTGTAGTATAATTGATTTTATGGGAAAACTTGAAATATTTCGTGAAATCAAGAAATGTTGAATTGAAGAAAAACCTTCAACATTTCGACCATGTGTTATATGACATTTTTTGTTACAAATTTTATGTATGATCTTTCCTCGAAGTTTGGCCCCCTTAAAAGTAGACACCCTGCATAGAGCCAAATCTCTCCGAGTAAAATGACTGTGGCGTACAGACAGACGGACGGACATGACGCAATTATACGGGTTCTGTTTTTGGCATTATGGCTACGAAACCCTTAAAATCAATTGGAATAAATTAACTGGAGAAATTTCATGGTTCGAAGGATTGCAGATGGCATGTTTGGGAATAACCAATGCAATCCTGAAAAGTCCTTGTTTCTTCTGGTTTTGGATTGAGGAAATCGTTAAATCATTCTGTTTTGAGAATGAATATATGCCTAAGCCCTTACATTCTCTGGCGTGAACGTTCAGTATAACAATCAATAAAGCAAAAAAATATATATTCATAATATTGTAACATTGTTGTGAAATTGAGAATCATAAAATCAGTCAACGTAGGAGTCCTTATTCACTGAACCCTGTTTTCAAACTACAATTTCTTGCACCTCAACTTATCGAACCAATTTCAATGACTTTCGAATGCTCAGCTTGAAATTTATTTAGCCCATTCAGCCGTATCGATTCACAATCCTCGACAGAGCTGATCCAACCAGTTCAGAAATTAAAGTGACTTCTTACTGGAGAATTTCCTCTCCAGGTCATCAGTAACCTAACCTGATCTTGTTAAACCTGGCCCAATTTCATGATTATAACAATGAAATTGTACATGATGAAACATTTATAGTAAAATCCACGGCAAAATCAACCTGAAAATATTCAACAGTGCATTTCGACAATCATAGAGGCTTCATCAATTTTCCGACTTGAAAGCAAATCTGACATTTTACATAACATGGATTGAATCTCTTTCTTATTATATGAAATGAACCTTAATAATCACTACCTTCACCATGAATGAGATGAAACAGGAAATTAATTCAATAATACAATTTTTCTTTATGAAAGGCTACCTTATAAAAGGCGCTCCTCGTGCACAATTGAATAATTCAGTTGGTTGTTGATTGTATTGACATGAGGGTCAAGGAGCAAGCAAAAGCTCAATTAATACACCGGAGAACCTAGTGATTACCTCGGTTTTGAATTCGTTCAGCTTTGAACGTTTTGGTTAAAGATTTTCATCTAGCATTCAACACACTAATCTGCTTTACATGCAAAATTTACCAGGTAATAACCTTTTTGTTGACACACCCTCACTCTGAGAGGAGTCCACCACTCAAAATTATATTATTTTGGAAACTATGTAGGTACCTCTGAGTATGTTATTTTCCACTTATCATGGTGATCGTTGTAAAAGAGTTCTAAAAACACTGAGCACTCTGTTATTATCCATCAATTCATCAACTCTGTTTATCGTTACTGTTCAGAGATTTTCTTCAAGTCCTCGTTTGTCGAATAATCGAGCAGCAGGTAGTGTGAACTGGGGATTTGGGGGGGTAAGAACCAGAAGAACGGAACCGATGGTACCTAGGAAATCGCGACAGTCGATAGCGCGTTCACGTCGATATCAAAGCGAATTATGACATTTTATGGTTGTATGGATATCAATTTGTCACAGCAAATTGTGTGTATTTTAATTCTGGTGCCTCGATACTGACTGGAATCCATTCATTGACTGTGCTTCAGGAGGCATGCGCATTTTTCGATAATGTCGTTCGGTATGAGATTGGGGATAGAACTCTATGTTGGAGGGTGGGAAACAGCGAAGGATATATCGGAGGGTTGGTTTGGTGGAGCGAGAAGGAAGGGCGAGGGTGCAAGAGGCTTCATAAGCAAGCTTGCGCTGGGGTGTTCATACAATTAGATACAGGTTGCCTGTCTATGCGATTCTTTTCCTACAAATATTGCCTCTTTTACCTCTTCTTATATATATGTAGCTCCCCTCGATTTCGGTAAAGCAATTCTTGTATACACAGGGTGTTTGGTGGGAAATTCACGAGATTATTTTTATGAGTTACTTTTTTATGAATATCACCGCTCAAGGGTCGATTCTGAAAATAACCTAAAAGTTACAGATTTGTAAGTTTGACAATTCTCAGGACGTGAGTTATCGAGTTATAGGTAATTACGGATTCAATAATAAATTCATAACGGGACATAACGTCAAAGGAAGAAATGTTTTGGAATTATTATTGTTTGCTTGTTTATATCTTGACTCTCCTAGGTCTCTATGATACCCCTCATAATCTCAAAGCTTGTGCAAGTAAGGAAAACCGGTTGTATTCTGCGTAGGCTTTTTTACTGTGTCCTTACGCACCTGAGACACAGCATTGTTGATTGTTTACCTAACAGTGAACGGTGGAATACTAGATATCAAGAAATTTCTTTGATGTGATACCAGATATAGTTTATGTGTTTATTATACATTATTCTGTGCTAGTGTCAATTGTTGCCTCGGGTATATATAAGGATCAATTTTCCTAGTTGGGTTGTTGTTCAGAAACGGTCCAAATAGTTCACTGTGGCTTTGTAGGAAGATAACATACTTCAGCACATATATTGCTGTTAACGTCAGGATTTTATTCCTTTTAAAAACACTTCTACAAGTCTCTCTATATTTCATTCTATACATAGCTCGGATTGCTTGCTTTTGTGTTTTAAATATTTTTTTCCGATGTACTGTTTCCCCAGTAAACAATGCCATATGAAAGGGTTGACTGAAAATTGGCTATGTATAGGAGCTTCAATGTATCTTGTTGGATATGGTATTTCATACTATTGAGGGTGTTGATTATGGTGGTGAGTTTCCTGTTCAAGTTTTCTATTTGGGGGTTCCATTTCTTAATATATATATATCGTTGAACCTGAATTCCCATTTTTGAACTGCACTCGGAATATTCCGGCTTAATTAATAATTATTCGATAATTCGTATACTGAACACTTTTCTAGGTTATATTTATGTTTTATTATTTCTATGATTAAAACAGTAACTTTTTTGTAACCAGAAATAAAGCCTCGACTGGACGTTCATGGCCTGCTTCGATGTCAATAATTCTTAAATGGACTATATACAATACAATATACTATATACAAATTGGGGTTTTAACTAGAGAAGTATAAACCGTATTTAACACATGATTATGACAATACATACTTCAAATAATTGGTTGTGTTCATATTTGTTTATTATGATGATTGTATTCAGTGTAGAATTTGAAAACCTGTTGTAGGTCTAGTTAATACCGAGATTATATGAATGGGACTATTCACAATAAATTTACAGATTTATTATTTGATTTTTCGAATCTATCAAGTTTTCTCGAAGTTAAGAATCAATTGCCACGCCACGATCTGATGTCTATTAGGAATGCGTCGTTTGCGATGGAGGTCCCGGAACCCTACCGTCACTGATCAATTCGTCTTTACGTATTTCCGTTCGGATTATATCGGGTTTGTGATATATTCAGGATAGATATGAAGAAAATTGGGGAGATATATCGACGCTGCACCTAGGGGGAGGGGGTTGTGGTCAAAGGGGTTGAAACCCCTCGCAATTTTCCGGAAATTGAAATATCTATTTTCAACACACATCTGGATGAATTAAAATGAAAAATGAAATCGCAATCCTCCATCAAATCGAATTTGCCCAAAAATAAATGGGAAACTTTGACAGCCATGTGCGAAACCAGATGGGTGAAGAATCACTATAGTTTGCTCAAGTTTAAAGAGATTTTCAAGGCTATTGTTGGAACCCTAGGAAGTCTGAGCGCAAATCTGGATATTGAGACATTTTCTGAAGCATCGTCGTTCTTGAAGATCAGGTTTGCCAGTGGTTTCCCTTTGATTATGGGCTACATTGCTAGAAGGAGGCAACTGGCAACTTTCTGAAAGTTGTTTGGTGTCCGGCTCATGCGGAGGTACCTGGTAATGAGAAGGCAGATACACTGGCGAAGCAGGGGGGCCCGATAAAAGTTTTCTGGTCCAGAACCCGGACTGCCAATCTGTCGCACATCTGTCATAAACTTTTTCAGAAGTTGGCTGGACAGGAAGTTTTCCTCAGAGTGGAGCACGGGAGGCAGTCGGGCCTTCTCATTGAGAGACCGTCTTCTGGACCTGAGGTCAGAAGACTCCTGGCACTAGAGAGAAGACAGCTTAGTCTGGTGACCGGCACTTTGACTGGCCACCTCCCAACTAGCAAAACTAATTTTATAAAGGCTGTAAGAACTGCTATACGGCATATCTTATAAAAACGTGAAAATCTTATAATGTGGCTATAAACCACTATAAAATGTCTTTACAACCAAAAAGGGCCCCAGTTTATACAACAGTTCAGTTCTTTTAAGACATCCTTTAGTATACTACACAACCGTTATAGAAAAATCAATATGATGACTATAAAACTGTCCTATAAGTATGTCTTCAAGATTAGAATATAGAATGCATTTACACAACTATTTGGAAACTATTGTATAGCAGTACTCTAATTCTGCGATTTAAGAGTATTTAACGAACATTTATAGAACGACTAAGGAAGTATTTCATAAGAATTTTATAAGGCAGACAGAATCGCAAATACAATAATTTTGTTTTCTACTGTTGAAATTCGGAATAGAATTGTCACAAGAATATTTTATTAGGTATATAAACGTTTGCGTTGTGTCTCGTCAGAGGTATGAAATATCAAAGGCATTATTATGGCGGTGGGTGATGGAGTTATTATTGTATCTGTCGTTAATCATATTGAAAATATCAAAGACCTATATCGCTACTCCAGGGGCCGAATTTATTTGCGCAGCTAACTTTTCTGACAAATATATATATTTTGTTGATAAAAAATTAAAGCGCCTCAGCTTAGCATACATTTTATTGATATTATTAAAAAATGAAAAATAAAAATTATGTTTTATTTGTTGAATTTCCAACTTAAAAAAAAAACATGTATTGTGGCTGTTGTAAAAGCGGAAAAAAATCTGTATATTTCTTGAAAAAATCTATTTATATTTATTCTTTTCACGTTTTTATATGATTTTTCATTAATGGCGGCGGTGTCTGAACAGCCGAGCGTTTTAAATATGGCGTATATGGTAGAATACAAATTAGAAACCTTATACAATGATTCTGTTTTCTTCTGAGCTGTATACGATATTAAAGTTTCATTAAGTTGTTCAATGCAGCGCCATAAAATTATTTTTGACAGTCTCAGGAGTCAAGTGCGGTTTGATTCTTGACCACTTTTGAATGTTGCCAGATTTAAAAATACATATGAAATATTTTCCCACAGCATTTTGTTTTTTACAGAAAAAATAGGTAGATATTTAGATAAAGGATGAGGATTGGACCACGAGTATAGTGAGTGGTCCAACACATTGTGTGCAAAAAATACAAGTCGCTGTTTTGCATAAAGTGAAGGTACACAAGATTTTTCGCAATACTTATTCAGTTATTATTCAAAAAAAAGTTGTTTTCTTAGTAAAAATAAAAGTCGCAATATTGTGTTTATATGACGGAAACTCCCTTTAGCACAAGTTTACTGTTAAAAGTTACAATCAACCGCTTATGAGAATCGGTGCCAAATAGACGACTTCTCATGATTGAATTGCAAAGCATACTTTGTAGGTGCATTTAGAACATCTTGAACTACAAGATGTATCATAATAAAATAAATAATCTACCTATTTATTGCTACTAATTTTATGTATGTTGGTATAACTATTAACTGCCCAAGCTAGCAACACCTTACGTTAGATTTCCGTGTTATCCTGTAGTGCGTTGGCAAAGTGCATAATAGAACAGAAGTATTGCTTAACATGCGTGCGGTACGACAGTAAACAATTATTTTGTTATATTGTGTTTCGAATAACTTCTGTATACAGATTCTTTCCAAGCGGGAAATAACCTCAAATTATCGGATTTCTTTATACCGGCACCTATTCATATTCAAAATGTTCAAGATAGTAGAAACGGTAGAAAATAATAGGAAAGTGTTGACGATTGTGCCTACAAACTGGGGAATGAATCTTCTAGTTCTACATATTGTTCTAGCATTGATTTGGCCAATGGCAAAAAATGTGAAAACATTTTTCTGGAACATATTGTTGTAGCACAAAACAACAAAAGAAAATGTTCATAAACATCACTAGACGAAACATTTTTTAAAATTACTATGACAATGTATAAAAAAAAGGTACGATATTCAGTAGCTTCCCAGTAAGCAAGTGTATCGAGCCCACGGACAGCGCGATGTATTTCTGAAGGCTTCTTACAATTTATTAAAAATCTTGATACTTTTTTAATATCATTAGCCCACCATTTTGCTGAGTAATTTCCAATATTTCCATCTCTCCACCCTGTAAGACATCTTTTCATTACTCCTAGATCAATGAGATGCAAAGAATCCGCAACATACCACCATATCTACTGCAATATCTATCTGCAATTCCTCTAGTGGAGTTTCAGTTTTATGATGTTTTCATATATTCGATTTCGGAAACCCTAGACCATTGTGCCAATAAGATCCATTCTCAAGTGTTACCAATTTAACTTGTTGAGGAGTATTTAGGAATGTCCTTGGATCTGTAGGAAGCAGATTAGGAATAGCCAGGTTCCATATAACGAAAAGCTCTCTTAATGCATGTTTAATGTTGAAAGACGTTGCCAACATCTTATGTTGTTCTTTTATTTTGATTTTCTTTTCAATTTCAGATAGAGAATGCATCAAATTTCCGTCGTCGGTATCAGTGTTTTCTTCATCAGCACTATTAATCGACGCTTTCTTTTAACATATCATGTTGGTCTTCATTTCCTTTGGATTCTTCTTCAATATTATACTTGCTGGCTGAAGCTAAAATTCTTGTTTCTTCTAGATTAGCTTCTTCGTTACATGCCACTTCAACTAGAGGTTGATACCGCGAAATGCAACTCTGAAGTATTCTATGGTATTTCTTTCTAAGTGATCTTTTAAAATGCTCACTCTTTTTTATTTGTTTCCACTCAGATATTTCCGAATTCATTTTGTAAACGAAAACTGCTAGAAAACCGCGTAATTTTCCTATTCAATAAGCGCTTCATAAAAGAGAATACTGTTGTAGTTATAAGATGATTATAAAATAATTTCATATTTATTGTGTAATGTTTTACTTCTGCGTAAAGCAACACTCTTATTACTTTTCTCAAGGAACTCTAATGCAACTATTTATACAGCTTCCTTTACAACCAACTTTTAACGTCGCTATTATAAGTAATATAATAGCCATGCAACCGTATTATAATCTGTATAACACTGTTTTAAAATTATTTTATAGGAATTTTATAGTACGTTATGCAACTGTTATAAAATTTGTATACTTACACTATTTCTTTGTCGTATGATATGAGTTGTAAGAACGTCTATACAACAGCATTATAGAAATCCCTCTATTTTATGATAAAATTGTCGTTTTGAGACGCATTAAAAAAAATTTTAATTCTTTCAAGCGGCGCTGTACGATAATTATGAAATAATTTCATTCTTTTAGGGGTCTATTTTGCTAGTTGGGCTGTTTGATGAACATTTGAAGAGAATGGGACTGGCTAGTTGCTCATTGTGCCGGTGGTGCAGGAGCATGAATGAAACTGCTGAACACATTCTGTTCAGCTGTAGTGACCTCACTAATCTGAGGACAACACACCTAGGAAACCCAACACCCACTATTCCCATGGCGAAGGGGACTCCTCCTGGTCGACTTGCGACATTTCTGTCTGATTGTCTGAGTCTCTCAAGCAGTATGCGGAGGAACAATGGGCCACATGGCCTCAATTCAGCCCGGGGCGGGTTCCGCACAGAGAAGAAGAAGAAGATGGGCTAACATTTTCCCAGCCAAAATTTGTATCTGCAAAGTCCTCAGTCTCCCTATTGTGACTTAAAGACAGTGACTTGACCAAAAAAACAGCAGAAACCTTGATGGTGAAGGAATTCTTTTACCAAGACTCGCTCCTCCTCAACGCCATAGAAGTAACTACCAACGATCCAAGACGATCTCATAGATTAGCTCAAATGCAGATTCAGCGACCACAAAGAGCTTCTAGGAACACTGCTTTATGTTGGCATCAGTATCAAAATATAGTTGATCTAGAGCTAGTGTCTGGCGAGTACTCGTTGTGGAAATTATTTTGGGAAAAGAAAATGGAACAGGACAAGCCTTCTTGTGCCATCGAGGTCCTTTAATAGGGAACTCTTTCCTAACATATTCATACTTCTTAAAATACTTGATTCTTTGCCAGTGACCACTGCGACTGCTGAGAGGAGATTCTCAACTCTTAGGCGATTGAAGACGTACCTGAGAAACGCGACAAACAGACTGGCACTTATGTCTGTTCACAGAAGCCATCAATTCCCAAAAGATACAGTAATAGATGAATTTGCAAGAAGAAAGAACAGACGTACGGATTTCGTAATATTGTACTGTTTTCTAAAGATACAATTAAATGTAATAAGCTCCTTATTTAGCCTGTGTTCGTCCACTCCTGGACATAGGCCTCTTCCATGTCGATCTATCTTGGGCGGTCTCCATCCAGTTATTCCCGCGTGACACTGGATGTCGTCTCTCCATCTTGCCTGCGGAAGTCCTACACTTCTTTTTGTTTCCCTAGGTTTCCATTGCATTAGTGTTTTCGTCCATTTGGAGTTATTTCTGGCCAGGTGCCCCGCCCACTGCCACTCGAGCTTCGCCACCCTCCCCACGACGTCGCAAACTCCTGTCCTCCGCCTAATATTTACGTTTCTGATCTTGTCTCGCAGACTTACTCCTAGCATTGCTCGTTCCATTGCTCTTTGGCAGATTCGGAGACGGTTGGCGCTTTTCATTGTGAGGGTGGAGGTTTCGAGTCCGTTTGTTGCTACAGGCAGGATGCAGGTATCGTAGACCTTTCTTTCTACGTTCACTGGGATTTTCGGTTGTCGAGGTATATAACTAAGCTTCCTAAATGCTGCCCAGCTAAGGCCGATTCGTCTGGTAATCTCTGTGGTTTGATTACTCTTTCCGATTTTGATGTTATGTCCCAGTTATAGTCCATTTAAGAATTATTGACATCGAAGCAGGCCATGAACGTCCAGCCGAGGCTTTATTTCTAGTTACTAAAAAGTAACTAAATTTCATCATAGAAATGGAACATAAATATAACCTAGAAAAGTGTTGAGTATACGAATTATCGAATAATTAAGCCGGAATATTTCGATTGCAGTTCAAACATAGGAATTCAGGTTTGAAAGCGCAAAAATATCGTGGAATGCTTTCATATGAAATTATCTGAACTTATCGTTCATATAAAAGTCAACCATGGAAAATTGAAGATCATTCAAATAAATATTTATTTTCACTCAGGACCATGCAATATTTATTGGTATTGGAAATCTTGCAAAATTCTAACCATATAACTATAAGAGGACCATTTTATGTCAGGATTTAAGAAGGATAATTAATGGAATTCTAGCAGGTAGCTAGTGGTGCAACAGAAAAAAATTTTTGGATACTTCGCAAGCACAGGGCCAAAAGAATGGATTGGAATAAACGTTATAATGTATTAAGAAATAAGAGAGAAACAAAAATTAAGAATCTTTGTAGTACATGAAGAATTTTGACATGAACTATCAATATATGAACCAATTTGTGAATTATTTATTGCTCGGTGTTGAATACTTTAAGAAAGTCAATTTTTATTTTCATTCATTAAAACTGTCCATGAATTATTGAAAATATTATAATTGATGAGCAATTTTACAATTATTCAGTATACTTTTGAATTGGGAACAATATAGCATGTGTATTAGCAGAGGGAATGTGAACACGGTACCATACAGTATAAGTATAATGAATAAACTTAAAATATCTATGAATGATACAAGAGCAAAGATAAAAATATCATTGAAAACTTTGTTTCCACGTAGTGTAGTGATTTGGATGTGTTTATTGAATAAGCTGACATAATCCTATTGATGGGCATCCTTTTGCAGGAAAGGTTTCAATATTTCAATAACCCATTCATAGTAATCCTTATCATTAATACCACTGTCAAGAATCGGATCACATCCAGGTAAAAATTGTTTCAGCATTCAAAATAGTGCACCTTCTGCCTTTACCCTTGAATAATACTCTGCATACCTTTTGGATTATTTTCTAGTGTCCACTGACGAATTTGAATACCGTTTTCGAATATCCAAATCTCATCTAGATGAATGAATTTTACGTTTTGTTCCATGTATTCTCGGTATTTATCACAATATCGTACTATTTTTATTATATTTTTCTGTTTATCAATAAGAATTTTCCTTCGATCAACTTTTTTGTATTTGTATCCAATTTTTTTTATGATATAATATAATGTTGACTTCGATCAATTGAAATCTAGGTGCTCTTTGGCCAGTTCGAAAAGGATATCTAAACTGATATATTCATTGTTTTTAATTCTAGCAAAAACAAAGTCATTCAATGTCTCTTTGAAGGAATAATCGTATCGCACAGGTTTTCTTCCACTGCTAATTCCAGGCTATAATAACATGCTAATATTCTACGGACAGGGCTTGGTGAAATCTGAAAATTTAAGAGACATTGATCAATCAGAATACACTTTGAGTCGGTGAATAACAGTTTACCTGAAACACTAGCGGAAATATATGCCAAATCTTTGAAAAACTCGAAGTAACACTGACAAACTGCCTGGCGTTCTCTTGTTAGGCGCGATGTAGCATAAGACAAAAAATACTCAAATTCAGAGCAAATTTTTATAATTACATATTCACCAATATCTTCGATAAAATCATCAAAGTAAGATTTCTATGGGTAATGTTAGTGCTATTCCTATACCAACCTGAATTCAGAAACCCAAAATATTACTGAATAGTCTATTACCAACTTAAATTCGATTTTTCACAGCCAACCAAGATGTCAATAATTCTTAAACGGAGTATATATGTATTCTTCGAGTAGCTCCAAAGTATGGTTATCGATGGTGACTCTCATATTAAATGTACTCATGATTTTGGTCTTCTGTGGGTTCATTTTAAGACTAACAGCTTCGGAAACTACTCTGAGCTCTTAGAGCATCGTCGTAAGTTCGGCCGGATCGCTGCTGAAGAGAACAATATCGTCCGCGAAGCGAAGATGGTTAAGATACTTCCCGTCGATCTTGATGCCTTTCTGATCCCATGATAGGCCTTTGAATGCGTTCTCCATTGCTAGGGTGTATTACTTGGGTGAAATTGTATCACCTTGCCTGACACCTTGCTGTACTTGGACTTTTGCAGTAACCCATTCTTCTTCAATTTTAACGTGCATATTATCATGTTTGTAGATATATCGTATGATGTTCGAGTATCTGTAATCTATGCGAGCGTCATGATCAGTCGTGCTGTATCCCTTTCTGAATCCCGCCTGTTCGACTGGCTGGTAAAAGTAGAATTTAATATTATTAGGTAATAATAAGCTTACTGTTTTTAAATTCTTTTATGCTGAAGAGTCAAGATATGAACTGTTAATGCGAGAACATTCTGATGTCTCAAAAATCCTTGTTACTCTTAATGAACATTCTCGATTCAAACCTCTAAACTCTTGTAATTTAATAGTTAAAAACTGCCTACAAATGCGTCTTTTGACGATTAAATTTGAAAAAAATTAAATTTTCTGTGAATTTGATGAATATCGTGATGTTGCCTTTAGAATTCGTAGATAAGATTCTTGAACTAGGACAATCAATTCTTCACTACTAAACGTAAACTGGATGGGGTGGTAACAAATTTTTTTTTTCAAAGTGAAAAATGACAGCTGTTTTCAGAAATAATTATATAAATGAAATACAAAGTAATGGTGAAAAGATTTATTGCTCCACTATTTTCATTAGTTTGAATTCCGAATCAACCCGAATCAATTTCTCTGTACTATGAACATTGCTAACTTCATACAATAAATCGCACCCGTCGTAGAATAAGGAGAGGAGAGGTCCATTTTGTGTTAGTGAACTCAGGAAGTAACCCTTTTCTTACGTGCCATATCAGAATAACTCTAGTTGCCCTCTCCGCCACATAAGAGACTGTTCTTGAAAAAAGGTAACATTTCAATTTTGTTGGAAAAACAGTAGAATATTCCACCACGACGGGAAAAATTGCGTTAATTGAATATGGGGTGCTTGAGTTATGATGTTCAAATGGATTGCTGCAGTAATTACGAATGTTCAGCGTCTTGAATTGAGTAAGTACACAAAAGTATAGAACGAAAACTTCGGTAAACCAAAACTTCAAATACGATTTCCCAACAAAGTCAATTTTTGAGTTGTCTCCTTATTATACGACGGGTGCGAAATGATAATTGAACAATTCAATCTCCAGTAACCGAAATTTATTTTCCTTTAACGATGGATCAAAACTTATAAGTCTGAAAGACAATTTTCAGAATATGCCATACATTATCATCATACATTATTCATAATTGCTGAACAAATTGAGTACTTAGACTATGAAAAAAATAATGTTGTATATACTTAATAAAACTTAATTCTATATCTATTCAGTATTTTTATAAAATAGAAGAAATATGCCTAGTGTCTGTGATCTGGTGGAGTAGGGAAGAATCGTTTTCTTTTGGGAGTTCCATGAGCCCTGAAAGAACAATATCAAGTAAGTCCGATGTGGAATCTCACTCAAATTTTTGTGTCTACTTGAATATCTACTTGATAAAGAGTGTTCTCCACAACATATATCACACGACTAATAATAACTCAGGCAACAGAGTATGATTTTGTGCGCTCGTTCTACTCACACAAGGGCTATATCATTTCGCCACAATGTCTGTATTTTTCGAATTTTGAGTCGAAAATGCTCTCAATCGAACTGAACGACCTAGAAACTTGAAATTTTCAGGATAGGTTCGAATCACGAATGCTGCGGTTGAGTTCGTTATTGGGAAAAATTCAACCAGAAGTTCCATAAACATCCAGACCGCATAACCAGAACCATTTTAAATTCCAAGGAATTATTGGATGAAAAATCCATATATTTCTGTAACAGTTTATTTGGCATAATTGACAAAGAGCTGCTGTCATTTTTTTAACAGCTGCCAAAAATGTCTTCAATTGGTTTCTAAAACTGGAAAATGCGAATCTACCTACAAGGTGGATGAACGAGCGCTCAAAAGCTCCTGACTCCATGCCAGTGTTTTTAATAATTATTTTCTGATAGAAATGGTATTTGGTAATGACTAATCTCAAAACCGTAAATTGAAGGAAAAATATACATACATTTTCGGCGTTTTAACGGTCCTTAATAACAAGGAATCTGTACTTGGAGTTTGCTGCAATCTTGAAAGACCATAACTAGGTGTGATGTTTATAAACATTTCCCAATAGCATGATGGAAGTCCAATCAAAAACTTCAGAACCTATAAATCAAAAATAAATCAGGAAATGTTGGCAGGAATGCAGATTTTGGAAAAAAAAGACCGATACGGGGGTTGAAACGAATAAAAAATTAACCCTCATACGTTTCTTCAACACTCAAATAAGTTAATTGGAGCACCAATAAATAAATTAAGTTTTTCTGACATATTCAATATAATTCGGTGCTTCCATCTTTTGAAGTTCACAAAAATAAAAAGACAGTATTTGTCATACGGACAATTAACGCTGAAGTCAATTTTAGTACACAAAAAACAAATTTTGTTTTCTGATATATCGCTTCTCTGGAAGAACAAAGACGTAAGTGCAAGTCTGAAAAATTTTGAGTTATGAATTCTGATAACTGTTTAAAGTAAGAAAAAAAGTAGCACCATCTCAAATAGATGAAATTTACTTTATAGAAAGTCCCTTCCATTATAATAAAGATGATTCGTTTCGCGTCAATTCAGCGTACCTACCGCTAGATCCATTTCTTGAAACACGTTTCCTGAAAAGTTGATCGGCATTTGCGTCTTTGTTCTTCCGGAGAAGAGATATTTTATATAATTTGGTGATACCATCTTTTGAAGTTTATAAGAATGAAATGACACTATTTGTCATAATGACAAACACTGAATGTCATTTGTGCGCACAGAAACAAGTGTGCAAAAACTTCCAAGTTCACGTCAGTGCTTTTCAAATTTTTTTGAAACGAAATCTGCGTTTACACATGAAAATACATAATATCTCAAGTACTTTTTGGGATATTTAAAACTAACTTCAAAACAACATTATGAAATTTTCATTTATTAGAATTTCATGAGATTATTATGAACAGAGCTTGAAATGTTTCCTGTAAATACAGGGTGTCCCGGCACTACAGGACTCTTTCGCAGGTGTGAATAAGGTATAAAAAGATGTGTCAGGAATGCTCTACATTTTTTGCCTACGACGCCCCTATGCGAAAATATGTGCCTCCAAATGGTACTCTCATAATTCAGTTTTTTTGTAATAACTTCCGAGCGATTCAACTGATTGTGGTAATTTTTTTGAATTTGAGTCAATACGTATATCAGTAATGATTTGTTTCCAACACCTTCTTCCAGAGGCCAAGAGCGGACTGACCCTAGCACTTAATGGTCAGAAACTTATGTAGTGCTGGGACACCCTGTATAAACACTGCCTGTAGGATGGAACTTAGGATGGTTCACGACCTGTGCAGCTAGAAAAATTTTACTTACATTTGCTTGCTGTTTTGCCTCATACAAGAAATTGTGTCTATTCTTTTTGTCATCTATGTCATCTGAGGAATACCCTACAATGGTAGGACCGAAAACAATAGCCAGATTCTCAGCAGGCATCTTGATTTCTTTCCTAAGGGAGATTCTGCAAACAAACATTCATTCAACTGAAGGAAATTACTGAAAATAAAATCTTAATTTGTATGAGGAGGTGCTATAACTTTCTAGACACGATTTCCTAGAAGCAAGTCAAAACTAAAACATTTTTTATATCAGATGCAGTTACCTCTGCAGATGGAGCATCATGTAGGCCAAAGTATCCCTATTTGGTTGTGGAAGTTCAGAAATTTTGGACTTCATCTTCTGAACATCGTTCTCTTCGCAAGCTGACACGAAGTCATTCCACAAAGCCTTGGTTATTAAAGGTTCTTGCAGGGATCTGAGGAAATCTTTGATTACCCCGCAGAGGACATGGACATCAATATCAGACAGACATGGTGCCGCTTTACCCTTCAAGAAACGTTCCTAGAATAAGAATCACTGTTTTATCAAGATTATCTCCTGAACAATAACCGACAGAAAAAGTTATTCTGGCCTTACAGTCTGCTACAATTTGAGCACAATAGTTTTTATGTTATCACAAATCAGGGTTATGATATTAATATTCACAAGCAAATTCAATACCTTGAGTGTCTTTACATCCTTCTCTGAACCTGGTACTCGATAAAGACCAACTTCAATAGAGTCTCTAAGTTCTATTTCATTAACACAGTGAATTATTAGAGGTGGCACCATAGGTGGCGTTGTACCAGTGTAATCAGCAATAACACTCTGGAATGAAATAGCCATGTTGAATCACATAAATAAATTCTATCAATTAAACAATCTTACCAATCCATTTGCCTGATTTGGGGTATGAATTACGGGAATACAAGGTATTGCCAATTTATCCTTACATTCCACATGGCAAGTATTCTTACAGTCTTTACATTTCCATGCCAACCTTCCAAATCGTAGCCTTGACTGGCAAAATCCACAGTTATCTGGCAGAACAACTGTTTTTTTCTGAAAGACATGGTGTTTATGGCCATGAATATGGTTATTGTTTGAATTGTTCTCCTTTTCATATTTATCCTTCTCTGAATTAAGTCTGCTGGGTTTTGTTGGACCTTCTTTTCTATTCCAGGATTGAAAAACCATCTCGCTAGGAATAATTGGCGGAGGATGAAACTGTGAAAAGACGGAATAAATAATACAAAAAACGCTACAATTATACACAAAGGCGAACTATGTCCACATTACGCCTTATTATTTTATCCTATTGATGTTTAAATAACATATTTCAACTCTCAAAACCGACACAACATATCCTGTTCAAACCAATTTTCCTTGAAAGTACTACTTCCTGAATTCTTATTTTTTTTGTCTGCAACAAAGTGTGATACGAAAGTTATTCAAGGAACAAAAAAGTTTCAGTTTATGTTATTGAATCCGACAAAATATGTTGAATCCACTTATGAAGTTTTTAATTGATTATTTCTAATTAGCGAATTTAGATTCAATCGTTGCAAGCTTTAGTGAGACTACATTTCTGAAAAATTATTTTTGTTGAGGCCTTTTTTTCGGCCAAAACTGCATTGTTAAGAATCTTTGTAATTTTGTCGGATTCAATAACGTAAACTAAAACTTTTTTGTTCCTTGAATAACTTTCGTATCACACTTTGTTGCAGACAAAAAAAAATTAGAATTCATGGTTCTTTTTAATACAAATAAAAAAATTACTTCTCTTATTATTTTGTTCTTCGAAAACGGTTCATTTTATCGACAATGAACAAGAGAACCTTTTCTTTAGCTTAATGTTCAAGGTATCCAAATTTGTTTTTTTTAACTCCTTATCATACAGGGTGTTAAAAATGTAAGCATTAAAACATACAACCTAGTCCGCCCCTGGTAAACTAAACAAGCTAATTCAAATTTGAGGGCTGTATTTTAAGAGGTCCTTACTATTGTTTATCATATCAAATTTTCATTAAATTATATCAAGTAGTTTCAAATTTATTCCAGTAAAATGAATTTCCAGTGGCGTCATTTAGGAGGACGTATCTCCGTAGAAAGGGCCGCTAGGAAAAAAAATTATGGAAACTTGTCATTTTATTTTTTTATGTTTTATCTGAATCCGAGAGATTTCCCACATTTTCCCGGACACCCTGTATATCATCTACTGAATTGGTGGAAATCGATTGCAGTTCTTGATTGGCCAAAAAAAGAATTCTTATAACTTACACCTATGTGAGCAGTTATTCAGTGCGGTAGCGGCAACAGCTGGTTTAGAAAGAATTTCTTTCTTCAAGTTTTGGACTAATTCAATCTAAATTAAGAAAACGTCTAGGCAACGAAAAGGCGAGTATACTAGTATTTATTTTCAAATGTACTGATGAAAAAGCCTAAAGCTTGCACTGGATCTCCTCAAAAAATGATGAAGTTGATGATGATATTCCTCTGGCCTGATTTTGCCCTACTTAAAAATATTCATTAAACGATAAGATATTTATATCATATATTTAGGAAAAATGTTATTTTTCAATTTGTCTTCTTTTTGTTATTTCGAATCAAAGTTTGATTTTTGTTTTTACCTTAATAAAGGTCTTATTTTATGTGTTTAATGAATGTTTTTTTGTATTTTAGCTAAAGAACAAAATTTCTGATATATATCAGATATATATCCTATATTATGATATTTTGATATTTATACAGGGTGTCTTCTTTTAAAAGGTCCAAACTTCAGGGGGAGATCATGCATAAGATTTGCAACAAAAAATGTCATATAACACATGGTCGAAATGTTGACGGTTATTCTTCAATTTATCACATCTGGATATCACGAAATATTTCAAGTTCATAAAATCAATTACAATGTACTTCAGTTATCCTTAGAGCCTCTTCAGATTTGACCATATATTTGGAAAGAACATTAAATTTTCTACAAGATAAGAATTTCTGTCATGATTCTGAAGTGAACAAAACTAGTCATATTTTTCCAATGGTTTTATCGATGAAAAATCATTAATTATGGACATGTTTTCTTTTCAGCAAAAACTACCCCATTTAGTGTACTTTCGAATGACATATCAACTTTTGTGCTTGTTGCTTGTCTTCTGCCCTAATATCATGGCTAACAAGATAACAACGAATAAATCGAAATATTCCAAACCTAAATTTGCTCTATTTTGAAGCTTTTTATGATTGAATAAGTTATTTTCATGCAAATCATGAATTTATCTGTCAAATCAAAATAATTTGAAGGAATAAACTAAATTTTGATAATACAGATTCTATGAAAATATGTGTGGAAGGCAGACTAATACTACCATGCGAACTTTGAAGGAAACTTGCGATATGGAATAATTTTACGGCAGTACCAGAGAAACCGAACATCTGTTCATAACACAGAAGAGGACGTTAAGACTTCTGGCTAAGCTTAAATCAAGGGAGACTTGCAGGGGAAGATTCACATCAAATAAAATACTGACAATATTTGCAGTATATATACAGGAATGTGTCACATTTCTGTTCAAAAATAGGAATTTGTACAAGCCGCAAAGTGCTCGTTCTACGAGAAATATAGATTATTCATTTCCTGAAGATAGATTAACTTTAACATAAAAAGGAGCACTTTACAATTGCATAAAATTCTATAATAAGTTACCAAGATCTATCAAGCTGAGTTCAAGTATCAAACAATTCAAAAAAAATATTTTTGACCTTCTTTTAAAACTAGAACCATAAAGTGTCACAGAATTCATGAATCATTGAGATCAAATTATGACGATTATTTTGTTCTAATATTGCTTGTAATATTCACGAAATAAAAAAAAAAGATTTATTATTAGGGCCAAAGACAAGCAGCAAGCACAAAAGTACACTGAATGGGGTAGTTTTTGCTGAAAAGAAAACATGTCATTAATAAATGATTTTTCATTGAAAACCATTGGAAAAATATGACTGGTTTTGTTCACTTCAGAATTGTGACATTCATCTCCTTACCACGCCCACAATAAAAATTTTTTTGGCAGACAGAAATTCTTATCTTGTAGAAAATTTAATGATGTTTCCAAATATAGGGTCAAATCTGATGAGGCTCTTAGGATAACTGAAGTATAATTGATTTTATGGAAAAACTTGTAATATTTCGTGAAATCAAGAAATGTTAAATTGAAGAAAAACCGTCAACATTTCGACCATGTGGTATATGACATTTTTTGTTGCAAATCTTATCTATGATCTTCCCTTGGAGTTTGGCCTTTTAAAAGTAGACACCCTGTATAAATATCATTATACAGTGAAATCCGGTTATAACGACATTGAGGGGACCGTGAATATTAGGTCGTTATATCCAAAAATTTGTATAAAGAACGCAGAAATAGGATTTATCCCCTTCTCTTCAATTGAAAAAGATTTTCTTTTTAATTTAGACGTTGAAGCCATTTAAGGGCCGGTTTCACAATGTCTGGTTACCAATACTTAACCTGAAGTTAAGACTTTAACCATAGGAAAGTGTTTCACAATTGCTGGTTTGGCACTAACCAATGGCTAATGTACCGTTAATCTTCTTCCTAACCGAAACTTCAACGCGAATAGTGTTTGGTCAAGTTACCTGAAGAGTAACCAGTCATTGTGAAACCGGTCCTTAGTGTAGTCACTCGCTCGATGAATTAACTTAAGTCAATCAATTAAGAACTGCAACTGCTTATGTCTTCACAACGTAAAATAAAACGGGGATTCCCTTGCATCGCACGAGTATTTCCGGAAGATCACGTGCCTGCAGAGACGAATTCTTTGTGGTACGTCGTTATAAACGGAAGAAATATACAAGCTTAGAAAATTTTTGTCGCTATAAGCGACTTCATTGTTTTAAACGAAGTCGTTACAACCGAATGGATGAATGTTAAATTCCTTAGAATTCCAAACAATTGTCGATAATTTCGTCGTTATATACGGATTTACGTTATAAACGGTG
Source organism: Aphidecta obliterata (assembly GCA_963966015.1). Taxonomy (NCBI): domain Eukaryota; kingdom Metazoa; phylum Arthropoda; class Insecta; order Coleoptera; family Coccinellidae; genus Aphidecta; species Aphidecta obliterata. Next base: position 6,371,020 of record OZ014428.1, read on the forward strand.
TCGTAATAAACAGCTTTCACTGTATTTGCCAACCCTGATTTGAAGACCTATCTAACAAAATGCTAGATACTTATTAGCACCCAGCATACACTGAATTTAATTTGTATCAGCAAAATTTTGACAAAATAATCGCAAAATACATGTTTTTGGGGGTCAGTATGAAAAAGCTCTAACTCTCAAAGGGTGTATTTTAAGACGCAAGTTGATATGAAGTTTTTTGACCCTATTAATAATTATGGAATAAGTTAGCTGGCAAAAAATCTTACCTCGGCTCTTTGAGGAGTTTCTGGAAGGGGAGCAGATGGGGCATAGGCATTGTGCGGTGCAGGTGCACTAGGTACAGCCTCGATAACAGAAGTGGCAGTAATTGGGCCGTGTTTAGGCATTGTTACGGTAGTAGTTGCCCTTACCGTATCACTTGTACTTATCTGGAGAGGAAACAACAAAAATTGTTACTAATTTAATATTGCATTCTTTATGAAGCAAATGAATGAAAATGAATAAATACACTTAGTAGAGTTCTCTTACCTCTACTACTTTATGCCCAGATGATCTACGTTTCTTCATGGCTGGTTGCTCTGAAGCTAAATCAGTACTTGGACGAGGCTTTTTCCACATTTTTCCACCTTGGAATTTGGATGAATCTAAATCATCTTCAGATTTAGAATAGCTCAAGTCTGATAGGATGGAACCTGTGAAATTATAACAATATTGAGAACACAGCTAACAACAGAAAGATATCGCACAATAGAACTAATGGATATATGTAATAAAAATGGGCATAATAGTATTCACATGAAATACTCCATTTTTAACTGTTTTTGCATGCTTGTTTTAGAATCAATTAAAATATATATGACTTCAATTTCAAATCTAACCTGTTGAATTAATTTCTGGTATACAACTTAGCTGTGGAGCCTGTTCCTGATCAATTCGATCAGTTTCAAAAAAGGCCAATTTCCCCAATGTGTCCTCGGGTATAATTCTACCTTTATCATGTAAAAGGAACTCTTTCATTTGAGATATTTGCATTTCCTGAAATTTCATGTTCATTAACATTTCTTTCAGATTCAACACCTAACTCACCAAAATATCCCTCTCTCTTAGAGCAGCTTTAGTATTTTCTTTCTCTCTATCGAGGAACTTTCTAGCAATAGCATTCATTCCCTCCAAATCACTGTAATCTCGATTCATAGCATCTAGCCTTTCTTGCAGTCGTAGACACTCTTCACGGGATTTTTTAAAACTTTGACACAGAATCTTAGCATTTTCCACAAATTCACTGTAAGATTTTTCCATGTAGATATACTGTGACTTCAACGTTCGAACATATCTTGGAAACTCATCATATTCCGCTATGATGGATAAATTTTGATCAGTTGAGCCTCCTGAAGTACCACTATCAGGAATACTGGATAAACTCTCATCGCTGTCCGAATTACATTTTATGGGATTCAATCTATCATTCCTGCGAGATTTTGGGGTATCGGTAGCATAAGGAGTTTTGAAGACGGATTCGGACATTTTCATGTAATACAATTCTTTTCCACCATATACTCATATAGTTTGTACTCGGTGACAACACTGTAAGGGTTAGAAATCTATATGTATTACAATTTCGATATTTTATTATGATTTAAATGAACAAGATGTTTACAGTTTACGAAAAGAAAGGAACGTTTCACTGTTTCAGTTTGAATTCGGAAGATTTGACCAGTAACCAGTAACTTCTTTTCTATGACTCGTTATTGACGGTTAAAATCAATGTTGCCAACAAAGGTCCATATTAACGATTTTTTTCTGACAATTGACATTTCGAGGGCATTTTCAATATCATATTTCGAATGTTATTTTTGAGTCAATCAAATATTTATGATTCTAGGATTTCAAGAGGCAATAACTTACATATAAATAAATATTTTAGAGCCAAAATAAACTATTTCTAGATATAATCCATGGTGGAAGAAATCATTCTTCCACTTCATTTATTCTGCTGGTGGTCCCTTTCGCCTGTCTGCGGTTCAAAATTTGAACATTATGAATATTTAATATTTATATACGTTTCGTTTGCCATTTGTAATGAGATTTCTAATGTTTCCCAGAATGTTCAATTGCCAAAACCAAATCATCAAGAATATTATATATTATTCATTGAGTATTTCATATTTACTCTCCATAAGGAAGTCAAGCTATACCTGGCATGCTTTTTGAGCGCTCGTTTTACTTACACGGAGGGCTATATCATTTTGTCACGATGTCTGTATTTTCGATTTTTGAGCCAAAAATAATTATGTAAAAATCGACAAGGTTCGAGTCACTGATGACGAACCCGTCGCAAAATCTGTCTTTCCGGCCGTCCGTAAGCACGAGAACATTCGAACGGAACCATCTAGTCTTGAAATTTTCAGTGTGGGTTCAGTTCCCGAATGCCGCAGTTCGTCAATGGGAAGAATTCCATCACGATTTCCGTAAAAAAAAAGAAACTACTGATTCGATCGAAATGAAATGTGATGTGTTCAAGTTACATGCGAAATTTTATCCAGATCGCATGACCAGAACCATAGAAACCATGAAAAATTATAACTTTCGAATGGAAAGGCCTAGGGACTTGAAATTTTCAGGATAGGTGTGGATTTCGAATGTCGCGACCACGTTCATCAATGAGCGAAATTAGACAAGGGTTTTCGTAATCATGGCCGTTCCAAATATTTTGTTACTGTTAATTTCGGAGTGGAATGAAATTTTGCACAAAAAGAATAATGTGTATTTAAACTACGTGCGAAATTTTGTCCAGATCGCATTACCAAGACCATAGATACCGTCGAATTTTAGCGAATTATCGAAAAAAAATAGGAATCTCCAAAAAGGTGGATGAACGAGTGCTTAAGGGCTTCTGACATCATGGCAGTGCTTTCAAATTTTTTCGTTTTAATTCAAGTGGATAGCTGCGCCTTAAAAATTTTCAATGAAAATAAAAATACATGGCAGATGCACTGCTTTACCTGATTTTCATTATATCCCTTTTCTTTGGGCTCTTCGGGAACCTCAAACCTGAAATATTTCGTCAGCGTTCGTCTTCATTATGCCTGTCTTCTCATTCCTCCTGAATTATATTTTTAGTAAAAGGGTCATTTATATTATGCAACACGTCTCATCTAAGTTATCGATTGAAAAATATATTATCTTCAACATTTTTTATTGCTAACACCACACCCACATTGAGCTGTATTCAACTCGTACACATAATATAGAAACAGTTATTACAATACAATAACCTCCACCCTCCACCAAACTCAGTGTTTAATTGTTCTGAAACATCTAGGTGCGTTTTGAATGTTTTCAATTATTAAAATTTTTCGGTTTTTCCGTGTCCATCCCAAAAGAATATTTATATGCGAAAATTTCAAATATAATTTTTCTTAATAAAATTATTCGTTAGATATTGGCATAAATATTTGTATGATTCTCGATCATTATCAATTATATAATTAGAGGATAATTTCCAAAAAAACTAGAATAAAACACTGAAGACTGGGCACATTAGTAATAACATATTTGGCATGTCAGCTGAAATGTGCAACCTGCATCTTGGAAAAATGAGTTCAAATGGAAGGAAGATTTTTTCCAGAATATTACAAACAGAATATGATCAGTGACCTCGCCATTATTTTATACATCTTGATTATAAGTTTTATATTCAATCAAACCTTCCATATGTTATTATGTTTCCTTATCATTCAATTCGATATTTGTTGAGAGCAGTCGTTGATCAGGGTGTGCGATACGTTCCTTAGAAGAATATAACAATTCTGACATTTTCAGTAGATACCAAATCAAAATATGATCAGTTATCAAGCCATCTTATCGGTTTTACAGTATGTTCCTAAATTGAAGGTACAAACGAGAAGGGGTGCTTACTTATGAATTAGGTCAAGAAAAAAATCTCCACAAACATGGGTCTGCAAACGCTTCATTTTCGATGCAGGTTGTTAAAGTTTGAATTGGTTTCTAGCTTTTTCTTGACAGCATCTGCATTTCTCAAGATATTCAGCTCAAAGATATTATACTTGAGGAAAAAACTTCACACTTCAACACCTCGAAACACATCTCGAAGCGTTTTCGGACCCATGTTTATGAGGCTCATTTTCGATATCATTCAACCTTCTGCCTTCCTACCTGCAATGCAGAAAAATCCCAATATGTAACTTTCATATTGAAAAAACACAATTAAATCAACTATCTTATGTTCCATTTTTCTTATCATTGAACATTTGAACTGACAATATTTCTTGAGAGTGAGTATTTGTGATAGCTAAAACATTATATGATTTTTATAATAAAATTTCAGTAACATTGCAAAAATATAATGTGCAATCGCAACAATTATTTTAGATATCTCAATTATAAGTTTCATATACAATGGAAATCTTTTTTTCTTATCATTTGTCTTAAAATAATTGTTGAGACCAGTGTTTGTGGAAAATACAAGAATATTACAATATTAATATATATAATATGAAAAAAAAAAGTTCACAGAATAAATTATTTTATTTAATTATGTAATTTGATATCTATACAAAACATATTACCTATTGGCAGGAACACACTGCCATCTATCTAATGTCCTAATCCTTTTTGCATCTCAGATAATGTTTTTCCAACATTGGCGCGATTCTGTAAGATTCGCTTCACAAAGCGAAAGCAGAGGATAACAAAGAAACGACGAATTACCAGAGTATAGGAATACGAGTCGTTTTTCGTTGGGCTTCAATTCCCGCTTTACAATATTTTTTTTTTGGCAAATCAACTCAAATGATACGAATTAAATAAACAGTGATCGGTTTCGCTTACAGAATCATACCACAGGATCAATTGAAGATGAAGTTTACGCGCGTTAACTACATACCTCTGTAGATTCAGGGACAATTCGTGGCTGAGGAAATGTATAAGGAAAAGTCTAAGAGGAACGATGGATCTGGACGAATAAACTAGATTTGGGATTCAAAAAAATCTTCCAATCTTTGATATTGAATGATCAAGAACCTGTTTAGTTCTCAGCGGGCATCCCTATGAGGCACTGACGCCTTAGAAAAGGGCCTAGTGAGAGTCCATTAATTTAAACAGGATAGAAATTATGCCATCTCAGGTTTAGTGTATCATCACATCTCGAGAGCTCGAGATATAATATATCAACCACCACCAGAAAATTGGCACTGTATCAGTCACACCATTTCCAAAAAAGAAAATAATGATACGTCCAAGTCAATTCAAGTATGTATGTACATATATTCTAGTTTGGAGGAACAAATTGAAGTCGTTTTTTCGAATAACTGCCTGGAAGAGGCCAGAGGAAGGACTGGCCGATACAACGTAACGAAGATGTTTATTTCGTTCTATCGCGAGAAATTTTCAAGCATAAAAATAAGTTTTTCCGTAATATCTTCTTGGTTTAGGTTTTCTGTTTTTCATTGGAGGTCTGAAACTATCGAAACAATCCTGAGGGCTGATATATTCCAGAATTTTATCTATACAAGGTTCAGGTAATGTGTATTCGAAAATTTCAGTTAGTAAAATTAACATTTCTGCTAAGTTTAGGACTTTTACGCATTCCTCTATCAATTCATCTTCATAAAGACGACTTCTCTTAGTTATCATTTGGTTAATAGCGTCGGCAACATATTGATTCGTGGCGCATTTGACAACTTTTCTATAATTCGTTGCCAGGTCTTTGTAAGTGAAATTAGTTCCAGGTATTCTTTCATTTAACTTCGACAACTCCGCCACACATTTTCTGGCGAGACTCCTGAACTTCGGATGTTTTTCGAATGAATACAACATAAGATCCTTCTCCTGATACCTGCCCATCAACCTTGGAGTTATATGTTTTATCAGAATTTCAGCCAATTCTAACCTGTTGCTTCTAAGCGCCGTGTCCAAGACAGTGTCGTCATAATGGGTCAAAGCGAATACATTGGCCCCCTTTCTCAACAAAATTCTCACAAAATTCTTACAAGAAGTTCTGAATTTCTTGTCGTATTTGCCGAACTTGAAATTATAGGAAATTTTATGGAGGGGGGTGAAGCCATACAAATCTGGCCTATTAACATCGCATCCATTTTTCACCAAAAGTTCGAATGTTTCGTAATTGAAATATTGCTGTTGAGCAAGTCGGTTAAGGGGGGTGTCCCCCTGATCGTTCTGGGAATTGACATCTGCATTATACTTGATGAGATCTCTCACAGCAGATTCAGAGTTGTTATACACGGCTGCTAAATGAAGGGCAGTATTGCCGTCGGACATTTTCGCGTTAACGTCACAGCCATAATCCAGCAGCAAAGGTGCCATACAATAGTTGTGCGCAATTATGGCTACGTGAAGAAGGGTCATATTGTCGGGGTACCTTTGATGTACATCTGCATTCCTATCGAGACAATATTTGGCCAGTTCCTTTTCACACTGAGACACCGCATAGTGCAGTGGGCTGAACCCTTCAAAAAGTGTGTCGATATCTTCTAGATATTGGGCAAATATCATCATAACTTCGGCATCTGAAATGAAAAACTAATCATCAATTAATACAATAGAGGGAATATTTTTGAGTGTAGGAAATTTATATTAGGTTGGGGAAAAAGTAATTTCGTATTCTGCGCCCTTTTTACTCAACTAAGTATATCTCGTTCGATTGGTCTCATCACGTCTCACGATACGGCGTTGTAAAGGTGTGGTTTTATACTACAAATGCTTTTTTTACAGTTTTGCGCTTGATCGATTCAATCGCGAACAATCGTGTGTCGAGTATGAATGTTTCAAAGCAAGAAATTCGCCATATTTTAAATTCTTACTTAGCTTCAAAAGAATATTTTCAATATGGAATCAACACATCCAAAAATTATTATGTCAGCGGGGCCGTGGCGCAGTGGTTATTGCATTCGACTTTGGTGCCGGTCTCCTTGATCGGTCCCGGGTTCGAATCCTCCGGTCGGGAAAGAAATTTTCTGACATGGAGCACAGTTCCACCATTCACTGTTGGGTAAACAATTAACAGTGCTGTGCCTCAGGTGGCGTAAGGACACAGTAACAAAGCCTACACAGAACACAACCGGGTCTCCTAACTCGCACAAGCTCTGAACTCTGAGCTTCTGAGGGGTCTCACAGAGACCTAGGAGAGTCGGGATATAAACAATATACAATGTAAACATACGACTAGAATTCATCAACATAAAAAAATTAATTATTGATTATTGAAATTACTTAATGAATGTACCTTAAAGGTGGAGGTGGATGCTATTTTGAAAAGGAGTGTTAGGTACTCTAAGAAAAGAATAATAAAGTTTTTAAACGCATGTGTGGAATTTCTACAAACTCTATGTTCCGAATTTGAATTTTGAATCTTCGAAATATGCACATGATATTATGATACCTACAAATAGAGGGACTGTTTGTGTAAGGTCTTTAATTTTTTTCAACGTTGATGGAAGGAACAAGTGGCTAGTAGGTACCTAACTTAATGGGCATTGTTAAGGCACATACAAATTGCAGATGACCATGCACTTCTAAAAAAAAACAAGCAGGTATATTGCGAAGATTATTGAACTTTTATAAGGAATTGGATGTTGGTGGGTATAATTTTTTTGAAATCAGGAAACTGAATTGATTTCAATATATTGATATATTCTTATTTTTTCATCTGAGAAGAGCACTTAGACACTTACCACCGTTTTTGAAGGCGTGCAGTGCAATTGATTGCCCGTCAAAATGGTTCATCATCGGATCCGCTCCATAGGAAAGAAGAAGCTCCATGATTCTTTTTTCGGCACTTGTGTTCAGCTCCCATATCGTTTTTGTCACAGCAGCAAGTGGAGTGAGACCTATTGAATTGACGCAGTTCACGTACGAAGGAAATTCCTCTAACATTTCCTTCAATACTTCAAAGTTTCCCCTTTCTGCATGGTAATGTAACTCGAATTCACAGAAATATGGAAAGTTATCGGGTTCCAAGAATTCACTATGTCGTATTTCATTGTTATTCCTCATCTTGGTACAACAGAAGGCAGAAAGTCACCTAGAAAAACAACTGATGAAAATATAAAATCTGATAGAGCTTCACGGGAGAACGGGGCGTATATGCAGCGTTGCCAACGCAGAACTCCTGGAGTCTGTGGGGCTACACGTCGTAGATGCGATAGAACTCAGAACATATTCTTCAACTGACAGTAGTGATTTGTGGTTTTATTTATGTCGATTCAGGGGGTCCATAACTTCTAAACTGAAATAAACTGCTTGGTTTTTTAATAATATTGTTCAGCCGACAAAAGTACGTGATTAATATCGATTTTTTTTGCGATACCTACTGGTATCCTGTTCCGGAAAAGTTGAGAAATTTGCAGAGAAATATTTGGAAACAAGGTCTGTATCACCAATCGACCTACCTCAATTTATGCACCCCAGATGGTCTCTCCAATTTTTTCCCTTAGATCAAGACTAAATGAAGAATAGGTACTAGCGTTAACTGTAGGCTCCAGGACACTAAAAGGTCAGGAGATGAGATTTTTTTTACAGTTCCAATGAAATTAGGTTAATTCAACATGATATCGACTAAACACTTATTTAATAAGATCGAGACTAGTACGTATTAATCGATTTCTCACGAAAAAGTAAGATCTAAGAAGAAAGTTTTACCGAAAATAATTATCTCTATATAACAATTTTTCAGATTCAAGAATAAGTATGAACTCATTGACGCACCATATTCTCCAGGTCTGGTGAAAATTCATTCAGATCAACATTTCACCTAGGGTAGGTTCTAGTTCTAAGAGCTTTATTATGTGACTAAATTGACACTTTGACAGGCAAATAAAAATGATCAATACTCATCACTGAAACTTCATATCCTTGAGACTATTCTAAATCGTAAAGTTCGACAACGGTGCACTGGTAGATGCATTGAACTCGGTATGGATTAAAGCCTAGGCGCATGCACATCCGCAGCTTGCAAGAGTATGGACAGTAGGACTAGTAGGAGGAACGGAAAGCACTGAAAGAACAGATGGGGAGAGAAATGACGAGGGTGGTATTGATGATTTGAAATGCATTTGGGGAAGATCGAATCAAGCTTTGTTTTCTTGTATGCAGATATCATTCGATTTCTATCCAGGTCATTTCGATCAAGCATTCGAATAATAACAACTATGTAGGTATGTATTGGTGTTGACCTCGATGTTAAGCTGACCTTCGATTAAGCCAGGCATTTAAGTGTATTTTACAAAATGAAACATATTGTAACATCCCAAGAGAAACCGAACTTTTTTCAAATTTATTGAGGAGTTCCGCAAGGAAGTGTGCAGTGTTCTAGGAATTTTACGGATGACAAAGTATAATATACTGATCAAGAAAAAACATCAAATAACAAAATCACCTCAGTATCTTCCAAAGATGTTCGAAAAGAAGGGAAATAAAAGTGTCAAATGAAACAGCCATCCTCCCGAAATATTATATGTAAAATATGTAGGGAATAAGATGAAAATAAGGAAGTTTTATGTACATTCGAAATGTCTGCCATTTGCTAAAGATTAGAGGTAGGAGATTGAAACAAAGTGCATTTTATATAAAAAATGTGCAAGTTTATTGAGCATGAGTCAAGTTTTCAATTATGGTAGATAATGTCCGATAAATGACATCCTTGTTTATTCATACAATACATTGCTCGAGGGGCTCGGCAATGTTGCGCATCACGTGGTTTGTCGACATACCTTTGATAACAACAGGAACGATTTTCTGATCGAATGTTGAAAACAGGATCCACCCTGATATCGGACTAGGCTCATTAGTCATTTTCATCGAACGGGTATGGGAATAACAAACAAAATGGGCGTTTTTGGGCATCTCTTAGTCTAAAAAAGTTGCACCAACACCAACATCATAATAAAAAGATAACTGTTTGGCGAGCTTTGTGAAATGTTGGGATGATTGGGCCTTATTTTTGAATGAAGAACCACAGGAAGGAGCATAAGGCTCGAAAAAATGGTACCAAACTGGTTCTTGCATATGGCCGATTCGTATTTCCGGATTGCAGTGGCGTAGAGTATTTTAGTAGGGTAGAAACTAGAAAACTTCCATTCATTTTAGTTGTTATTAATAATTTCAAACATTGACCGAAGAATATTTCTTTTTGGGTGAGCTCTCGCAAATCAATAAAACATTACGAGAATTATTTAATTTGCATTATTTATTTATTTTTCATTTGCAAGGATGTAATGGACAGTTTCAAACCTGAAATAAAATGAAAAACAAGGGAGGAGGACGAACAAAAGAATAGAAAATATATGAAGATACATTCGCATTGCCCTCTAAATCAAATTTATTTTGTATACATATTTCTGATATTGTCACCTTCTATTGCATTCTCACAAATTACAAATATAATTAATTCTCGTTGTGGGGTATGCCATACAGACACATTTGATCAACAATAACCGCGTATACTTTATTAGCTAGCAGCTCCAACTTTATCAGTTGAGACCATTTTCGGCTCAAAATTTACAAAATACGATTTATCAAAATAATATGATGAAAACTGAGAAAAAACAAAAACCAATCTCAACCTTATTCATGTTACGCCCGTGTGCGTCTGTTTACGATGTTGGTGAAGAAACACCACACTGATGAGTCATAACTGGCCGTTCGATATGGCTGTTTCCGTCTCGCTCTTATACGAAGAAAAGTAGTCCAATGCACCTTCCTATTGTTCTTTTTTCAACGAGCCTTTTCGTTCTACTTTCACGAGGTCTATATCATTTTGTCACGATGTCTGCATTTTTCGAATTTTGAGCCGAAAATGGTCTAGATCGACAAGGTTCGACTCACTGATGACGAACCCGTCGAAAAATTCGAGTCTGTCCGTCCGGCCGTGAGCACGATAACTTTCGAACGGAACGACGTAGAGACTTGAAATTTTTGGTATGGGTTCAGTTCCCGAATGCCGCAGTTAAATTTGTGGATGAGCAGAATTTCACGAGGGGTTCCGTAAATATGGCCGTTCGAAATTTTGTTCTCCTGATTACTTCGAAGCTACTGATTCGATCGAGATGAAATTTTGCACTCAAGTGGAAAATGACGCGTTCAAGCTACATTTTGTCCAGATCGCATGACTAGAACCATAGAAACCATAGAAAATTATGACTTTCGAACGGAAAGGCCTAGGGACTTTCAGAATAGGTGCATCTTGAACGTCGCGGTCTCGTCCATAAATGAGCAAAATTAGACTAGGGGTTCCTGAAATATGGCCGTTCGAAATATTTTTTTCTTGATAATTTCGAAACTACTGATTGGATTGGAATGAAATTTTGCACATAGAATAATGTATTCAAACTACGTGCGAAATTTTGTCCAGATTGCATTACCAAGACCATAGCTACAGTAGAAAATGCTAGCGAATTATCGAAAAAAAAATTAGTCATCTGAAGCACTAACGTGAAGTCTGGAGTTTCGCCTTAGTTTGAGAATTTTTTTTACAGCTGTCAAAAATTTTTTCAATTGGTTCCTAAAACTGTAAAATGCGAATCTATCTACAAGCTGTATGAACGAGCGCTCAAAAGCTCCTGACTTCACAGCAGTGCTTTTCTCGCTTCTTTGATGATAAAACAGAGCAAACAATTACTGTAAGTTCAGAGCGCTATCCGGATAGGTTCAATAATTTTTTCGCTCTCTATTCAAAGGACAACGAATTGTAAACTGACCCTATATGGTTTCATCAAGACGCCCGACCTCATCCTGAGTGTTTTTCTTGTATGTGATGAAGAAAGTAATGCCGAGCGCCTCTAAGAATCTTTAAATCGACAATGGAGTCATTTAGCGGCAATTATCTGTCACGATAATTTATTTCGAAGAATTTTTTACGTTCATTTAGAGCTGAAGCTGTATGATTGAACTATGGGGGATGATTGCCTTTCACGAAGGTCCTGTAGTGATGGTGTAGTGGACATTTGAAAATCGTTGAAAAAAATTTGGCTGAAAAACTCTTCCGTTCGAAAAGCAACAAGTTTTTTCGTTTTAAAGTTGAATTTTGAAGGACAAAAGCAATTATTTTTCAAAATTAGCAAACGAGCATGGTGTAAAGGTGATTGATTCTCCTTCAAGAGACTCATTCGGCAACAGAAGAAAATCTTCGTGAAATAGGCGTTTCAAAATGTTATGTTCTCTTTCTGATTCATTCTTGGGAAGGGTGGTTGATTTTGAATAGAAACATAGCATAAATAATTTTTTGTTCGTTCATTCTTTCTGCTCTCCTTTTCTTCCTTTTCAGATTTGGTTTTCGGATACCTAGGAGAAGTCTCTCGTTAATGAAATTGAAGAGGTAGGAGAAATTTTGTTTTTGATGGAAAATAAACCCTTTCACATTATTTCTACAAAATAAGCTCCATCATCGTTTTCTGAAGCTTAAATATTGAGCACACTCCGAATGTGGTCATCTGCGCTGCGCCACCCTGAAACATACCAAATACACTTATTCAAATTTTTCTACCTTATACTGAATCAAAAGTGACAGTAGGTTGTAGGTTGCAGTAGTTGATGTGAAGTTGTTATTCAAATCGGGATGGTAGGAAGTAGGGACTATTTGAGATGGAGAATATAAAAGGGAATTATTCTTTCAAATGAATTTGAGAAAAGCATCGTTGTGTACCCTGAAACATACCACATACTCTTATTTAAATTTTTTAAACTTAATACTGAATCAAAAGAGAAAGTAGGTTGCAGTAGAGTTGATATGAAGGAGTGTTATTCAAACTGGATGGTAGGGACTACTAGAGATGGAGAATATAAAAGGGCATTATTCGTTCAAATGAATTTGGGCAAAGTATCGTTGTGTACCCTGTAACATACCATATACATTTATTCAAATTTTTCAACTTAATACTAAATCAAAAGAGAAAGTAGATTGCAGTAGTTGATGTGAAGGAGTGTTATTCAAACTGGATGGTAGGGACTATTACAATATATATTACAAATGAATTTGGGCAAAGCATCGTTGTGTACAGAAGCCATTCTGAGATAGTATAGATTTATAGATTCTTTATTGGTGTTTTACATTATTCAATGTTTACACAGGTCAGTTGTAATACCTAATTGCACATTCAAAAATATAATTTATAAAAACATTCAATATCATATGGTTCCCAGTCTATCGAAAACTTGGAAATCTCTCAATACCATAAATGTCATTCTTATGGGAAGCACATTATAGGATTGAAACTACAAAAATTTGAAACCACTCTGCGACCTCCTCAATAATATCTCCTCAATAAATATATGGGATACACAGATCATTATTCTTCCTCGTATTATACCAGTGAACTTAAGATCTTAGTATTTTTCTTTCAGATTAATTTTGTGCAGATAAGAGATTCTCCAATATGAACAGTCCAGGCAATGGCAATAAGCCTAGCCTTCTGAAAATACCTTCACAACAGGCTCTATGAGAGTTGTGATCATCTGGTCTAAGGGTGGGTGACTAACATTAAGCTTTATTTTTGACACTTGGTCGAAACCATTGCTAGCAAAATTCTCAATAATCCTTTTATCAATGAATTGATTTGACGAAACAAATGCCTACATTTTGTGTAAAGTATATGGGAAGCCAGCATCTATTTTTTATGATTTCATCATTTTATTAGCTTGCAGGGCAATTTTTGGAATTTGTTCTATTTATCACACAGTTTTGTTACAATAAATGCCGAAATTTTATATAAACTGGGTGTTATTCATGTGCGAAGCCAGCATTATATACGCCTATACAAATTCTTTTCATGAAGCATTTTGCTAGCTTGCCAGGTACAATTCTTTCATTTATCTCCAAATTTTGATAAAACAGAAACTCGAATTATGTGTTATTTATGCCTGAATCCAGTTTTTTTGTGTGCTTATTCGTTTGATATAGAATTGAGCTAACTTGTCAGGCAAGCTCACAACATTTTAAATTACGTTGAAATCGGAAATTCTGTAATTCACGTATGAACTTACGAATCAGAAGGTAGGTAACATAAATCATGAGAGTTTCTAATTAGCGTACGATTAACAGATTAAGTGACTTTTCCTTGTCAATTAGGGAATGAGTCAATTAACGAATTGATCTCTCTTTATTTTATTATAAAATACCATATAACATATATCTAGAATAGCCTTTAGCACATACGTGAAAAACCCCATTCTGGCTATACAAAATCTGGTATTCAAAAATTATAATTTCAAATCAATAGGGAAGGGGCAGTTTTTTCCTATAGGACACAAGTTTTTGTTTCACTAGAAAGTGGTCGTATTTGAACCAGATTTTGGTACGGCTTTCCTTTCAAATTCGTAAAACATTGCTTATTTCTGGGCAATTATACCTCAACACGAGCAGTAAATCAGATTTATTGAATTAATTTCACCAAAGATTTTTCAATTTATGTTTATATGGAAGGAAACGAGTAATTCTTCAATAATGAAATTCCGTATGAACGTGAATCATACACAGGAATAGGATACAGTTAATTGAGTTTTCAATCGAATTCGATTGGACATTTATTAGACTTTCGATATTTTAGAGCCCTCCGCCAATGTTGAACTGCATATTAGGTATGTAACACAATCTGGCCTGAATTTGACTGAAGCATATTCGAAATTCAAGTCAATGAGCATGGTGACAAAATTCTCAACAGAAAAAGAATAGTGAATAGGAATAAATTGCTTCTCACATAAATTACACATAATTTTGGTCTTTTTTTAATCGAAATCGCGTGATAAATAAATGAGTTATTCAGAATTGCGTCAAGGTGCACAAAAATCGCGGGATTCACACATAATTATGGTTTTGATCGATTGTGTCGAATTGGTTGTGCTAGCTTTATGAGGGTGGGTGAATCACATAAACCTTCTAAGCAAAGGAATGGAAAATACAAGTTATTAACTGTAAACTTTAAAATGAAATATTTTATACAAAAGATTATATGATAAGATTTCTGCTCAATATATGATACTGATACATATTAAAACTTGTGGATATTTGGAAATCCACAAAATTGTGAAAACGTCGGAATGAACTGAAATTATTTATTCAGTACATCATTCCTAAGTGTACTCCAGCTCCTCTTTGGAAGTAAACGTTTGGGTTGCTGTTGCTGCTCATTGTTTGCTCCAACGTGGTGTAGACATTTCCATCGTCTGGACTGAGAAAAACGCCACCTGTAAAATAATTCTCAATTAGTCCAAACAAAATTGAGAATGAAATAATGCACTGAACGAGATTTTCTATTTTATTTCAATTCAGGAAAAAATCAATATTCAAGGTTGCTGACACGGACGTTAAAGGAAAAAAAAAATATCTCCTAGTTTTAAACAGATTTATAAAAATTTTTTTTATTTTTTAATTATTTATATCCAGGCTCTCGAAGGTCTCTGTGAGACCCCTCATGGTTTGTTACGAGAAACAATGAGGAATGATAAGTGTAACTGTCGTTGAGAAAACTCGCACAACCGTTTATTTCTAGAGAATATGAGTAACTAAGATGAAATACTCATCCATCAATGAACTGGCTGGCTTTGCATCTTTTTCGTTACAAAATATAAATTTTTTTTCAGAGTTAATTTATGCTCGAAAGCATTTCATTTTCCTTTCCCCGATCATTGCGGAATAGAGAATTGTGCGAAAAAAATGTGTGAAAGTTGTCGATTTTGAGGAAAAGTGCAAATAGGGGGAGAGAAGAATCGTTTTTGCGTAACATTAGATAGAAACCCTTTTTTGAGCGCTCGTTCTACTTACACGAGACGAGAGGGCTATATCATTTCGTCACGATGTTTGTATTTTTCGAATTTTGAGCCGAAAATTCCTTGAATTCGGAAATTAGGGAGAGCATTGACATATTTTCCCAGATCGGAAAAAGTCCGATCACATTATGGTCCGTGGTCTGGAAATACCACTTGGGTGGATATTTCGAACAATCGAACCTATTCGAGGTTTGCTCAATGAATTAGTTGTTATTGGATGTTTTTCAACACCCTAGTTCAATTTTCTGAACTAAAGAGAGTTCGGAACGAAACTCTATCAGTTTGTCATTTCAGTCACGTTCTCAGAATGGACGAAAATGTGGTTGGAAAATTTTTGTCGAAAGGAAAAACAAACAATCGAAGCGACCAACAAAAAGAGGTTAATTTTGCATTATAATTCAGTTCTTAGCAGTTTAAAGTTTCGAGCGTCCAGCAGTCTAGCTCATCAGGAAGTTAGTTTGAAATCGATTGCAAAATTTTTACCCAACATAGATTCAGATGACACATGTACAGAAAAGAAAGCAAGGTAATAAAAAACGTAATGAAATATGGAAAGCCATATTTTTCACTGAATGTGATATCTGGTGTTCTCATTCCAATATCCAAACCTCTCAGGTCATCGGTTAAGTAATTGTCCCGTATAAATGAAATGCACAAAAAAAATTGTGATTGGAATTTATACGAGATGTTAGATCAGAACTATATCGGACAACTTCCACAAAAACAAAGCAACTGGAGAAAATATTATATTATGTTAACCCATTCCCTCCCACCGTACTCATTTGAGTACACTTCAAATTTCACTCTGCTAGTGAACTCTCTTGCAATTTTTCAAAGTTTTGAGAACCTTCTTGTGTTATACGATAAACCTGGAGCCTGTAATTCCGAGGTTTTTCAAAAGATACGACAGAATACTAAATTATTGAGTGTACTTTCTTTCCAAACGCGTCGCAACCTACCTAGCAGAGTGAAATTTGAAGTGTACTCAAATAAGTACGGTGGGAGGGAATGGGTTAAATAGATATTTTTACAAGGAAACATGTCCACAATTGAGTGTTATAAAAATTACGAAAAGCACTGCCGTGAAGGCAGGAGCTTTTGAGCGCTCGTACATGCACCTTGTAGGTTGATTCGCGTTTTCCAGTTTTAGAAATCAATTGAAGGAATTTACGACAGGTGTCAAAAAAATTCTGAAACTTAGGCGAAACTCCAGACTTCATGTCAGTGCTTCAGCTGATCAATTTTTTTTCAATAATTCGCTAGAATTTTCTACGGTATCTATGGTCTTGGTGATGCGATCTGGACAAAATTTCGCACGTAGTTTGAATACATTATTCCTCAACTAGGTGCATAATTTCATTCCAATCCGATCAGTAGTTTCGAAACTATCAGGAAAAAAATATTTTAAACGGCCATATTTACGGAACCCCTAGTCTTATTTCACTCAATGATGAACGTGACCGCGATATTCGCGATCCAAACCCACCCTGAAAATTTCAAGTTTCTAGGCCTTTCCGTTCAAAAGTTACAATTTTTTATGGTTTCTATGGTTCTGGTTATGCGATCTGGACAAAATTTCACATGTAGCTTGAACACCTCATTTTCCATTTGAGTGCAAAATTTCATCTCGATCGAATCTGTAGTTTTCAAGTAATCAGGGAAACAAAACTTTGAACGGCCATATTTACGGAATCCCTGGTGGAATTTGGCCCATTAACGAACTCAACCGAGGCATTCGGGAACTGATCCTACACTGAAAATTTCAAGTATCTAGGTTGTTCCGTTCGAGTTATCGTGCTTACGGCCGGACGGCTGGACGGACAGACTCGAATTTTCCGACGGATTCGTCATCAGTGAGTCGAACATAGTCGATTGAGACCATTTTCGGCTCAAAATTCGGAAAATACAGACATCGTGACGAAATGATATAGCCCTCGTGTAAGTAGTACGAGCGCTCAATAAGGGTAAGCGTCCATATGCCCGAATCGCCACTTTCCCGCTTCGGCCGGCTACCCCCTCTACTCGACAGCCCGAAATAATTCGAATCAGCACCGATCGCAGCTACCAGCGCATGAGCACAAGACGATAATCGAATACAAATAGCAGAAGATGGGCACAGATAATTGAAGGTATATTCCTTTTATCTATGTAGATGAGAAGCAAGCACTTCCACATGAGTTAGGAACAATATTTTTCCTACTAACGTAAATGAAACACTTTCACGGATAGTTCTCGTCTTGATACTGACGTTATCAAAAATTTTCGTGTTGAAATTGAAGTTGTTGGAAATTATCTTCTGTAGACATCCCTTGTCGAAATCCGAAGTTATTATTCGAAAGAATATTGTGCTGATCCATAAATGCTACCATACCTACCTTGATTAGTTTTTTAAAGATCTTCGAAATATTGGACGCAAGGGTAACTGGTCTATAATTATTGATATTTGTTTTATTTCCTCCGTTGTGTAATGGTTTTACTAACCCCAGTTTTAAAACTTCTGGAAAACAAGCTTTCTCGAAACAATTATTCACCAAATAGACGAGAGGTTCTGATACTTCCTCTTTCACTTGTTTCAGAACTTCCGAACGAATTCCATCATATCCAGTAGATCTTTTCGACTTGAGACTATTAATAATTTTTTCGATTTCATCGGAGTTTGTGGGGAATTAAAAAGAAGTTTCACTTGTTTGAATTTTTTTTCCGTGAAATCTTCTGGTTCCGTTATTTCGTTGGCATATCTTTCTCCTAGTCCGCTGAAATAACTATTGAAAGCATCACTTATTTCCTGATCATCTTCGACAACCGAGTCATCCTCTAACTTAATATATTTAATTTGTGTTTGTTTTCTTGAAGTATTTTGTACACAATTCCACAGGGCTCCTGGTTCGTTCTGATTACTTTCGATGCATTTCATGAAATATTCTTGTTTAGCCTGTAATATTGATTTATGTAATTTTTTTGAGCGCTCGTACTACTTACACGAAGGCTAGGTATATCATTTCGTCACGATGTCTGTATTTTTCGAATTTTGAGCCGAAAATGTTCTCAATCGACAAGTTTCGACTCACTGATGACAAATTCGTCGAAAAATTATTCGAGTCTGTCCGTCCGGCCGGCCGTCCGTCCGTATACACGATAACTTTCGAACGGAATGTCCTAGAAATTTTCAGGGTAGGTTTGAATCTCGAATGCTGCGGTTAAGTTCGTTATTGGGCAAAATTCGCCGAAGGGTTCCGTAAATATGGCCGCTCGAAATTTTGTATTCCCGATGACTTCGAAACTACAGATTCGATCGAGATGAAATTTTGCACTCTAATGGAAAATGAGGTGTTCAAGCTACATGCAGAATTTTGTCCAGCTCGCATCACCAGAACCATAGAAACCATAGAAAATTGTAACTTTTGAACGGAAACGCCTAGGGACTTGAAATTTTCAGGATAGGTGTGGATCTCGATTGTCGTGATCACTTTTATCTATGAGCAAAATTATACGAGGGGTTCCGTAAATATGGTCGTTTGAAATTTAGTTTTCTCGAAAATTTCAAAACTACAGATTCGATCGTGATGAAATTTTGTATACTAATGAAGAATGATATATTCAAGCTACATTTCTCTAGATAGCATGACCAGAACCATAGAAACCATAGAAAATCATAACTTTCGAACGGAAAGGCCTAGGGACTTGAAATTTTCAGGATAGGTGTAGATCTGAAATGTGGCGTTCACGTTTATCAATGAGCAGAATTATACTAGGGTTCCGTAAATACGGTCGTTTGAAATTTTGTTTTCTCGATAATTTCGAAACTACGGATTCGATCGAGATAAAATTTTGTAATTTAAACGAGAATGATATATTAAAGCACCATTTTGTCCAGATCGCATGAGCAGAACCATAGAAACCATAGACAACTATAACTTCCGAAGGGAAAGGCCTAGGAAATGTCGCAGTCACGTTCATAAATGAGCAAAATTAGACTAGGGGTTCCGTAAATAAGGCCGGTCAAAATATTTTTTTCCTGATAATTTCGAAACAACTGATTTGATTGGAATGAAATTTTGCACCTAGCTGAGGAATAATGTATTCAAACTACGTGCGAAATTTTGTCCAGATCGCATCACCAAGACCATAGATACCGCAGAAAATTCTAGCGAATTATCGAAAAAAAATTGGTCAGCTGAAGCACTGACAAAGTCTGGAGTTTCGTCTGAGTTTGAGAATTTTTTTAACATCTGTCGAAAATTCCTTCAATTGATTCTTAAAACTGGAAAATGCGAATCTACCTACAAGATGGATGTACGAGCGCTCAAAAGTTCCTGACTTCACGGCAGTGCTTTTCGTAATTTTTTTTAATTCAGAATATTCCTCTTTGAGTTCAGTGTTACTCGGTTTCTTTTTGATTTTTTTGTACATTTTCTGTTTTTCCTTTATATCTTTCAATATTTTTGGAGTAATCCATTCTTTCTTAATTCTCTCTCTGTTTTTTCTGCGGATTGAAGTTGTATTTGTTTCTATATAATTTTGTATCTTATTGATTGAAAACATGAATATCGAGTGCAGTATTGTCAGAAGCAACAAAAAAACTTGTGGTAGTGATATTTTAGGGGAAAGGAATCAACTTACGGAATGATTTTTCAAATTCTACAAATTAATTTTTTCAGAATTTCTACCTTGAAAAGTTAGAAGGGTGAGGCAAACTTTTGATTAATTAACATGCCCACATATCACCAAATATTTACTATGGAAAAAATCACATCAAAACTTTCATATTATTTTTGGAGACCTATCCAAAATCCAAGGATACCTACTTACCACACACAATCATTCGCAATGAATTTTTTTGAAATCTTTGTAAAGCATCTCCCCATATCTTTTTTATGTGATTTCAATAGACTATTCTAGAGCGGTTTTTAGCATAAACCTGAATCTTGAATTTTATCGATATAGCGTCAATCGTCTCCGAGTGAATAGGTCGTCAAATACGGACAGGAACTGAGAGGGTAACCCTCTCTTGTGATTTTGGCAACGAAACCCTTAAAATTAACTGAAAAAAAAAGGATGGTTTCGGGGGTTGCAGTACGTTTGGAAATTAGTGGTATCTATTATGAAGAGCCGCTTCAATTTTGTCGACATTGAGGAATAAATTTCCCTCTAAAATAATCATTTCCTTCGATACCTTCGTATAACCCCTAGAAATCAAAGTAAACTTTTGTCGGACGTATGGTTAGACCGCAAGAATATTAAATTCACCTTGTTAATTATCCTACCATACCATTTATTTGAAATTTATTGAGAAGTGTTATGTGGCAACTCCATAATGAAATGGACAATAAGATAAATAAGACAATACGATCCTGAAATAATTCAACTACATTAATGGGGAAACTTTCAAATTATTCGGAGTGATATAACCGAACTACAACAATACAATTATCAAATTCAAAGTAAAAGTTTCGATGCTTGGACACTTTCCTGACGTAGAAATTACTTCAAGCACTCGTGCACAAGCTTCTCAGTATATGATACATACATTAATTCAGGTAATTTATTCACGCGAGACTTTTCATTCAATGCAAATTGGCAAACGCGTTGCATTGCATGCCTAATACAGAAAAATTATTAGCCGTATGATGGATGCGTAGGAGCAGTCATTCACTCGTGGCAAAAGCGACGGTACAGAGCCGTATATGTTCCATGCAAAATGAATTGAAGTTAACTTTTGATTTATTGACCATTCACTCGCGTAAACCACTCCGACCACCATGTCTGAACAATGAGCAACGGGTAGGATGAGAGAAAATTTATTACGATTGTTATTTGGAATGTTGATTTTAAGGCTTAGCGCAGACTGAGGAGGAAACTGCCCGACCATAAGAGCGTCAAAATCCCAAACACTGGAAAGGATTGTCGATTTATTCCACCTGCGTATTTCGTTCAAGTCCTTATACCAGATATTTGAACAGTATTATAACACCCTAAGGCGTTATGAGTGTAATTGTAGCAAACTGATCCTAATCAAAATATCAATGAATGTCATGCCAGCAAAAATAGGAAGAAAACGATAAGAGCAATAAACCGATTTGAAAATTAATTTTCATTTACATGAAATGAATTTTTCGTGAAGAATAAAATCTTGTATACACCACCAGCGTTACCAAATCCTAACGCCGATCGGGCAACATTTATCCCTCGGGCCACAGACCCTCCGGTTGAATGTTACCCTCTGGGATCTATATAACATACTAGGTGCATAAATTACTATTAAATTCGTCAAGGATAACGAAATCTACGAAACAGAAACGTTGGAGTACAATGATCCTACTTCTACAAACATAAATTCCTCAAGAGAAAAAGTTCGAAAATTTTCAGAAATTCTGGCAATTTTACAACGTTGAATTTGAAATGAAGTCTGATTACTTATAGAATGGAGCAAGCTTCGTTCGAAAAAATCTCATAACGGATGAGAACAAAATTGAAAAGGAACTGAAATTTCCAAAAATCTCGGAAAACACCAAGGTGGATTCTCCCCAATTCCAATAAACTTTTACAGGTAACAGAGGCTCACCTACTATGCAAATTCATCTATTGCTCGAAGAGAGTTTTGATGAACAATTTATCAAAAAAATTTGAAAAGCACTGCCGTGAAGTCAGGAGCTTTTGGGCGCTCGTTCATCCACCTTGTAGGTAGATTCGCGTTTCCCAGTTTCAGAATCCGAAAAAAAAAATTTTTCAAACTAAGGCGAAACGCTAGATGAGGTGACCAATTTTTTTTCGATAATTCGCTAGAAGTTTCTACTGTATCTATGGTCTTGATTATGCGATTTCGACAAAATTTCGCACGTGATTTGAATATATTATTATCCATCTATGTGCAGAATTTCATTCCAATCCAATCAGTACTCTCGAAATTATCGGGAAGAAAATATTTTGAACGGACATATTCACAGATCCCCTAGTCTAATTCTGCTCATTGATAAACGTGACCGCGACATTCGAGATCCCCACCTACCCTGAAAACCTCAATTCCCTAGGCCTTTCCGTTCGAAAGTTATAATTTTCTATGGTTTCTATGGTTCTATTCATGCGATCTGGACAAAATGTAGCTTGAATATATTGTAACGTGATCACCTTTTCAAGGCTTCACACGAGGCGCACAGTCTCTAAATTCCTACTTCGAGGAACTTCTCATGAATTGAATTTCTCATAAAGCTCAGCACATTTCTAGACATACCAAGAATGATCGTCGAACCACCGTAAACAGTGGGAAGAAATGCAATTCCGCGTTTCCCATGAGACTAGTGAAACTCGTGCCTAAAGTGCAAGTTCCAGAGTTCCCCACATAGGAACCGTAGTTCACTTTTTAAGAAAGACATTGTTGAGCGCTCGTACTACTTACACGAGGGCTATATCATTTCGTCACGATGTCTGTATTTTTCGAATTTTGAGCCGAAAATGGTCTCAATCGACTATGTTCGACTCACTGATGACGAATCCGTCGGAAAATTCGAGTCTGTCCGTCCGTCCGTCCAGCACGATAACTCTCGAACGGATCAACCTAGAGACTTGAAATTTCCAGTGTAGGTTCAGATCCCAAATGCCTCGGTTAAGTTCGTTAATGGGCCAAATTCCACCAGGGGTTCCGTAAATATGGCCGTTCAAAGTTTTGTTCTCCTGATTACTTCGAAACTACAGATTTGATCGAGATGAAACTTTGCACTCAAATGGAGAATGAGGTGTTCAAGCTACATGTGAAATTTTGTCCAGATCGCATGACCAGAACCATAGAAACCATAGAAAATTGTAACTTTTGAACGGAAACGCCTAGGGACTTGAAATTTTCAGGATAGGTGTGGATCTCGAATGTCGTGATCACGTTCATCTATGAGCAAAATTATACAAGGGGTTCCGTAAATATGGTCGTTTGAAATTTAGTTTTCTTGATAATTTCAAAACTACAGATTCGATCGTGACGAAATTTTGTATACTGATGGAGAATGATATATTCAAGCAACATTTCTCCAAATCACATGACCAGAACCATAGAAACCATAGAAAATCATAACTTTCGAACAGAAAGGCCTAGGGACTTGAAATTTTCAGGATAGGTGTGGATCTGAAATGTCGCGTTCACGTTCATCAATGAGCAGAATTATACCAGGGGTTCCGTAAATACGATCGTTTGAAAGGTTGTTTTCTCGATAATTTCGAAACTAACAGATTCGATCGAGGTGAAATTTTGTATTTTAATCGAGAATGATATATTAAAGCAATATTTTGTTCAGATCGCATGACCAGAACCATAGAGTTGTAACTTTTGAACGGAAAGGCCTAGGAACTTGAAATTCTCAGGGTGGGTTTGGATCGCAAATATCGCGGTCGCGTTCATCAATGAGCAAAATTAGACTAGGGTTTCCGTAAATATGGCCGTTCAAAATATTTTTTTCCTGATAGTTTCGAAACTACTGATCGGATTGGAATTGAATTTCGCACCTAGCTGAGGAATAGTGTATTCCAAGTACGTGCAAAACTAACTAACTAACTAACTGCAAAACAATTTTGTCCAGATCGCATCACCAAGACCATAGATACCGTAGAAAATTCTAGCGAATTATCGAAAAAAAATTGATCAGCTGAAGCACTGATATGAAGTCTGGAGTTTCGCCTAAGTTTCAGAATTTTTTTGACAGCTGTCAAAAATTCCTTCAATTGATTTCTAAAACTGGAAAATGCGAATCTACCTACAAGGTGGATGTACGAGCGCTCAAAAGCTCCTGCCTTCACGGCAGTGCTTTTCGTAATTTTTTTAAAGACAGTTCGTATTATAAGCTTTTGACATCCACTTGTAATCAACTCACGTTTTTCTGTATTTTAATCTGTAGATCTAGTAATACCTTATCTCATAGTTGTTTCGATTATTTTGGGAAGAAATGAAGTTTCTTTATAAAAACAGACTTTTGAAACAGACTTTTGAAATAAAAATTTCGAGTTCTCCATTTGAGTGCAAAATTCATCTCGATCGAATCAGTAGTTTCGAAGAAATCAGGTGTACCAAATTTCGAACGGCCATATTCACGGAACCCCGGAATTGAAATTCTACCATCAACGAACTCAACCGCGGCATTCAGGAACTGAACCCATACTGAAAATTTCAAGTCTCTAGGTCGTTCCGTCCGAGAGTTATCTTACTTACGGACGGCCGGACGGACACACTTGAATTTTTCGACGGATTCGTCATCAGTGAGTCGAACCTTGTCGATTGAGACCATTTAAGGCTTCAAAAAGGACATCGGAATGATATAACCCTCGTGTAAGTAGAACGAGCGCTCAAAAAGTCTGCTGCAACCCCAATCACAAATAATATTCCTACAAATAACATGGGAAAATATCGCAACTTCTAACGTAGTACGTGGAAACCGAGGTGGAAACTGACGACAAATTATCTGACAAAGTCAGTTTGAGATTTCTCGTTGCGAATATTACACCATAATGAATGATGAATTCATCTATCTATATTCTATACAGTATTCTCATGATGAAATCGATAAAATGGAATATCGTCTCGGTAATATGCATCAAGAGTTTTTACATGTTCAGAGATCACAGGTGGGTGAAAAGTAGGATGAATTGGAACGGATTCATGTCTGTGGAGCAGAAGAATTTTCATTGGATGAAGTAAATCGACCGTTCACTTACATGCAGAATTGCCGACGAATAACTGAAAGAATAATAATTCTTTATACTTTCTTGACTGGATTGCACGCAGGTTTACCTACATCTGAGAAAGGAAAGCATGTTTGACTCTGGCTGGATATTTGTTGATATGAATTCAGACAAAAATGATCAACCTATAGACTGTTGGTACTGCCCAGGAAGAAAAATTAAGTCCAAGCCATTTTTACAGCTCATACGCCTAATAAAAAAATTCTAAAAAGTCAGGAGCTTTTGCGCGTATTTTCGAATTCTTAGCCGAGTGGTCGCTCTGGTGGTCTTAATTTAAGCGTTATCTTTCTTGTGCTAACTTTTCGATCTAGACTTGGTCCATTCTATCCAGAATATTCCTCATTGGCGTCTTCTAGGTCTGATTTACCCCACTACGTCTGCAACTTTCGTCTATATAATGGCACTGCTGCGAACTTGAATGATTTTCATAGTTTTCATTTCGGAACTCTTTATCCGGTTCTTGAGCCTTCGGCATTTCACTAGTCTTAAATAGTAATTCTAAATTTTTTCTGCTGCTGAATATTAGCGAACTGAGGTGGTTGAATTTCATGACTTTCTCAAATCGTCGCCTTCAGGAGAAAACTGCGTAACCCCATTTGAAAAAATTATAGAGAAGAAACAAAGAACACTTTCAAAGTCAGTTTTTAAACATTATTTGTGTTGACTTATTGAAATATACGTAATTTTATTTATTTATTTGAAGAGAAATAAGGGTTTTTTCAAAAACTCATATTATTAACCCTGTTGCCGAACAGATTGCACAAAAATACCATTTCCTGAAAAATATGGAGTGACGTATAGAGTAGTTTTCTACGGAACACGACAAAATGCATTCTAATCTAATTAACAACGGTTTTTTCCGGTATTACTGGAGACTGTGTCTTTTATATTGAGATGAGATCAAAGATCAAAAACGAAGTGAAAAATGATCTTACGACACTTTAAGAGAAGGAGAATTATAATATATGGAATGAATCAAATTTCTCAATTGAGTGTAGTTTTTTGAACCAAATCGGAAAACTTAAGATTTCAAATTTCTTTTCGCTTGGAACTTGGAACATATTCTGAGTTGAATTTCTTTCCTACCCATTTTATTCATGCCTTTTATGAAGCGAGAATATTTCAGCAGGTTAGGGATAACAGTTTCTGACATACTTAAGTATTTATTTTGATTATTATTATCGTACGACCAATAGACCTTGAGGTCGCAGTGAAATGTAACCCCCTTAACTATCGTAGATACGATCCTTACCAATTTTCACATGGACCTTTGTGTCATTATTTTACTACATACTGCAAAGTTTCAATTCGATTAGCTTGGCCTTTTTCGAATTATTGAGAAAAAAATCTTCGAAACCCTCGACCGGATTTCGCCCATTTAATAACTTGACCGTAGCATTCAGACCATGAACATACCCCGAAAATTTCAGAACTCTAGGCCTATTCTTTCGGAAGTTATCATGTTAACGGTGGGTCGGCCGACCGGACGAAATTTGGGGACTGTCGTTCATACAAAACAAGGGAGCAAAATAACAATGAAAAAATTACGAAAAGCACTGCCGTGAAGTCAGGAGCTTTTGAGCGCTCGTACATCCACCTTGTAGGTAGATTCGCATTTTCCAGTTTTAGAAATCAATTGAAGGAATTTTCGGCAGCTGTCAAAAGAATTCTGAAACTTAGGCGAAACTCCAGACTTTATGTCAGTGCTTCAGCTGACCAATTTTTTTTCGATAATTCGCTAGAATTTTCTACGGTATCTATGGTCTTGGTGATGTTATCTGGACAAAATTTTGCACGTAGTTTGAATACATTATTCCTGAGCTAGGTGCAAGATTTCATACCAATCCAATCATAAGTTTCGAAACTATCAGGAAAAAAATAATTTGAACGGCCATATTCACGGAACCCCTAGTCTAATTTTGCTCATTGATGAACGCGACCGCGATATAAGTTACAATTTTCTATGGTTTCTATGGTTCTAGTCATGTGATGTGGAGAAATGTAGATTGAATATATATTTCTCCATCAGTATACAAAATTTTGTCACGATCGAATCTGTAGTTTTGAAATTATCGAGAAAACTAAATTTCAAACGACCATATTTACGGAACCCCTTGAATAATGTTGCTCATAGAAGAACGTGATCACGACATTCGAGATCTACACCTATCCTTAAGGCCCTAGGCGTTTCCGTTCAAAAGTTACAATTTTCTATGGTTTCTATGGTTCTGGTCTTGCGATCTGGACAAAATTTCACATGTAGCTTGAACACCTCATTTTCCATTCGAGTGCGAAATTTCATCTCGATCAAATATGTAGTTTTCAAGTAATCAGGGAAACAAAACTTTGAACGGCCATATTTACGGAACCCCTGGTGGAATTCGTCCCATTAACGAACTCAACCGAGGCATTTGGGAATTGAACCCACACTGAAAATTTCAAGTCTCTAGGTTGTTCCGTTCGAGAGTTATCGTGCTTACGGACGGACGGACAGACTCGTATTTTCCGACGGATTCGTCATCAGTGAGTCGAACATAGTCGATTGAGATCATTTTCGGCTCAAAATTCGAAAAATACAGACATCGTGACGAAATGATATAGCCCTCGTGTAAGTAATACGAGCGCTCAAAAAGTTGAATATTTCACATAACTTGCTTTCCTCAGTCTTCATTTCACAAATTTGTATGTTTATGCCCGAAATCATTAAAACTCATCAAAAACACCAAAAAGTAGAGAATTGAAACAGAAGACTGGGCCCTCCACCTCTACAAGAATACAAAATGCAACTTTAACAGGAATAAGATCTAAAGCTAATCATACCCAACGTCTTAAACTTGGAAAGAAGGCAATTGATGATGATTTTTTCATTAAAATCCACTTCCGCCAATAGATCATATTACTCATTGCAATAGGGATATTCACTTTTTCTCATTTAATTTTGGTACTATTGATTAAGAAGAACAACCTCTTAATGAAACCAATTTATGCTTGAATAATATTTCTATCAAAGATAAGAATAATGAAAAATGTGCGACAGTAATTATTGGAAATTTGTCATCGTTTATAGAAGAAAGGTCAGCCGATACCCACCTGAGATATATCTTGTCGAATAATATCCTGGAGGATGAGGATAGTACTGGTGTAATCCTTTGTAGCTTGGAGGTGCCTGGTAAAGCCCCATATCTGAAATATTATACAATATGTGCAGGATTTGCTGGAATATGTACAGTGCTTATTTACTTTTACAGCTAGATACTAAAGAATGAGATTCTAAGACTACCTATGCTTAACCTCTGATTTATTTACCACGCAAGAAATTATTGGTAGATGGGAATTCAACAATTCATACCTAACAGATTATCATAACATCGTGTTTTTGACATACTGCCGAAAAAAAACTCCATTTTCGATCGCCTTCCAAGAAAAGAGATTCTATTGGGTTTTCATTCGGCCGAAAAACTTTTCCCATATATTTCAGGAATCATTACGATCTGAAAAAGTTCATTAACGATAATTGAATTCCTCTTCGTTTCGCAGATATAGAAGAAAAATGTTGAAAAACTTGTTGATGAGCGAAGAACAAGGTCGTTAGACCTAATTTCATAATTAACCCCTGAAGTCGCCTATAGTGTAAGTCCCTTTTAGGTTGAAGGACACTTCAATTCGTCGTTTCATGATGAAATTAACCGATCCCTCATGAGAGGCGGCTCGGAAAAGCATAAGGAAACGATTATTATAATATATTATGTATGTATCCTCGTACAAACCCGAATTGAATTACGACCGTTTCTTCGATGACGCCAAACGCAAACCCCTGTTTTTGTGGCCTGACTTCGGCATCACTCAAAACCATCTAGATGGTCGCTTCTTCTTTTATTCCTATTTCAAACTGATTATGAATATTCTTATATGATCTAGATAAAGTCCGTATGACACGATGCAGAAATTGGGAGCTTCAGACACATTTCTTGTATGTGATCATGCGCAGTGTCCAATTACACGATGCAGAAGAACTGATATTCACATTTCTATAGAGAAATTGTACCAATTTCTGCACCATGTCATACGGGCTTAACGCACTAGACAAGAGAGTACGATAGGTTTGCCTCTTACTATTTACTTCTTGAAGAGGAAGTGGGTTGGATCCACAGGGATCATGAGATATGGAAAACAGAGAGCGATAAAAATCAAGGGCCGTATTTTATTGTCGTATGATGAAGCGAAATTGTGCCATAATGCTTTGGATGTAAATGTGAAATTGTGACTGAAGAAGAGAAGTGATGATGAATAATAATGTATCCGATCGATACGTGTAATATTGCAAATTTGTTGGTCGATCGATGGATACTCTCTCATTCTATCTATATATATAGAGCAGATTTTCTTGTATAGTTGTTTCGAAAAACCCACATTCTGGTGAAATCTGTCCGTACAACATTCCCGTTTTTCAATGCATTCATTTTTCATTTGAAGGATTATACAGGGTGTTCTTAAAGGTGAGGTTTTTTTTCGACAGTTGCTAAAACTCATCAAAATAAGTCAAAATTCCAAAAATCTTTCGTATAAAATATTCACCAGGGCCGAGTGAAAAAAAAAGCCTCACCTCAAAAAACACCCTGTATTAAGTTGATTTGGTAGTTTGTTCCTATATCTGATTCTGAAGAATGAAGATGAAGCGGACCTTTGGCTTCTGAGAAACATAATGATTTATATACAGACAATACTAATTATCAATGATAAAAAACTATCAGATATATAAATTGAATTCATGCATTATTCTTTCAACATTTCATATAAGTTTATCTTGCATTCTGAATGTTATTATTAAACGTTCGTGAAATGATCGATTAGAGATACATTCCAAATGGAACATACGGTTAAATCTCCTACCGTCAACAGCTTCCTAGTTTGCTATCATACAGTTGTTCAGTGGCTATAAAATTATGAATTAACCTCACTCAACAAGTAACGCTATCGCGATTCTATTATTATTCATTCATACTGTTAATATAATATGGCAAATAGATTCCGATAAAAAAATAATCAAAACATTGAATCTCAGGAGAATTAATTGCTCATAAATGGGAGCCATTTGCCAATCCCGTCATTATGAAGGATGTATCAACATCATTGAAATCTACTTCGATGACAATTGGTATACATTATTATTTCGAATGACAATTTTTTCATGAAATTCATCGAAATTTTCAGTTATTATATTGAATCAATCATTCAAGCTCAACTTTCATAGCTATAAAAATCGAGGGATCAAAAAAAAATTTGAAAAGCACTGCCGTGAAATCAGGAGATTTTGATCGCTCGTTCATCCTCTTTGTAGGTAGATTCGCATTTTCAAGTTTCAGAAACCAATTGAAAAAATTTTTGACAGCTGTCAAAAAAAATCAAACTAAGGCGAAACTCCAGACTTCACGTCAATGCTTTAGGTGGCCAATATTTTTCGATAATTCGCTAGAATTAGTAGAATTTTCTATGGCATCAAAATTCCCCACGTAGTTTGAATACATTATTCTTCATCTATGTGCGAAATTTCATTCTAATCCAATCAGTACTTCCGAAGTAATCAGGAGAAGAGTATTTCGAACGGCCATATTTACGGAACCCCTGGTGGAATTCTGCCATTAACGAACTCAACTGAGGCATTCGGGAACTGAACCTACCATGAAAATTTTATGTTTCTAGGTCCTTCCGTTCGAGAGTTATCGTGTATGCGGACAGACGACTCGAATTTTTCGACGGATTCGTCGTCAGTGAGTCGAACCTTGTCGATTGAGACCATTTTCGGCTCATAGTCAGAAAAATACAGACATCGTGACGAAATTATATAGCCCTCGTGTATGTAGAACGAGCGCCCAAAAAGATCATTACAGAAAAATTATTCTATAAATTTCGAGATAAATGGTGTGGATGACGACCCGTTGATAACTATTTTTTGGAGAGGTTCCAATTTGATCATAAAATGAAGAATCCAAGTTCAGGATTCCTCACTTTTAATATTTTTACTCGCATGATGCCTTGATCAGCTGATCGATTGGGAGTGTTCAATTTGTTCGATTCTGTTGTAATGGTGTTTATTGCTCTTACAGTTACCTGACATTAATGCAACGCTTTTGGTTATCCAATTTGTTTTATGGAAAAATCATTTACTGAAATGATTGATTTATTCTGACGGAATGAAACCATAGGTATATTTAGTGGAATTGTAAGACGCCTAACTCGCCATTTATCATTTTTATACAGACATCTAGAAATTTAACGAAGGCTTGTCAAGATAACGGACACGGAAACAAATTAATTTCAACAACTACAGACTTGGAAATGATATCTCATCACGTCCATCTTCGGAATAATTACTGTCAAACAACTGACCGAAGAATAGATACAAGAGCTACTGTTATGATAGTGAATTGTTACTTATTACGATTCTTGGACAACAGCTGTACAAACTATCTGAGGATATTCATTGAAGACCGTCATTCAAGCGAAGTGAGATCTAAGTGGAAAATGCTGCAAATTTCCTTCTCTTTTCCTATGAAATGAACGAAATAAATATTTGAATGAGAATATATACCACGTTCAGTGGCGGCTCGTCAGGGACGGCAGGGTCGGCACTGCCGACCCTAAAATTCTCGATCAGCAAAAATGCAAATTTTCACTTCTGTCAAATTACCGTTACATACATGACTCCCAATAGTCCCAATCCATTTTATAAAAATAAAAAAAAATCAGGTACGTGATACCTGTGCAACTTCTTGAAAATATTACGCTCTTTCAAGTCCAATCCCGCATCGTATACTCGGTCCGTAGACAAAATAGGCCCATCTCGAATACACGAAGAACGTCGTTCGATGAGGTACATCTTTCCTCATATTGCCGACCCTATCTAGATATCTTTCGACGAAGCGTTAATAACAATGAATCGAATTAGTTCAAAGTTGAATTATTCCTGTTGGAATTTTATTCAGAAAATGATGAATATTAAGGTTTATTTTTATCGAATATCCGATATTTTCTGTTTCACATAACAAATGACATAATAATAACAAGAGATTATTGTTGCTTAAAATGAATATTTGTCGTATTTAATATTTTTCATAGACGTGCATGCTGCACATATATGTAATACTTATAAATTTCCGACAAGTTTCAAACATTTTTTGAAGGAAAAAAAATGTTGAGCGACCAAAATTAAACTCATATTGTTGGCCCTATATATCCTGGGTACGGCAATCGTCAATTTGCCGACCCGGTACCGCTGTATCTCGATTCACGAGGATTGTTCGGAAAACCTCGTTCTGCTCCCTATCGTTTACGGCTCGAGAGCCGAGTTTCGAAATTTGTGTTTGTTTCTCGCCCTTAAATGAGTCGCAATATTTTTTGTTATTGATAAACCGTTGAGTTTTTCCGTTTGTTTGGCTCATAAAGGGTAAGTGATTTTTACGTGAGCAAAATGGCCATAAATCCGGTTAGAAAATATGTTGCTCCTTGTGAAACTCCGACAAAGTGAAATTTTTGATTGATGCGATTGAAAATTTATCATACGAGAATAGGCTACTTTTGAAAAACATGCCATTTTTTTCACCATTATACCTATATATGTATAATTTTTTTATATGTGTGTTCGGATAGGCTTCCGCGGTTTATATATATGTATATATCTGCCGACCCACGATAAATGTCCACCAGCCGCCACTGACCACGTTTCTACGGACTAAAAATTAGAAATAATTTCTTCCGGCCCTATATAGATAAGGTACTAAGCCCTTCTTCCTATTAATTATCCTCAATATAAATGTAAATTTTTCATAGCTATAAAGAAAGATTTATAACAGTAAATAAATATTGTAATGAAATAAGGGGTCAACTGTCATTGCGTAAAGTCTCATATCAGTTGGTATGTATTTTCGTAGATCTATGAAAAATTAACAATTGAAAATTTTCAGGCCAATCTATCTGTATAGAGTCAAATTTATATGGACCTAGAAAAAATTATTTTATAGTTTTTTCTGTTTCAAAAACGTATCTTGTATGTAAAAACTTTTTTATTCAGATAACTAATTTTGCTTTGCAGTCCTGTGTGTGAAATTTTGCAAACTATTTTGAATAAATTGTAATTATGACCAGGACATATTGCATCTATGCAGTAGCGGACTGCCGAATGTGGTCGAAGACTGCTAACTTAGGCAGAAAAAGACTTTCTGGCATAAAATTACATTGAAATCCTTAATTTTTCATGAGCTTGACTTCGCTTAGGTTAAAATAAAGACCAGTTGTTATTATTATCATAATAATTTCGCGTTTATTCCGGAAATTAGGAGAACGTCGAGTACTTCGGCATACTTTTCGACTTCGGAAAAAGTCTGAGTAATTACATAAAGTAGATGGAGAAAACCAACGATTCAATGGTGTTTTTGATGGATTAGATATTATCCGAACATTCGGAACCCATTTTTGTGGTATCCAACTCATCGGGAAGTCAGTTCAAAACATATTGCAAAATTAGTACCCATAACATACAAATGAACAGAAAAAGAACGAGCTGAAAAACGGCGGTTAATGTGAAATATGATGTCATTTTATTTATATAAACTACAAAAGTTGGAACCACCGAATATCAAATGTTCTCAAGAAGATCAGAAAAAAAACAAATTTTTTTCGACGTGGTATAGATAAATAGGTGAATTTCTATTGGTGTTACCATCCTGTTTGACGGCGGACAGCCAGAAGAATTGAACTTGACCACTAATTCTTCATCTATGACTCCAACCTAGTCGTGATTTTATGTTGATGAATAGCTAAGAACTCATGAACCGGATTATCAAACGAAGGAATTAGGAACTTTCATACAATTAGCCCTAATTTTCTCTGAAAAAAATTCAAAATAATTAGTTTTATTTCTTGAATCATCGAGTCACTCCAATATTCTCGAGTTATTTTGAGGTAAAGTGTTAATCAGATATACTTACTGCATAAAATCCGGACGCTACGGGGATCATAAGCTACTTCAATAGAGAGTAACACACTTTCTGAGGTGTGAACCGACTATCTTAACCGGATCTTACGGTCTTCGTTCAGTGCAACTCATTAAGAGTATTAAGACGACCGTAGTATAAACGCCAGCCACTAGAGCTTAATTGTTCATGTTTTCAACATAATTTGGCGATAGAATACATTCAATTCAACAATGTCATGATATTATTTATCGCTAGACTTTATAATTTTCAAATAACGAAACTGAGCTTAGGAATTTCAGTATACAGGGTGGGGCGTGATGAATGGATAATATGGTACCTGCGTTAAGAGGACGTTGTGGCAGCCCAAAAAAAATAGAAAAATAAAACAAAAAAAAATAGAGAAAAATAAAATAAGCAAAACATAAAAATTGAGTTGAATCATAGTTCAAAAAAAACTATGCATGCGTCCCAAAAAACGAAGTTCACATTCGATAGCGCATCTATCCAGGAATATTATCCAAAAAACAGACTGACAAAATTTCCTCATTTGGAAAAAGAGTGGTAATGGGTGAATTTTCGAAATGCCGAATATCTCCAAAACAAAAACTAAACATTAAACTATTTTTATGAACCGCCGCGACGTCCTCTATTCGCATATGCCATTATCCATTCATTACGCCACAACCTGTATAAACAAACCAGCTGATTTGATCGAGACAGATTAGATCAGCGGTTGTCATTTGTTCTCGAAGCAGTCTTTCTGCACCGCGACCATTTAATTTTTTGTGCGTAATCATTTCACTACTGATGCCAGAAAATTTAATTCTTTGGAGAAGTCGATGATTTCCACACTGGACTGGCGTCCTAGCCACGCAAGTATTCGCTCGGTAGTTTCTTCTGCCGATTTGCATAACCTACCAAGAATTGAGCTCTCTTGGCCTTTTTCATGTAGGTGGCATCTCAATGTGCAATGGCCATTTAGTTAACCATTGAGATCTGTTGTTTAGCTTTTTGAGAGCAATATAGGTAATGAGTTGCGATTTTTCTTTCGAAAACTGAGTAGCTTTTTAGCTTTTGTGCTGGGATATTAGAACATGTTGCTGCTTTGTTTTCTATTCACTTCCTCTTTTACTGGGCAGGACGTCATTTCCACCAGTTTCCGTGTTCTATAAATATTGTTGGAGTTCCTTCTTTACCGTTTTGAAGTTTCACCGATGCTGGTGAGCATGTATTCAAACTTTTGCTATGTGCCAGATATATGAATGATTTGGTACAGCTCAGGATTTTGGTCGTGGGGATCCAAGCGCCTTTTTTAAAATTTATTTGAGCAGGGGGAAATCCTCATAAATAACAACCTCAGGTTGAACTACTGTGAGACTCCGTGTTTGAAGAGCACGGCCTACTCTTACTAAAATCTAAACCTGTTGTTCTTAGGTTCCGAGCATCTATTGCCTTTTTGACTTTTTTGGTTTGTCTCTCTTTCACGATCTTTGTCGCGTGATTTTTGTGTTACCTATGACTTTAATAGGTCTTCTTCTTGATATTTGAAATTTCTCTGTCTTCTTCTTGATATTTGAAATTTCTCTTTCTTCTTAGTTGATCTCTAGGTCTTTTGTGATAGGTGGGTATCCTAATCAGATCTTCTGCAGGATTGTAGTCAACAAGTCTTTTTAGCTCATCATTTGGATGTTGATTTGCTTTTTCAAATATTTCAGGCTTCTTTCATAGAAAATCTGTGACAGTTTCTCATTGTAGGTCTCTGTGGATTTGTTGGTTTCTTATGAACCATGTCACATTTATTACTGCTCTCAATAGTTTAATTTCTGCTGCCTGAATCTTCTTTATATGGTTTTTTGCTGCATGGTTCCAATGCTGGTTAACCATATTTTAATTGAGATCTTGCAATAGACTTGATCATTCGTAATTTTATGCTTTGGTTTGTAGTATTTTTGTGTGTATTTTGTGTTGTCTACTTGAGCCCTTATATTTATGTTTATATTTTTCTGTGATTATTTTACTGTGACTTTATCTTCGTGAGGTTAACCTTACAATATTACAATATGGTGTGTAGCCTTTGAATGAAGAACTAAAGGAAGGAGCATTTGGCCTGAAAAAGTGGTACCAAACTGGTTGTTGCATATGGCCGACTCGTATTTCTGGATTGCAGTCTGCAGTGGCGAAGAGTATTTTAGTAGGGTAGAAACTAGGGAACTCCCATTCAATTCAGTTGTTATTAATGCTTTCAAACATTGATCAAAGAATATTTCTTAAAGCTTTTGTGTGAACTCTCTCGCAAATCTATAAAACTTCGCGAGAAAGCCAGGTGATTTGAACCAATTTCCATTTGCAAGGATGTAATAGACAGTATCAAACTGAAATAAAATGAAAAACAGGGGAGGAGAATCAATGGAAGAATAGAAAAATGACATGTTCAACATACCGTCGCTAACGAAACGAACTGGCGTAAGTCGAAAATAGACATTTTTCAGTACGATGTTGGAATGATTATTTCTGCCCAATGCGGTCAAGTATTAAAGATTTATTTACTGAGTTATTGAGTTGAAATTTGATTCATTGCAACTCAATAAATAGATCTGTAATTCTTGATCGCATTGGGCAGGAATAATCTTTCCAACATCATACTGAAAAATGTCCAATTTCGACTTACGCCAGTTCGTTTTGTTAGCGACGATACATGCAAAATTTTGTTCAGATTGCATTACCAGAACCATAGAAACCAAAGAAAACTATAACTTTCGAACGGAAAGGCCTGGTGACTTGAAATTCTCAGGATAGGTGTGGATCTCGAATGTCGTGATCACGTTCATCTATGAGCAAAATTAGACTAGGGGTTCCGTTAATATGGTCGTTTGAAATTTAGTTTTCTTGATAATTTTTAAAACTACGGATTTGATCGTGACGAAATTTCGTACTTTAATGGAGAATGATATATTCAGGCTACATTTCGTCCATATCGCATGACCTAAACCATAGAAAACATAGAAAATTATAACTTTCGGACTGAAAGGCCTAGGGACTCGAAATTTTCAGGAAAGATGTGGATCTCCAGTGATGCGTTCGCGTTTATCAATGAGCAAAATGATACTAGAGGTTCCATGAATATGGCCGTTCAAAATATTTTTCCTGATAATTCCGAAACATCTGATTCGATTGAAATTAAATTAATTAAATTTCGCAATTTCATAGATGAAGAATAATGTATTCAAACCACTCGCAAAATTTTGTCCAGATTACCATAACTATTGAAACCGTTGAAAATCCTAGAGAATTATCGAAAAAAAAATTTGTTTCGCCTCAGTTTGAAATTTTTTTTAACACCTGTCAAGAATTTCTTCAATTGTTTCTAAAACTGGAAAATGCGAATCTACCTTAGAGGTGGATAAACAAGCGCGCAAGAGCTTCTGACTTCACGGCAGTGCTTTTTGTAATTTTGTCATCTACAAATTGGGGAAATATGTTAACCAACTGTCAAGTACAAACGTAGAAAGCTTGCTTGAGTAAATATGGGTTTTGAAGACTTGATCTTCGAACAAGTGCCATCACCGGAACCATTAGCCTGCAAACCCAGACTCGTAAAAACGCTTCTGGGCAATATCGACATTCCTAACATCATGAACTCTGAATGTTATAGGGCATTATTCGGCAATTCATTATTGTACATATGTACACACTGTCGAGTTCGGCTTAAAACTCTAGCAGTATTTCAATTAACTATGCTCGTCATAAGAGACTCATGCAGAACTTAATGTTCTTGCTCCAAATGGAATGAAAATCTTTATATGCCGGTTTGAAGAGGTACCGTAAATTGGATATGACTACTGCGTAATGGTCCAGTGATGGTTGTTTCGCTTTTATACCTCGCTGATCTTCAGTTCCAGTCAGATCATATGGTGTGACAAGAAATTAAGAAAATAGGTTTCTCAGAGTTAAATTCAGTAAAGATTTATCATTAGTTGAGAAGGGTGATGTTTTTTCAGTATAAAGCAGCAAATTTAACATAAAGTTCATTTTTCCACGTTTTGTATTCATCTTTCTCTGTATTCTATGAACCAATCCAAACTCAAATTTCGAGTTCAAGTTCTGGGGATTCTAGAAAACAAAATTCTGCAAATAACATAAAGCCACTCAGTTTTTTTTGTGCGATCGTTGCCATAACAGTATCAAGGAGTGTTCGAATGCGAGAAGCAAGAACTGAATGCCAATAAAATTGATTTAAAGTTTCGTGGTCTTTTGTACTAGGAAGAGATAATAACTTCAACCTTAGTGATACTTCAGGTATCGATCATTGGGAGGCAACTGAGACGTTCTATGCATTTGAATGAGCAATCTTATCTGGTCTGTCTGGTGCGAGATGACCCAACCATTGAAACAAACTGGTACAATATGGAGCACCACGTCTACTTCATATGTATGATATTAACAAACAAAAGCGACGGTTTTATGTGTACATTCCTTATCTACAATATGGAATATGATGAGAAACCTTGTTTTTCCTATGCAGGGCGAGCCTTGACAAATATTCTGGTAGTAGGTTCTTAGGCAAAAAAAAATATTTTTAAAAGCTTGTCTTTATACAGGGTGTGGCTTTATGAATGGATAATTTTGTACTTGCGGGTAGAGGACGTTGTGGCGGTCCAGAAAAATATGTTTTATAATACATTTTCGAAAATTCACTCTTTTTTTTCACTCCAAATGGAGGAAATTTTTCCAATCAGTTTTTCGGATAGTATTCCTGGATAGATGTGCTATTGAATTAAAACTATGCATAGTTTTTTGATAAATAAAGATTCACCTCAAATTTCCTTTTTTGCTTATGTTTTATTTTTACTGGAACGCAACAACGTCATCTACCCGCAGGTACCATATTATCCATTCAATACGTCACACCCTGTATGTATGAACAATAGCGTTATCATTTTTGTCTGAATGGTCTCAAACGATTAGGTTGGACTCGCAAATGAATGAATTTCCGTCCGTCCGTCCGTAAACACGATAACTTTGGGAAGAAAAAGCAGAGAGTTTTGAAATTTTAGGCCCTAATGCGCCGGTTAACTTCTTGAACTGGAAGAATTCGCCGAAGATTCCGTATTTTTCACAATAATTGGAAAAATACCGATTCGTTCGAATTGAAACTTCGTAGTAATTTTTTTGAATGTCGTTATCTCATAAACTATTACTGACGATACCCACCGATATCTACCAGTTTTAAAATTGTGAAACTTTAAATGAAAGAGTTCTCATAGTTGAGTGGACGAATATAAACGTTCAAGGAAAAAAAATATAGAAACATAATTGATCGACCGAACCTAGATCTGCGATCGACCGTTTGGACACCCCTGGTAAATTGTTTGTTTATTTTACCTTGGATACGGTTGCTGTAAGCTGTAACTCCCTAGGGCGTTTGAGTTTATTCGAAGAAAATGCTAGGAGCAATTTAAAAATCGACTATTCATTCACATCAAATGGATTTTCCGAGAAAATTGAATTTTTGTATGCACCACGAACGTAATTAAATCCTTACTTTCTTCAGGCAACATTCATCCCTCGGGCTGAATGACGAATGTTCCCCTCTGGGTGTTAGAATCTATACATATAATACACTTGATTCAATAATAACTACCTATTATGAATTTCGATAGAAATATAATGGCAATTAAACAGATACCTAAATATTGGTTATAAGTTACACTGGAATTGAAGGGCTCAAATTAGAAAATTTGAAATTCTTCATTCAAAAATGACTGTAGTCTTTTTTTCGCGCGACGATTTTTCAAAACGATTTCGTCCGTTTCGAAATATTAGTATTCTCGCGTCGAACTGGTGACGTCACGCACCAAATAGTGCGAAATTATTCAGTCTGGTTTGAAAACAAGTTTTGGGAAATTTCAAACTGCGGTTCGTACTTTTTCTTACTTTTATGACATGGATATACTGGTTTCTGACCGCTTTCGAAAACAACTGTTTAAAGAATATTGTGTATGTTTGTTGTTTTCTTCTTAGAATATAATATATTCTAAGGTATTATATTATAATACCAGGAAGGAGCATTCCGTAAACCTCACCGTTAAAAACTTGGTTCCAAATCAGCCATCTTGACCTTAAGATTCATTATTTTGGTACTTCCATGGCTGCTTTGGTTATAATGGCTGATATTGTCCATAGGCGTAACATGTGTAATTAGAGAACTTAAAAGTTTGAAATATTTATAATAAGCTGTATTAATCCGTTCGAAGTGGTGAAATTATTCAATAATATGTTCACGAAATTAATTTCATTTCAAGAACAATAAATATGTTGGTTTTGAAATTATGTGTATTATTCCAATGCCTTTTCTTATTGAATGGGAGATGTTTACTATCTCCATTGAGAATTCATGGAAAATTTTGAATTAGCTATTGTTAGAACACATTTCTAAAGAGAATATATTTGCATACCGCTGCATTCGAGATCCGAACACTGAAAATTTCGCGTTTCTAGGTCTTTTCTTTTGACTATTCCTGGCTCAAAATTCGAAAAATGGATACATTGTGACGAAATGATATAGCGATCCTAGAACCCAACCTAGCCTACGGCACTGCACAAAGTCGGCCATATTGAGCTTCCATTCCGGAACCACTTATTTAAGCCCTATGCTCCCTCCTGTTATTCTATTCTCTAAGGTTTTCTTCAAGGATTTGTCCATTCGTGCGTTTGGTAAAGATTTGAGCAACATTTCTATGATGACGTCACCGTTTTGAAATTATGGAATTTTAGCGATACACGAACTGGTGACGTCCCTTACGAAATAGTTCCGAATCGGGATCCACGCGAAAACATGACTTTTCAGGGACTTCACAATTTAGTTAATTGGTAGCCAATAAAACAATGAAATACAAAAATACGAAAATGTACCTATATTTATATTTTGTTGATCATTTTATTTCGTTTTCACCGAAAATAAGGAACAACGAAGGAAAGATACAGGAAATAAATATTCAAATTGAATGAGACCTCCGAATGAAATATTATTGACCATAACACAGGAGCTAAACAAATCAAAACAAAACTAATATCAGAGTTTGATGAAAAAGTTCTATAATATGTAGAATGGTTTATTTCGACAGTATTTCTTCCCAAGTGTTATGGCACTCTAGTGCTCATCTTCGAGACGGTAAGAAACTCATTTTTGATCGCCCGTTCTACTCACACGAGGGCTATATCAATTCGTCACGATGTCTGTATTTTTCGAATTTTGAGCCGAAAATGGTCTCAATCGACAATGTTCGACTCACTGATGTTGAATCCGTCGAAAAATTCAAGGTTGTCCGTCCGTCCTTCCGGCCGTAAGCACGATAACTTTAGAACGGAACGACCCAGAGACTTGAACATTTCAGTATGGATTAAGTTCCCAAATGCCGCAGTTGAGTTTGATAATGGGCAGAATTCCAACAAGGGTTCCGTGAATATGGCCGATCAAAATTTTGTTCTTCTGATCTCTTTGAAAGTACCGATTCGATCAAAATGAAATTTTGCACTCAGATTAAGAATGACGTGTTCAAGATACACGCTCAATTTTGTACGGATCGCATGACCAGAACCATATAAATCATAGAAAACTATAACTTTCGAACGGAAAGGCCTAGGCATTTAAAATTCTTAGGAAAGGTGAGGGTCTCGAATATCGCAGTCACGTTCATCAATGAGCAAAATTAGAGTTTCCGTGAATATGGCCGTTCGAAAATTTTTTTCCTGATAATTTGGAAACTACTGATTGGATTGGAATGAAGTTTCGCTCATGGGTGAAGAATAATGTATTCAAACTACGTGCGAAATTTTGTCCAGATCGCATTACCAAGACCATAGATACCGTAGAAAATTTCAGCGAATTATAAAAAAAAACTGGTCACCTG
This sequence comes from Aphidecta obliterata, assembly GCA_963966015.1. Classification (NCBI taxonomy): domain Eukaryota; kingdom Metazoa; phylum Arthropoda; class Insecta; order Coleoptera; family Coccinellidae; genus Aphidecta; species Aphidecta obliterata. The sequence goes on from OZ014428.1 coordinate 6,413,417, forward strand.
AAGCACTGACGTGAAGTCTGGAGTTTCGCCTCAGAAATTGACAGCTGTCAATAATTTCTTTAATTGGTTTCTAAAACTGGAAAATGCGAATCTACCTACAAGGTGCATGAACGAGCGCTCAAAAGCTCCTGATTCAGGACAGTGATTTTCGAATTTTTTTTCCGTAATTCAGAATCAAAAAATTTGGTTCACATAAGCAAGGGCTGCTTCAAATTGGGATAATATTCTAAGCGGTAAATTTGACAGTATCATTTTTTAAAGTCATTAGATTCAGAATAAATTGAATTTTTAAGTCACTAGATGCGCCCTAAATATCACATCCAAATGGTTTCACAAAAAATTGGCTATAAAAGGAGGATTAACAAAATTTGTCTCGAAACTGATTTTGTGATTGCATTGAATTGCAATTTTTGTCATTGAATGATTCTTTATAATTGAAGAAAATTGTCTATTTTATAGCGTCTGGTCAATACATATCATTCGCAAAATTTGCGATTTTTCTTTTCAATGTTTTCCTTCGATGAATAATCTCCGTCGTGTAGGTGACGGTTAAACCTAAGACATCCTGTACAAAGCCGCCCAAGAAGTAAAATTTTACGAGTTCCCCACGTTACAAACTTTATAGTGAGCACCTGAAGGTCTATTCTTCATTATTTACCCTCAACAGCAATTTCATTAATCTCCTACAATCAATTCACTTCGTGTACGCTCTGCACACTGCGCCACTGGCAATAAGTGAGATTATTCCAAGATCACGACACTTCAACGTCATTTAATCGCTTATTTACGCTCATTTTCATCTGAGTGAATTCGCCTATTTGCATCTAAAGCCGATTTGTTTTTGCCTTCTTCGTACACGACTTCCGAAGCATCTTTTTGTGAGTATACCTTCGAGGGAATATAAATTACGGTGTTTGATTAAGAGCGAGATTAGAGCTATTGGATCCGGGAACTCCGGTCTGCGCAAGTACATCTAACGCTACTTGAAAAAAAGGAAATTTATTTCTTGTTGATCTTGAGACGGTGAATATATCCAGTTTCTTCAGATCGAAGCCAGCAATATTGTCTATCCTTAATGATTGTTCTATGATTTTGATAATGTTCACACTGCGGAGTAGAATAAACATAACATAGCATAAGGATACCATGACATGGCATAAGGTTTTAAGAAGAGGATCCTGGTTTTCTCAATTATTGATATATCAAAATATATATCGTCGGCCTAATTCGTTAACCTGCTAAGTCCATTTTTGCATAGTTTACAGGAGAGAGAAAAAACTGAAAGATATCTTTTCTATTTTACATATAAAGATTCTGAATATACAATTGGTTGCTATAACGATTCTTCATATGTTGTGAGTTTTGAAAATAGAATATCTTAAGCACAGTCCGAAAAAATTTGGAAAATAATCACTCAGCAGCTTTTCGTTATGAAGTTTAAATTTGAATGAGGACATAGCAGTTTTTCCATTTAAATGAGCATGAAGTAACATTATTTGCTTGTAATTCTCAATTGAGGATTATATTATAATCAAATCAATTCAATCAGTTTCAATCAAAATATTTATTATCAAAATTTTAACAATACAATCAGTATTCAAACAAGGAACCGTATCAACTATTTTAGTATTTTATAAACAATATGTAATTAATCAACATAATTTCAAATGTTTTCAGTGTTCTTCACTAGTTAAACTTCCATATAAGTCACAGTCGTATGAGTTAGTCAGAGATAAAACTTAGGAGCCAAGTAAATTAAGAAAATTCTGAAAAAACAATCATATTTTTCAAACAAAAACTAAAATTCTGAAGAATATTGAATTCTGAACCAAAAACAATCTTCTAGCGACCCTTAATGCAAAATCACAAAAATTACCTATTGATGATAAATATGAGTGATTTTACGTCGATTTTGGTGCAATTGCGTAAGATTACTAATCTCACAAGGATGAAATCGTGAAGACCTTTTCTGCGGTAAAAGTTGCTAGTTATCCTTATAAAAAGTTTTATAGAGGCTGGATCTATTGCTTCCATAACCTAACACTGAATGAAAATACACTCACGTGCAAAAAAAAAACGCAACAGGCTAATATTTGGTAAAATTTGAGGTCTCGTAGTTTCTTTATTTTTAGTTCCATTGTTAACATTTTTGCAGTAAACTGTAGATAAAATTACTAATTTTAACTTGCTCATTTGTTCTTTCGTCAAATGCTGGCTTATTAGTCTTTATACAGGGTTAATAAGAAGTTTGTGTTAAACCCTAATTTCAAAACATCCTGTGGTATAATTTCGTGGTCAAATTCTTTCAAAATACCAATTTAGGTTAAGAACCATTCATTCTCAACATTTTGTTTTTGGTTCATGTCTTTAGGTGCACCAGTTAATTTTTAAGAGAGGAATGAACTCTAAAGAAAAAAAATTTTCTTTGTTCCTTCTCCATACTCTTTTCCATCCGTCTGGAGAATGTGAGGAGAATCTGGATTCGTCAGTGAAAAGAACATTGTTTCATTGCTCTAAGTTACAATGTAAATGTTCAGTAGCAAATTGCAGTTTAGCTACTCGGTGTAAGTTTGGTCCAGCTACAGGTCTGCAAGCTTCGACCACTCTTTTGACGGTAGAGTTATAAAACTGAAGAATTCTTGCAAAATATTCATAATTACGTTCATCTTCAACAAGAGCAACAGCTATTGTGCAAATTTCCTCCCCCAATTCACCTCTTCACAAAATTACAATTCTTACAGTAAACCGTTGTTGACTTCGTTCATTTCGTTCTTGAAAATGAATAAGACTAGAGCACTCAAAGGCATGAATCAAAAAACAAAATGTTGGAAAGGAAAAATTTTCGACAAAAATTGTTATTTTGAAAGAATTTGATCACGAAATCATTCCACAGGATGTTTCAATATTAGGGTTCAACAACAAACTTCTAATTAACCCTGTGTAATGACTTATAAGCCAGCATTTCACGAAAGAATAGGCAAGTTCAAATTAATAATTTTATCTACAGTTTGCTGACAAAAATTCGAAAATTGTACTAAAAATAAAGAAACTACGAGACCTCAAATTTCACACATATTAACTTGTTGCGTTTTTTTTTGCACGTGACTGTATATCTCAAATATGGAACAACCTTGTTTATAATTTTGGCCTTCACTAACACTATGCAATTAATAACTCGATCAAAACATTGCCTTTAACTTCGTGCGACCAAAAAATCACGTATACGGTGGACCATAATCAGTACAAAACTGAGGCCCCAATGGGATTTAGCAGGTTTTCATTGTGTAGATTTGCTATTGGGTACAAAGCAGTTTTTCGTGCACGGCTTTTCCACCACATTGAATATTGATATCGACCTTTTACCTTATCCCATAAGGTAGGTAATCGTCTAAACTTTATGACTAGCTCAAAAAGTAAAATTGACCAAAAAATGGACTTGGCAGGTTAACGAATTAGGCCGACGATATCAAAATCAATTTTTTCGGGAAACAATGTTCAAAATTTGACAGCCTGCAGTTAACTGTGCTTGCCATTCTACATAAGGCATAAGCATAAAAGCTGCAACCTTAGCAGTGATCTATTTTGCATTTGTGAATCATAACTCAATATTTACTTTGATAACAAAATATTCATTTTCAACAAACTAAGAGAAAATATAATGCAAATTTCCTCCATTTTTATGAAAGTGTTCTCGGAATTATTGTAGTTTTACAGTTTTGAAGGTTTCGAAAGAAGCACTAGCGATAAAAGAGAATTCCTTTGCATTTTTCAATTTGAGGAGTTTTGCAATTACATATTAGTACTTATTATCATAAAAGACTTTTTGGACCATTTCCATCATCTTTGGAATTTAAAATAGTCCAATACCACGAGATCGGTTCTTGCGAAAGAAAAATCGAGAAATGGGAATCATAAAATACTAAATTAATATAAGGCCAAATGTCCCCTCAAGTCACAGTCGAAGAACATCAAACATTGACAACGAAAGGATATAATGGGGGAAAATCAAGGATGTCTCAGCACTTCTGGCATGAAGACCAAACAGTACAATATAAAAGGGCCTCTATAGTCTATAGTACCTGAAAATAAGGAAAAAGTGTATTTCAATCATATAGAGACCACTAAAATGTAATAATCGAACCGTCTCCCCGTATAAGTGTTGTGATTGGTTTTGAGTTTGTTCACTGACCTACCCATTTATATTGAAGAGCTTCTCTATTATCAAAAACGAATATTCTTCTTCGTCTACTTATTAACGATAAACTTATCCAAGGTACCCGAAAATGAAAATTAAAAAAAAAGCAGCGAGCAGAGGAAATGGACAAAATTGAAAATTATTTATAATACAAAATATGTTAAATCGATTTGAAGTTCACTACCCATTGCAAAAATAAAACAAAAACTCCGTGTAAAGCTCTAAAAACTTCTTGAAATGTATACCGTAAAATTGTGTGAATAGAAACACATTCTGATGTTCGATTGCTCATGATAAACTTTTCGTTTTACAGATAAGAGTTATCAGACATATTGTAATGAATATTGTCCAAGTTCTTCTTGAATAATTTATTCACAGTTCACTAATGACGCTAATACTAATTTATTTACAACACTCAATCATTTATTTCCACGCGCGCTATAAGTCCAATTCTGTACTACTGACTCTCGCTCAGGCCGACGTCGTTTTATATCGCCGCTTCATAGTTCTTGAAGGGTTCCAGTATATTCCAGAAGGTCTTCTTTCCCGATTCCTCTAGAATCTACGCGTCTCGCTCAGCCTTGACGCGACAGGTCCGGCCTAAGTTCGTTACATTGCCCCCTTCTTAAAGACATTTCGTTCCGAAATGTCATCTTCGGAGTGTGACGATACCTGCATGACTCTCCATATCTGCAACGCGAAGTTCGATGGAAATAATACTCCACGGTCTTCATGTTTAGTCGTGGAAGATGGTCAGAGCAAACCAAAATTTCGACGCCGCTGGATTTGAATATTGTCTCCAACATACTCCTTATGATTCTCCAGTCCAGCCTATCGAGTCCACATGACAATTTCGGAATTGCTAGCTTCACCAGATTCTGGTCTACCATAGCGTCTCTCAACTGGGTGAGACTCTTCCAGACATCCTCATAAGACGGTTTACCATGGGAATACTTCTCAGTAACTAGGTAGAAGATGTTTCTTTCGCCCTTTTTCAATTGCAGCACCCTTCCAACTCTTGGATTCTGCTCTCGCAGTTTTTGTAGTTGACCGAATTTCTTGGAGAACACAACAGCAATGCCCCTGGACATTCGTAGATCTTCTGCCACGCAGTGTGCTAGAGCGTAATTAGCAGGCACCTTGAAAAGGTCTCGTGGCTCCTCTCTAGTAACACCATGTAGCACTTTCTGAATAACAGGTGTTATTACTAATAACACCTACAAGTCTCTTCTTTAGTTATTAGATCATAACGCATTTGGTACATGAATAACTATTTTCACTGTCAAGTCGAGAAATACCTGAAGTTGTCTCCGGATTCATTTCAAGTAGAACATTAATGTAGTAAGAACGCTTGTTATTATTGTAGAAAGTGTCACTCGAGGATCAATAAATGTTCAGCTCCGCAAATAAAATTCTAGCAGTCTCTTGTACCGTTAAGCTCGACCGATTATTCAAATTTAGTTTGGTTGAGATAAAACATAATATCTTTAACTAAGCTATTATTTTTTCAGAAGGTAGCTTCATATCGATTTTATAATATGTTGTAACTAAGTTCGATTTGTCCCATAAAATCAGTGCCAGAATATTTCAATCTTAAAATGTCATTACGTTTCAGATAAAAACCGAAACGATGGAATGGAAGAAACAAATATAGGAAAGCACTGCCATGAAGTCAGGGGCTTTAGGGCGCTCGTTCATCCAGCTTGTACGTAGATTCATATTATCCAGTTTTAAAAACCAATTGAATAAATTTTTGACCAAAAAAAATTTCGAATTGAGGCGAAACTCCAGACTTCACGTCAGTGCTCTAGGTGACCTATATTTTTTTCGATAATTCGCTAGAATTTTCTACGGTATCTATGGTCTTGGTAATTCGATCTATAAAAAAATTCGCACGTAGTTTGAATAGAAAATTCTTCATCTATGTGCGAAATCATTCCAATCCGATGAGTAGTTCCGAAATTATCCGGAAAAAAATATTTCGAACGGCCATATTTACGATAAACGTTACTGCGATCGAATCTGTAGTTTCGAAATAATCAGGAAAAATTAAATTTCGAACGGCCCTATTTACGGAACCCCTTGTGGAATTCTGCCCATTAACGAAATTAACCACGGCATTTGGGAAGTGAACCCACACTGAAAATTTCAAGTGTCTAGGACGTCTAGGTTGTTCCGTTCGAGAATTATCTTGCTTACGGCCGGCCGGATGGACGGACGGACAGACTTGAATTTTCCGACGGATTCGTCATCAGTGAGTCGAACCTTGTCGATTGGGACCATTTTCGGCTCAAAATTCGAAAAATACAAACATCGTGACGAAATGATATCGTCGGTAAATTGACAAAGATATCCGCTATCAAAGTTCTCAGGTGTACTACAAATCACCTGATTGAAATTTTCAACCCCCTATCGACTTTAATCTCCTGTATTTGCTTCATTTTAGGACTAGATGGGCAATGTGACGCTCAAGATCCTAGAGCTATGGTTTCCAAAGTGAAACTTACTCAAAAAAATCAAAATTTGCAGATACGCCCCATTGTCAATTTATCGACGATATAGCCCTCGTATAAGTGGAACGAGCGCTCAAGAAACACAGCATTCTGCATTTGTGTGTTTTACAGTCAAAAATAGTATATTAAAGTATAAGTGGATAAAGAGGTCTTTAAAACACGCGCGATTTTTCGAGCACGACGGCGAAGCCGGAGTGCTCGAAATAGAGCAAGTGTTTTAAAAACCAGTTATCCACGAATACTTTACGCTATTTTTTTTATTGGAGCGCTTTGAAATCATGAATACTGGTATTATTACTACATAAAATGGAAATAAGAATGTGAAATGGTTGAATTCTTGATCAGTATACTTTTCGTTGTCATGGTAATGAGAAAAACAGAACCTAATTTGCGATTTGTCATCAAAAATTAATTGTTTTCACCGCAGAGCTTAAAAATGAATTCTAATATAGATTTTTTCGGCAACCGTCCGGGAAGTACTCACTTCCCAGACGCTTTCCCTTTGAGAAAGTAACATTTTCCGGCCTAGTCCGAAAAGTACGTACTTTCCGGACTAGGCCAGAAAGTACGTTTCCCGTAGCAACGAAATTACGACTGACACCTATGACGTTGTTATCATTGGCTATATGAAAAATTTGGTGGGTCTGATTTCGATAAGTACAATTGATCATTACCATAGCAACGAAATACCAACATGAAATAAGTTGCCATTTTGATTTTTGAAAGTTTGGAGTGTTTTTGGTCGCATTTATCGCAATAAAGAAATGTGTCTCATTGATTTGTTATTCTTTCTACACGGTTGCCGAAAAAAAAATGTACGCAACACGTCCAAAAACAGTTTTTTTGGACTCGCAGACTTCCAGGACTCGCTAAAGCTCGTTCTAGAATTTTGTCTACTCGTCCAAAAAAAACAGTATTTTCCGGACTTGTTACGTAAATTACTATTTCGAAAAGTAAGCAGAATCGCGGTTGATACCGCATTTGTATCTGCATTTAGTAATATTTCATTTGGCGTTACAAGGTTCTCCTGTCAGATCTATAACCGAAAAATTGTCATCAAGACTTCACGTTTCTCGAGTCGTTGTTGTTGCCATATTGACACTAAAAAACGCGCTTGTTTGAAAGTTCGATTTAAACACGCTGAGGCGTTCTTGAAATAGGTGAAATGGGGCATCAATAAAAAAAAAGCCTTCTTAAAATCGGTCCTTTTTCTTTATTTTTCCGTAGAATTTCTTTTATATTTTCATTTATTTTCATATGGGAATTAAGTTTTTTTTTTCGATTATCTTTTGTATTCTTCCTTAGCACGAAATAATAACCAAAGTGCCCCCTATATATTCAAACATAATGATCACTATTATTCTGTATCTATCTGCTGCTATAATTTGACCCGATTTCCTTTTTCCTCCAACAACCTAGTCTCTCATTAAACTATTTAGAGCCCTGTTGCCTCATAGAAGGGTTCCTGTATCGCCATTCAGTCATGAAGTGGAAACCCTTGGGATAGGGGGTGTGAAGTTCTGACTCTGCTTATCCTCTTCTTCTGTTAGTCCTCAGCCATATATTTCCCCATTAATACATTTGAAACCATGTTAATCTGCCAAAGAATAATTCTGGTTGGCGAGTATACCGGGTGTGCCCAGAGATGAACTCGATTCATCAATGTTTTGATCGAATCGTGCGCCATTTCATTCATATACAAACACAAGTATTCAATCCTATATAATGAGTCCAAGATCTCGAGTTTCTCTCAAAAGGATTATTTGCTTCATTCGTTTAATTAGCATGTACTTTGCGATAGCTGATTTGTTGCAGGTCATCGGTTTTTCAACAATGAACTACCTAATTGACGATATCAGAGCATGACGCTAGAAAATAATTGATTTGGATAATGTGAATTTGTCTCGACCCAGTAAATTTCAATAAGATGGTAATTTCGGAGAAAAAGCCTGTCGAATGAATTCGCGAGAAATTCAAATATGAACATCGAAGTAGAGGAGAAACTGCAAACTATTCAAAACAAGGAGAAATTTATTAAGATTACAATAATCAAATGAATAAGCAAATTAAAGATTGTCATTTGAATTCTAGTAGCTGAGATTTCTGGTAGAACATTTCCCTTCATTTCTAGAGTAGGAGATGCATTTTTGAGCACTCGTACTACTTATACGACTCACACGACGGCTATATAATTTCGTCACGATGTCTGTATTTTTCGAACTTTGAGCCGAAAATGGTCTCAATTGACAGAGTTCAACTCACTGGTGACGAATCCGTCGAAAAATTCGAGTCTGTCCGTCCGGCCGTATACACGATAACTCTCGAACGGAACGTTCTAGAAACTTGAAATTTTTAGGGTAGGTTCGATTCTCGAATGCCGCGGTTGAGATCGTTATTGGACAAAATTCGACCAGGGGTTCCGTAAATATGACCGTTCGAAATTTTGTTCTCCTGATTACTTCGAAACTACTCAGATGAAGAATGACCTGTCCAAGATACATGCAATTTTGTCCAGATCGCATGACCAGAACCATAGAAACCATAGAAAGTTATAACTTTGTATTGGAATGTCCTAGGGACTTAAAATTTTCAGGAAATGTGTGAATCTCAAATGTCGTGGTCACTTTCACAAATGGGCAAAATTAGACTAGGGGTTCCGTAAATATGGTCGTTTGAAATTTAGTTTTTTTGATAATTTCAGAACTACGGATTTGATCGTAACGAAATTTCGTACTTCAATGGAGAATGATATATTCCAGCTACATTTCGTCCAGATCGCATGACCAGAACCATAGAAAACATAGAAAATTATAACTTTCGGACGAAAAGGCCTAGGGGCTCGAAATTTTCAGGAAAGGTGTGGATCTCGAGTGTTGCGTTCGCGTTTATCAATGAGCAAAATGATACTAGGGGTTCCGTAAATATGGCGGTTCAAAATATTTTTTCCTGATAGTTCTGAAACTACTGATCGGATTGAAATGAAATTCTGCACATAGATGAGGAATAATGTATTCGAACCGAGTGCGAAATTTTGTCCAGATCGCATGACCAAGACCATAGATACCGTAGAAAATTCTAGGGAATTATCGAAAAAAAAAATCACCTAAAGCACTGACGTGAAGTCTGGAGTTTCGCTTCAATTTGAACATTTTTTTGACAGTTGTCAAAAGTTTTTCGAATTTGTTTCTGAAACTGGAAAATGCGAATCTACCTACAAGGTGGATGAACGAGCGCTCAAAAGCTCCTGACTTCACGGTAGTGCTTTTCATAATTTTTGAGTGCAGATATGATATTTATGCTAGGTATCAATTATAATATAGGAGATTCAGATGTCAATTTCAAATATTGCTGAAAAGTAGTACGAATATGATATTTCGAAACCTATCTATGAAAAAAATTATAATACCAGTTTCATGTTGATGGGTGAGAATCAACCTAATTATTTTCCTTTACAACTCGTATAATATGATAATGAACAAATGGGCAACTACTGAAATATGAATTAAAATTCGTCTTTTGTTGACTTCTCGAGATCAGAGTCCACAGATAGTAATATATACATACGCAACAGGGATTTTTCAAATGCATTTTTATATTTCCGTTTGATCCAGGAAACGACGAAACAGGATTGTCCAGAATCTTAATCAGAAGTAGATACCCAATGTTGACTACTGGGAAGTATAAACTTCTTGCATTAAATTCCTGCACCCGTTAATTATATACTATCTTCGCGTATTAATGAAGTTGTTGATAATTATGGTTATTTTAGTCACGTAAATTCTTATTTTCTTAGAATCGTTACTCTTGAGTGCTAGATGGGTATACTGATTCATCGAGCATGGCTACCGTACGAACATAAACTTCGGAAACGATTTATTTCGGGTAGTGTCTCGACCGACGTGAATCGAGAAGTGTTGAAAAATAAAATATGGTGAAGTTATAAGAAGATAGTAGCAAACTTATGAAAATCGTTCCTCTGTGGAATTCCCAAATATACTAAGAATCGTAATACCTATATCCATTTCAATTTCAATTATTTCATTAGAAAATTACAAGATGAAACAACTTTTCTGCGTATACTAATTGTTTGATAGGTACTCACATTTCGTTTTGATTTGTATTATAACCTTTTTTTTTTAATGGTAGATGATTTGAATCCTAAGATGAGAGATGAAAATTTATTGACCATCTTTAAACCCTCTTGCAATTTTCAATTGTACCATGTGTTTTGTCTCAAGAATAATCCATATTTGATGAGAAATAATTACATCGAGCTACATTTTCAGCTTTCACTGTAGATAAAGTTAGCTTCGATAAATTCAATATTTCTCATTAAATATGGTATATTTTTCGAAGAAATCACTCGATTACTTGCGAGGGCGTTGAAAGGAGTTAAATGAACTGAACGCTATTTTATGGTGAAAAAAGTAATTTGAATTTTGTGGGCCCACAACTTCTTAACAAAGAGAGAGTTTCGGGTTCACTAATCTTGTTGAGAAGACCAAGGTATAACATTGGGTGCTGCGCACTAAGTGAATGTTTACCATTATGAAAAATCTTTCCCAACCATAATGATAATTCATCTTTAAATTCATGGGCCGATTCAAGGCCTGTGAGGCCTACAAACCATAATCGGGTTAGCAAAAACTTGTGAAAGCCCGGAGAGCTGTTTTCATCAACCACTATTTAAGTTAGTTGATTGTGGGTCCAGAATCGAGCTTTCAACCTCATCATCTTTCATCCTTTTCTTAAGAAAATACATATTCAGTAAATTATATCATTTCGACTGGATCACCTACCTGGTCCTAGGCTCGTAATAACTGGTGGTATTTTCTGCGACGAGTCCTGACTGAGTCCATACTTAGCGGGCTTGAAATGGAAAAAGGAAGGTGAATAACCAGAACCAGCACGACTCAAGGAGCTGAACCTATCCTCCCTGTCCTCGACGTAAACACCTTCCTTGCCCATGGCGGCCAGTTGCCGTCCCTTCGGCATGAACATGATCAAAAAAACGACGATCGATGAAACAACCAATCCGAATGCAATGCACGCGTCTTTATGCCTCTCGTGCACTATAAATCCAGCCATGATCCATATTACCCATATCATTATACTACAACCCACCGACATGCCTATGTAGGTAGCTTCTCTGTAGTTATCTCGTATACCACGTGATTTGACCGCCAAAACTGTCACGAACACCACGAGGAATACCACATAGATCAGACTGAAGAGCATGTCCATAAAAGGGGTACGACACAGTTGCACCGTTATTGGTGTACCTAAATCTTCAGCCGTCACAAGAAGTCCGTATTTGCTACCGGCTACTATTACATTATCAAATGTCACCTCGTCCACTATGGGCGGATTCGTGAGAAGCCATTGAGTTCCTATAGCCACTTGAATCAAAATAGCGAAGAGCAACAAGAGTCCTTGGTATGGTGCGGGTAGGTAAACACCTCCATTCAGGCTCACTAAAAAAACGCATTTCACTAGCAGTGAAGCGAATATAATCGCATAAGTTACCCCAGTACCGAATTGTACTATAGCGCAGGTGAACTGTGTCGGGGATGCTGCGAAAACACTAGGTAGCGCTGCTCCGGAAAACAACCCTAATAAGAGCATTTGTCCTAGGAATAAATGTCTTCGGCTGGGTGTGGTATAATAGGCTTTGCACAAAACGAACACTTCGAAACCTGCTATAAGAAGCATAGTCACAGCAGAAAGCGATAAAATCGGCACCACCCATACTTCATCACGAAAAAAAGCGCCAATTCTCGTGGTTTTCACAGAACATCCCGCACAAGCAGTAAAAATAGAATGTTTCGGAGTAGTAGAACTAGGGTTAACAGTAGATGGCACCAAGAAGAACTCCGTACTAAGTTCCAAACGTCTCTTGAGAGCTGATGTGGAATTCCAAACATTGAAACCTTTCAGTCTCAGGGGTTCGATAGGTACACTCGACACGTAACTGACACCTCTCTTTTCTTCCAAAGGTCTGTGTGTTGAACTAGGCTTACTAAGCACGACATTCTTATTAAAAACTAAGTTAAAAGGTAATTTCGGACTGTCACTCCCGTAAAAGTCTATCGATCTCGTTGTTACACCAGAGTCTCTGGAATTCTCAACAACAATCGCATCGGAAATATCGGCGGGTCCCCGGTCCAGATCCCCAGATCGAGCTAGTCGATCTTGCGCCAGAGATAGCGACAGGTAAGTCGCGAACACAACGAACGTTTTAGCCATACTGACTAGCCATCGTAGTTCCGGAGTTGTAGGAACTCTGAAGGTGCCACTCCGTTTATCATTCACTAGACGGGTTTTGGGAGTAGGCAGGTATTTCGCCTGCTCCCAAAGTTCTTCTCGGTCGAGATTCGAATTTCAATCTGACGCATTTTAAGCTGCAATTAAGGATTGCCGCCGCAAGGATTTTTAACATGTTGAATATTCCAGGTACCGTTCGTTCTTCGGCAAGAATGAGAAACTTTCCATTGGGAACTGATGAATTTTCAGTCGTAATTTTCATATGTTTATAGAGTGTTCTCTCACCGTCACATGGGTTTGTTGAACTTGTGCTTGAAACATGGTAGTGATGTTTTAATTCGTTATTTCATGGTTCAAGGAGGTTGAAAAAATGAAATCCTAATTTGTATAACATTCGTTCATTTAAGATTTAGTCGAATATTGAATATATTCAAAGGACCTTTTTTTTGAAATCTTTTGAACGGCTCCGAATAATAACTTTGAAGTGAAAATGAAAATAACATAACTATCGTTATTGTTTTGGTTAATTATTTCGTCAATATTAATTCGTTGAAATAATTCCAGGTAAAGAAAAAGTAATGTGAGATATCAGATATCTAATTATAGGTGTTTGTTACAGCCAAAGTTGATAATGTGGATATTATTCATACTATCTAATCAATCCAACTATTCAACCAATTCAATCCCGATTATGAGACTTTCGGTATGATTATGCATGAAGAATGTTAGTACTTTTTTATTCCAGTGGTTATTGTCATGAAATATATTTCATTTTAATTATATTATACAGGTGTCCCAGAGTAAGGGCCCGATCAAGCCATTCTGTCACTCCGGGCCAATTTATATTCGCCGCCCCCGATAATAACACTTCACCAATGATTGTCTGTTCTATAAATGATATTGATGGAATGGAAATATATTAACTTATGTTATCTACTAGCTATTTTACACCATACGCATTTCCAGCTCAATCTTCATCACCCTTTTTCGACTCGTATAGGCTACATATAGGCCTCTTGTGCTATATTTCTTTGTCTCGTGCAAATCTTCTACGTATGACCATTTTAACAATAAATATTTTTCATCGAAATCGTCACAATATTTAAGAGGTTCATACTTTAAGAGTCAAAAAAATCAATAGGAATGGTTCGTTTTGAATTTGGAATGTGGAAATAAAGAAAAACTTAGTTATATACCGCTTCAATCACTAATCAGTCCTTTACATAAACGATCAACAACAAAAACAAATAAACAATATGAAATATAATGATTGAGAAGAAGAAAAAAGATTCATTCAGAACTCAATTACGTGAATAAGTGTAAATAGGACATAGTTGTCTAGCATTATATCAATATGCACGAACATATTGCCTACCTTGATAACATGATTCTCTTTGCATCTTCAAAATCTTCAATAATTCTAGACAAATTTATACTTTTCCAAACCTTATGCTCTATTGCAATCATAGCTAATCCAGATAATCTATTTTGTGTTATGGCGGATGAATAATGAATTATTGCCAGAGGAAATTGAAGATTCATTAAAAACTATGAAAAGTAACAACAAGATTCGAGTTTTATTTGTCTTCAGTTAATTAAACCCGCTCTGAGAATTCAAGTTTGAAAAGCCATATTTTCTTCAAAGAACACATATATTTCGTATTGAATTGAAAGGAAAAATATTATTATATTAACGAATGATGTCGTACAAAGTACCAAATAGTCCAACTTACCTTTGAAATCACAATTTGTAATGCTCGAATCGAAAGTCACAATGGCAGAAGAAAGTCACAACAAAATTTTTAACATTTTCAATCTGGACACACACTTAACGAACATTGAAATATTAATTTTCTGATTCAATTCAGAAAAACAATATGTAAATATTTATGTACAATAGGATTAGATTCCCCAGTTATTCTCCCTCTTCTTGGCGCTCAAAATTCTGATTGGTGAATTGAAAATAAAAACCATTTTTGAATATCGCAGATGTCGCCTAAAAATCCAAAAAAAACCGATCATTATGAACTATCATCGAAGAAACCGCCCTTCAAGGCAAGCTTGATAAGATGTGGTGTAAAAAAACTCGTGAAAGTTCATGAGGGGAATCGCATGCCGACATTGCCGACTGGTAATATTCATGATCAGAGTGTGGCATCTTCGAAATTTTTTTATACTAATTGGACCAAGTTTCTCTTATAACTGACCTTATTGAATTTTTATTCCGTACTTTGACTATTTATATTTCGAAAAGTTAAGATCGAATTACTTACCGTATTATTGATCATTTCCAGTCCAATCTCATCTACGTGTTTTTCACTACACTTGAATCGATCGAATCAGGCAAATCGGAGATATTGGAAGTTGGAAAGTTACTCCATTTCTCGTGAAACGGACGATTTAATGCATTAGCTGAATATTATAATATTAGTTTTGTTGAGATGTTGCAACTTCTTAATAACACTTCAGAGTGTAAGCGACCAGCAAAAATTCAGGAATTACTGTGTCCTAGTGGAAAACTGAGAGGCAACGGCCCTCAATTTTGCGCATCTCATTTTTGCTCACCTAGGCAATTGCCCTGTTTAGGTAATCAAAAGCTGTAAATCCTACCGTTTTCGAGATAATCGGGTCCAAACATTTGAAGATTCGATTTTTCATGAAAAACTCGAAAAAAACGGACATTTGCGCACTAGTTTCTGTGTAGAAAATCGGCCTTCAGTGTTCATCCTTATGCTCGGTGTCATAACAAATCATGTCATTTTATTTTTATAAACTTCAAAAAATGGAACCATCGAATTGTATCGAATATATTACAAAAACCCAATTTTCTTTTCACGTGGAACAGCTAAAAAGCTGAATTTCCATAAAACTCATTTTATCCATGCCCTATATGTAGACAACAAATTTCAACAGGATAAGTTTCTGATTTTCTGAAATACCGAATTTTTGAAAATTATTGTTTCTTATCTTCTAGTTATACGATCTCTATGAAATTCAACATAAACTTTGGTGTTATTCATTGTCTTACAGTAAACTACAAAGTTGGAATTCGATCGGATCAGTTTTTTCGATTAATCGAAAAAAAAATTCATCAGATGATTATTCCTTCGGAACCCTTTGGCGAACTAAGATGGGGCATTTGACCTCTGATTTACCCTGAAAATTTCAAAGCTCTTGACCTAGCATTAGAAATGCGCAAATTCGAAACATCTTCATTGCGTCAATGTACGGGTATAACAATATTCAATAAATTACCTAAATTACCTACCTGTTAAAGCAATAATGTTGCTAGAGGTAGAGGAATATTTAACGATAGTTTTATGAGTTTTCTTCATTATGTCACAGGAAAAGAAACAAGTTAACAGGGCTAATATAGTGATATAGACGGACTCAATAATTCATGTTTCGATTTGATTTTCCCTTTTCAATTGAGGTTTTCAAGTTTGTTCGTTGATCATTCCTACTGTAGCAGTTTCCTAAAATATAATAATCCTAATATATCGTTTCAATCGAGAACTGAGGATGAATTGATTAACGTGGAAATATTAGCATTTCTCACAATGTGTTCAGAAAGTTAAAAAACATTATAATCGATAAACAATTTGGAGCTACACCTTGAGCATAAAATATTGTTGAAATTTTTGTAATGGTTTAACCATTTTGAAATCTTTTTTTTCTCAATCTTGGTTTCTCACATGAACACATTACCATTACCAAACTATCTGAAATGAGATATTATCATTCCATTGTTCTTCGAAACACAATTAATATTCTCACGAGGGTAAACAGTAATCCGAATGTTTTGGAAATGAAAAGTGTTGCATTATTCATCTGAAGACTGGACCGTCTACTATTCCAACCAGTCAAACAATCGGAAAGTGAACTTCATTCACGAATTTGGATAAAACAGCCATATTTCAATATCCGATACTAATATCAGTTCAAAAAAACAGGTATTAGCAGAGGAATGTGACAGGGCACCATACATTCCTGCGTATGATTCAAAATCACAGATAATACCTCAGCAAAAACTCACTCTGCCTTCTCGTATAAATGTATTAATCTGAAAAGGAAAAAGGCCATAGCACAAAAAATGAACGATACAAAAATTCACGAAACCAAAATGTTTAAAATATGACAAACTCCATAGATCGATATTCATCTCGTCCGGAGAAGGTCCAATGTCTACGAGGAAATTAGTTTGAAGTAACTCAAATCAATGATTTGAGATGAGGGCATAATATGTAAATATATTTGAAGGTCTTTGTCCGTTGGAACCATTTTTTACCAGTTTCATTAGGTTGAATTTTTTATACTGAACGTTCGAGAAGATTCCATGAATTTCTTGAAGTGAATGCCCTACCAGTCTACTTACACTTTTTCAGGAAGAACTTTCCAGTGAGTTATCGTAAGAGTCGGTACAAGGTGTCGATGTCGTGGTGAATTGATTGACTACTTCTATCAAGTACCTAGTTATCCGTAAGTATCACATCCTCAACCGGATTCAATTCCTCGTTTTCTATTATATAATTGAGCTAGATGCGATAAAAATTACTTCTCTTCTCATTTTCCATATAATAACTGCAATTTCAGGTGAGAGATATTGCAGGTGCAGAAACAGTATAGATCTAGACTGGAATAAGTAATATGTAGATGAGCTACGCACTCACCATTCAATTATTCACAATTATTAGTATTACAGTATATTTGGCTTATCTTCCGAAATCAATCAGGAAATCTAGAATACATTTGATTGAGACTTTCCTTATTCAGCTTTATTGAAAAATTACCTTCGGAAACTTTTAAGATGTTGGTTTGGTTTTTGTGCGACCTTCGAGTAGAAGGCGATATTATTATCTCGTTTTAATTGAGTCCTTTTTTTTCGTTTATTGGCATGTTCGCTATACATTTTGAAATCGATTCAGAACAAACTTCCCGGTGAGCTAGAGACTTGTAACTTTAAACATAGCTCTGACCTGGATGATAATGCAATATCAACTCGCTTCCTAGTTCGTCTTTTCGGTATAAATTTTTTAACCACATTTTTATTCATTTCAGTAACGCGACTGTAATGATTGATCAGTTTCGTTCAGAACTATCTTGAAATTATGAAGAATATCAAAAAATGTTAATAATAACACATTATTGGCATTTCTGAAAAAAATACCACAACCTTCAGTACGATGAGGAAAGTGGTTGGATTTTTCAAACTTTCTCTCTGGAGAAAAATAAATTACAAAGAAATATCCCTGTTAGAACTAGAACACTACGCAAGTCGCCTCCGGAGGTGACGTAACAAGTGATGACTCGTTCGTTGTTCTGTTGATTTGCCATTAAGTACAAATGAACATATCTGGCTTAGAGATGAAGGTGATGTGCTACCCAAATAAGGTGAAAAATTGTTCCTGTTATAGTAGAGTCGAAATTTGTATGAAGCTTGCTCTACCTGACCTATATTGCTCATGTGTATGGCCAGTTCCTCGGCTCTCTCCTTTATCTCATACCTTATGTTCCCTGCCGAGTTCACGCCGAGTTCACCAGTTTTAGAAATCAATTCAAGAAATTCTTGACAGCTGTCAAAAAAAAGACAGCAGCTTTTTGTCAATTATGCTGAATCAGCTGTCATAGAAATACATATAAGGATGTTTTTGAGCGCTCGTACTACTTACACGAGGGCTTTATCATTTCGTCACGATGTCTGTATTTTTCGAATTTTAAGCCGAAAATAGTCTCAATCGACTATGTTCGACTCACTGATGACGAATCCGTCGAAAAATTCGAGTCTGTCCGTCCGTCCGTAAGCACGATAACTCTCGAACGGAACAACCTAGAGACTCGAAATTTTCAGTGTAGGTTCAGATCCCAAATGCCTCGCTTAAGTTTGTTAATGGGCAGAATTCCACGAAGGGTTCCGTAAATATGGCCGTTCAAAGTTTTGTTCCCCGGATTACTTGAAAACTACAGATTTGATCATGATGAAATTTTGCACTCAAATGGAGAATGAGGTGTTCAAGCTACATGTGAAATTTTGTCCAGACCGCATCACCAGAACCATAGAAACCATAGAAAATTGTAACTTTTGAACGGAAACGCCTGGGGACTTGAAATTTTTAGGATAGGTGTGGATATCGAATGTCGTGATCACGTTCATCTAAGAGCAAAATTATAATAATAACAATAATAATAAACGTTTATTTGATCTTAAAGTAACCCCCAGGTGTTGATCACGTTCAGTGGAAACAAAAGAAAAATAGAACAAAAAATAAACAAGTCAGAGAAAAGTAAACAAAGTTACTAGAGACCTTCAAAATCCCTTTCACAAAGAAATTCACCAAGAGTGTAATAATAACATTTCCTGATCAAAAACTTTTTCAGTGTCTTTTTTTGAATTACAGCATTTTTACTTTTGAAATTTTGAGGTAATGTATTCCAAATTTTGAATATTATGTAGTGAACATTTTTTTGAACATAAGTAAAACTAGTTTTTCAGCACATAGGTAATCAATCCCTGCCTCTACTGTTATAATCATGCTCAAGGAGAAAGTTCTTGAAATCGTTATAATTTTTGATCACAAAAACCACACATTCATATATAAACAAACTATAGAGTGTTAGGATATTTTATCCAATAAAAATAAAAGTTTCAGTTTGTTTTAAATTGAAAATAACCCTCAAACATTTTTTCTGAAGCAAAAATATTCTTTTTGCATCTAATGAATTTGCCCAGAATATGAAACCATATCTGAGTCTTGAATGTACATAAGCATGGTATGCTGTTAGGGCAGCATCAACACCCACTGTGTTTTTTAAAATTCTTAGTGCATAGCAGTACCTTGCTAGGTTTTTAGCAACATTTACAATTTGTTGTTTCCAATTCAAGTTGTTATCGATGTAGACACCTAGGAAAGGCACTGAGTCCTCAGCTAAGATGGTTTCATCATTATAAGTTATATTGAGAGTTTGCTGGCTTTTTTCTCTAAACATAAGTACAATCATTATTTTGGAAAAAATATTTTGAACAGCTATATTAACAGAACCCCTACTCTAATTTTGCTCATCGATAAATGTGACCACGACATTCGAGATCCACACCTATCCTGAAAATGTCTGTTCGGAAGTTATAATTTTCTATGGTTTCTATGGTTCTGGTCATGCAATCCGGACAATTTTCCATGTAGGTTTTACAAATCATTCTCCATCTGAGTGCAAAATGTCATGTCGATTCGAAGACATCAGGAGAACAAAATTTCGAACGGCCATATTTACGGAAACCCTGGTGGAATTCTACCTATTAACTAACTCAACTTCGGCATTCTTGAACTGAACCCACACTGAAAATTTCAAGTCTCTAGTTCGTTCCGTCCGAAAGTTCATATTCACGGACGGACGGACAGATTTGAATTTTTCTCGATTCAAAATTGCGAAATAACAGACATTTAGGCGATTTGATAACGCTCTTGGTCATAAAAACTAAATTTTTCGCTTCAAATACTTCAAGTCTTCAAGTATTTTCATAGCTATTTAAAATTTCAAACACAAATTGTATGAGATTGGAATCCCATATAGTGTTAGGAGAAATTATTTCATACTTGCTATTAAGTTTTAGGAAGTTCCACCTCAAAATTTCTCTTCCATGCAAATCCATAATTAGATTTCGAATGATTTTCCTTCTTAAAAAAAAATTGAAGTTTTCCGATTTCAACTTGTTCTATAGGCTCAGATATTGTCCGCAATGAACTGATAGTTTGAGTTTGAATTCTGTTATACCTGAATGTGGCCTTGACACATCAATTCGAACATGGAATAACTCATAAAAGTAGACGAAGACTGCGAAGTGAATTCGGAGAATTTCATTATAGTTGAACAGGTCCCATTACCAAGCAAAACACCCTAGCATGAAAAGAAACCATGACAACCAACAATAATTAAGGATCGTTGGCCCCTCGAAAAACGGCCGCAAAAACGAACGAGTAAGCAAAGAATTGGGTTACATGTATAGGAAAAATCATATTCTTCTTTTCCCGCTCGCGAAACCCGACGAACCGTCCTTTCTCCGAGCCGAATATGAAAACTAAAGAAAAAGAATCAACCCCGAAGTCAAGGAGATCGGAATCAATAAATAAATGACGGAAGCATGTGAACCACGTTTCAGTTAAAGTTTTGAAAGCGAGCAGTAGACAACTGTCGTGATTGAGCGCGCGGATCAAAAACGCGAAACATTTTCCCAGAAATGATGTCTTCCAATAAAAACAAACTCAATTACCGCCAAGCTTCACTAACTTACGATTCTCCAACAATTAACCCCCGAAGAAATAGTTTAGTGAAACAAAATTCCGAAGATTTGGTGATGCCAAAAACTAACCTCATAAACAACGACATAAGAATAACTGTGAACAATAAATTCGAGAGACAACAGAAAAATTTTCCGCATCCTAAGATAGCGTGGGATGATGAAGGTAAGGTTGAAAAAATCCATGAACCTATTATTGCAAGAAAATGTCCGGAAACTCGAAAACCGCCAAGATCCCTCAAACGCCATAGTTCAGTGGATCAAGATTCTATACTTTCTTGCAAGGAAGATATAATAAACAAACTGAAACTTTTATTGAAGGATGAAATGGAAATTCCTGCAAAACAAAATCTCAGTATTTTTCTCAACCAAAATCAAAATTCCAAGCATGCTCGACACGACGGAAATAATCAAGTTTTTGGAGATCATCATGCCGAACAAATGAGCCCGGAAGAAAATTTGAAAAAGAGGTATAATTCAGAAAGTAATCCCACTACCACACTTTTTCAATTCCGAAGAAATCCCGTGAAAAAACTTGAAACGAAAAATCGTACATACGGTTATCAAAATAATCCGAAGGAACCACCGAATATAATAGTACCAGCTTCGGAAATGATCTTGGATGAAGAACAAAACAGCGAATCGACCGTAATAACCGATAATTCCCAACCAATAAATAATATAATAATAAGACCATCTACGGCAAAATCAAGAAGAGAATTGTTCAGCAAGAGAACAAACTCAGCTTTCAATTCTGTCGTTGCCTCAGAAGTAAGTAACCAAAGAGCACCACTTCAACGTAGTTCATCAGCACCGATTCGGCCAGAGCATGCGAAATCTAAATTTCTAGCTACCAAGAGAAAACTCAAAGTTATCAAGAAGAAGGATGCAAAATCTGCGAAGAAATGGGGAGAACATGGTTCAGAATCCGCAAATACGGTAAGAAAATTATGTGTTGCAACGTGCCATTCAAAAAATACACACCTCTATTTTTTTTCGAATGAAACACAATAACACAAATTATTTGTTGTTCATCGCTTATGATTGCAAAGACATCGAATGTTAACATTCTACAGTGCTTACAATTAGGTGTCACATTTGGATGACACTTCATTACAAGGATCTGAGAAAATTTTATATCCAATCGAATATAAATATTTTCAGAACTATCGAATCTTTTATGATTTTTAGTATTTCATATTTCTATGGATTTATAAATCAGTACCAAAGGCTTCATCTGAGATGAAAGCATGTGAGTTAAGAAGCTTTTTCGCCCTTGTTTCTGTGTACCAATACGGCCTTCAGTGTTCATTGTCAGTATGACAAATACTGTCATTTTCTTTTCATAAACTTCAAAAGATGGAATCACCGAATTATATTAAATATATCAGAGAAACTCAATTTCATTTTTGTATACCAGAAGGGGCTTCAATGTTCATTGGCAGTGTGAGAAATACTGTCATTCCATTTTTATAAACTTCAATAGATGCGCAATCCCTGAATTATATTGAACGTCAGAAATCCTCTATTTTCTTTTCACATGGAACAGCTTAAATGATGGATTTACCCATAAAGCATTTTTTAATCAATGCCAATTTTAGCACGATATGGTGAATAGTTTGTGAAAAACTGAAGTTTTAAAAATAAATTTTTTCTTTCAGGACAGCCTCAATATAAACACTACAGTCTCGAAATGTGGAACAGAGATCGTAACTATGGTTTCCCTAGTCAGTCCAGCTTCTAGCGACACAGAGGAAATACCAGAAATTCATGAAGAGGAACCTAAGAGCAGATCTAATTCTCCGAAAAAAATTCTCACGGTAACGAGAAGAGAGGAAAACGTCCAGAAAACTCCATCCCTGAGAAGAATAGTAAAACAAGGTGAGAATATTTCCATCAAACCGGATTTAAATAGGATCAGACAAGAAATAATAATGTGTGCAATTGCAGCATTTCAATTTTTTGCGAAAAATATTTGATGGTGCATTAACCGTCGAAACAGCCTGTATAAACGATCAAAAACACCATGAAGTAGGGAAGTGGACACCTCTATTTTCTATCGGTAAAACTACTCAATCCAGACATGGAGCTTTACCAACATGCAACTTCAAAAAGAAATTAGGGACTTGTCAGTCCACAACTACCCCACTGTTAGAAGAAATGTTTCCTAGCGTGGAATAAACCAACGAAGTTTAGGAACTTCTTTGTGCAAGGTCGATCTTGTTAATTACTAGCAGCTCTTAATTGAAGTATTCAAGGAATAGGGTTAGTCACGCATTTTCAATGAGGAAACGCCCTTTCGCTAGTTTCGCCTTATGATTACTAATCAAGCCCCTCGATCAAAACGAATGAGTTCGGGATGTTTGGAGAACAAACTATTCAATAACGAAGCATCAGTCCCGTAGTTCTATATCAATAATATACACATTAACTGACACACAAAAAACTGTTTTTTCCGCAACCGTCCGGAAAATACTCACTTCCCAGACGCTTTTCATTCGAGAAAGTAACATTTCCCGGCCTAGTCCGAAAAGTACGTACTTTCCGGACTAAGCTGGAAAGTACGTTTCCCGTAGCAACGAAATTACGACTGACACCTATTACGTTGTTATCATCGGCTATATGAAAAATTTGGTGGGTCCGATTTCGATAAATACAATTGATCATTACCATAGCAACGAAATACCAACATGAAATAAGTTGCCATTTTGATTTTTGAAAGTTTGGAGTGTTTTTGGCCGCATTTATCGCAATAAAGGAATGTGTTTCATTGATTTGTTATTCTACACGGTTGCCGAAAAAATAGTGTACGCAACACGTCGAAAAACAGTTTTTTTGGACTCGCAGACTTCCAGGACTCGCTAACGCTCGTCCTAGGATTTTGTCTACTCGTCCAAAAAAACAGTATTTTCCGGACTTGTTACGTAAATTACTATTTTCGAACTATTTTATTTTATTCGAAACACCTCAGACGGTACAAGCAAGAATATTATCCCAAAGTTTTCTTATTGAAAATTGTAAACCGAAATTGAGAACGGAAAAAATTATAATAAGCACTGACCTGTAGTCTTTTGAGGGCTCGTTCATCCACCTTGTAGGTAGATTCGCATTTTCCAGTTTAGGAAAGAAATTTTTGACAGCTGACAAAAAAATGACAGCAGCTCTTTGTCAATCATGCCGAATCAGCTGTTACAGAAATATAAGAATTTTTTTTTTCGATAATTCCCTAGAATCTTTTACGTTTTCTATGTTCTTGGTAATGCGATCTGGACAAAAATTTGCAAGTAGTTTGAATACATTATTCTTCATCTTTGTGCAAAATTTCATTCCAATTCAATCAGTCGTTGCGAAATTGTTAGGAAAAAAATATTTTGAACGGTTTTCTGATTAACGCTTAATTTTGCTCATTGATGAAAATGAGCGCGACATTCCCGATCCAAACACCCTCAAAATTTCAAGTCTCTAGGCCCTTCCGTTCGGAAGTAATAATTTTCCATGGTTTCTATGGTTCTAATCATGCGATCTGGACAAAATGTAGCTTGAATATATTATTATCCATTAAAATACAAAATTTCGTCATGGTCGAATCCGTAGTTTTTAAATGATCAAGAAAACTAAATTTCAAACGACCATCCTGAAAATTTCAAGTCCCTAGGCTTTTTCATTACAAAGTTATAATTTCCATAGTTTCTATGGTTCTGGTCATGCGATCCTGACAAAATTTTGCATGTATCTTGAACACGACATTCTCCATCTGATTGCAAAATTTCACCTCGATCGAATCCATAGTTTTGAAGTAATCAGGAGTACAAAATTTCGAACTTCCATATTTACGGAACCCCTGGTCGAATTTTGCCCAATAACTCAACTCAACCTACCCTGAAAATTTCAACTTTTTAGGTCGTTCTGTTCGAGAGTTATCGTGTATACGGCCGGTCGGACGGCCAGACGGACGGACAGACTCGAATTTTTCGACGGATTCGTCATCAGTGAGTCGATTGAGACCATTTTTGGCTCAAAATTCGAGAAATACAGACATCGTGACGAAATGATATAGCCCTCGTGTAAGCAGTACGAGCGCTCAAAAATTATGAAAAGCACTGCCTTGAAGTCAGGAGCTTTTGAGCGCTCGTTCATCCACCTTGTCGGTAGATTCGCATTCTCCTGTTTCAGAAACCAATTGAAAAAAATTTGACAGCTGCCAAAAAAATTTCAAATTAGCCGAAAATCCAGACTTCACGTCAGTGATTTTTGGTTTTAAGTGACCAATTTTTTTTCGATTATTCGCTAGAATTTTCTGCGTTATCTATGGTCTTCGAAATGCGATCTAGAAAAAATTTCCCACGTAGTTTGGTGAAGGAAGAGACTGAAAAATAAGCAATCTGAAGGAATCTTCCTGGAATGGATCGCTCCAAAAAGTTCATTCGGAACTTCGGAAGTTCAAGATCCAAAAAGTATTTGGATCTCCTCACTGGCTTCCTCACAGGACATTGTCGCCTCAGAAAGTATATGATGTGAATGGGCTTAACAGAAACTGACGATTGCAGATTCTGTAGGGAAGAGGAGGAAACTCCTGTTCACCTGGTAACAGAATGCCTCGCCATTGCAAACCAGCGCAAAGAATGTCAGGAGAAGAGAAGTACAGGAGAAAAGACGATCTAACGTCCTTAAAGCCCTCTCAGATACTGGAGTTCATTGGAGCTTTGGAGCTGGAGGGCGAGCTGTGGGTAGCGCATTTGCGAAAACAGCTCTGATGGGGGGTACAATAGACCTAGAGATCGCAGTGAAATATACCTATATAACTATCCTATACCTATATAACTATCCTATCCTATCCTATTAACACTTTTAATTCATACCATACTATATTATTTGTGTGTGTCAATCCCAATGTACCTAGAAGGGGTAAATAATCTTGCCCTGATTTTCATTTCACAAGGACATATAATCATATATTATATGATTTGCATTTTATCCATGGAGAATATCAAGATGTTCATAACATGTTAACCTTCGTGTCATCGAATACTTTATGACAAAATATCCAACTACCTTTATGACTTACCAACATTTTTTCTGAGTTATCTTTCATACCGTACCGACAAAAACACGAATGTCGAAACATGGCTGGCACCACATCGATTTCACCTGTATGCATTTCAGTTTCTTTTCAACAATCGAGCATCCATGCTATCAGGAGCTTTTCAGCTGGATTTCCCGGTAGAAAGAATTCGATGGTTACGTCATTGATGTTAGGAGGCAGTTTGAAGAGGGCGAGCACGGTTCAGAAGAAGCAGGAGAAGGGGATTACTAATACCTCAGTTTCTGATGATGACGAAAGGGTGCCAAAACGTCGGCTGCTGAGGAGTCGATCTGCGCATGTAGAATGCGTGAGGTAAGTACATTAGTCGACAACTCGGTGAAATGTTGAACCGAAATATTATTGGACCAAAAATAGCTTTATGATCTCTTAGTATTGTGAAATTTACATTCAAAGGTTATGATTCCTTGAAAAATGTCAATCTATCATATCACGCGATTTATGACTTCGTGAACATCAGCCTGTATATTGCTCATTATGCTAATTCACCCAGAATATTCAGGATGAGCACATTGGAAATCGATTCTTCATGCCTCTGTCTGAAATCAAATAACATAAAAAGCAATATTTATTCGTTCCATCCATCGACATGAATACTTACAATGTCCTTGCTCGCGATTGGTACCATTGGAACTTGATGTGGGTATATTGAAATTCATAATTGAGTTTTTTGTAAGCATAACTAATAAAATCAATTCCAGTTCATATCGACGTCCTTGTAATACAGTCCCTTGCCACGAAAGACATAAGGGAAGGTTCAATCTCAACGCGTCAGAATAGTGCTAATGCTTTGCATTTGCAGGGTAAGCGTTCGGTGGTTTGAACTGCCTTTGTTTGTATCTTAAAAAAAGAAATCATTTAGCTTGCCATATTCCTGTAAACATTTTTGGTACATTTCCCATTTACGACTTCTCTATTTACTTCGGGCGGTGATATTCCACAAGACGGTCCTAGTCCCAGATAAATGTTGTTGAAGGTA
The DNA here is from genome assembly GCA_963966015.1 of Aphidecta obliterata. Taxonomy (NCBI): domain Eukaryota; kingdom Metazoa; phylum Arthropoda; class Insecta; order Coleoptera; family Coccinellidae; genus Aphidecta; species Aphidecta obliterata. The sequence goes on from OZ014428.1 coordinate 6,440,759, forward strand.
CATTTTTTGGGAGAACATCCAATTTATACTTCATCTCAATGTTCTGGTGGACAGGTGACCTTATCGACAGTTGCTTCAACTTTTTCCTCAGTGAGCGGTTATTCAAACTTGAATAAGATTGTAACACTCTGCCAGCTTTATGAGTTTTTCACAGTTCCAGCTGGGTTTGGACTTACAGTCGTGGGTCTTTGAGTTCCTCGAATCCACCTACCTATCTATAAAGATTCAAATTCTTGCAAACCTGAGCACATCATTCCACTGCCAACATTTCGGTTTGAATAATTTAAGAGAGGTTGTTTTATAACTAGTTGTTCTCTTCACTTTGGTCAAAAATATTGCCACCACTTCATAATGAGCACCGTAATGGAGATTTTTGGACTCATGGGAAGCCCAGTGAATCCAGTACCTTCAAGTGTCTTCTACTTAGGCTTTTTGGTCCCATTTTGACACTCTGATTCCCGTTTCGCATATGCATATATGGTGGAAGCAGGTTTGGGCGCTCATGAGATATTGGTGTGTGTATTCTTATCGAAATCGAAGTAGTGTGCAAAATTTTAGATCGATTTGAAACGGAAAGTGGATCAAAGTTGAGATGAAAAAACAGATGAAGAAATATATTGATCACTGATGAAATCGAAATTACCATGAAAAAACTTTCTGAAAACAATTCAGTAGGATATTCGATTTGAAAACTTTCCCTCCTATTTCATTCCACATGGTGGAAACCCACGGAAATAATTCGCGACTCGGGCGGTGGAAAAGAATGATTTTGTGGAAATATTCACCATCAAATGAAGGGCGTTGAGAAATGGGGTGGGAAGGATCCAGGGACCGCTTTAGCGATATCACAACCTTCGCCAGTTATTCGGTGTTGAGGAGGTTCGATGATTTATTGTCTAAGCAGAAGGCCCAATTCCCTTCATGTCGATATATATGGTATGTATTATACACACATCGACAGAAGTTCTGGTTTATCTTTTCTGCCCTTTCGGGTGAATACTGAAGCACAGTAGGATTCATCAGGGTGGCAATACGAAATTCTTCAAATGAGATAAAATATCATAAATAAATATATTTGAACTACAGACAATTTTACTCATAAAGAAGTGTGTGTTTGTCCGCAAACCTTCGATTTGTTCGTTGGATGACATATTATGTTAGCGCCAAAATCGTATATTCTCAATTTCGGTGGAAATTCTATCGACACTGCCGTCCTAGATTCATCTTTGGTGAACATTCTAGGTGGGTTTCTTCATCTCCGAAGCCTTTGGCGAGCCAACAACTCTTCTTAGTATGTCCCATTAAGGCACAATTCCCCAATTACACACATTCAATTAGATAATCAGCCAAATATTATTCATTGTCAATTTATTCGGACTAGAATAAGGTTGAATCCATATACAGGGTGTCCCAGAATGAATGGATAATCCTATAACACTGTATAAAAGAGCTTTTGAAATCTCTGAAAAAATACAAAAAAAAACCTATCCCCACTAGAAATATTTTTTTTTTCAAAATAATGATTTCTTGCACATCATGTTGCGTTTCTGTGTATCACGCTCACAAGTCGATCAAATCCATCAGTTTCTTCATGGTGAATTATTCTTCATTGAAATACCAATAGATATGCTGAAAACCGTATAAATATCTGTTGTAACTTTTTTGGAAAAAAATATCCAACTTCAAATTTCATCATAAAATGTGATGAATATTCCATAATGTGAAAGTTTAATCGTTCATGGTGGAAATGAATTTTAGTAAGCCTGAGTGGCCAACTCAAAAAAAATAAACAACCCCAGTAAAAAAAATCTAACGGATTCGGGTCCGGGGAACGTGGAGGCCATAAAATGGGACCCATACGGCCAATCCATGTATCTGGATCACCATAAATGAAATGCATATTCGCATATTCCTGGGATGTGTAGTTATTTCGTGGCATGTTCAGAGTTGAGATAAAGACCAAATCGTAACGAAATCACCAAAATTTCGAAGTAAAATCAGTAAGCGAAACGATTATGTTGAAACTGAGATTATTTGACAGCCAAACATTTTCCAGTGCCTCATGGCAACCGCATCATTTCATTGGTCGAAAACCGCGCGTCAACTATTCGAATTTTTGTATTTCTGTATACAAATAGCAATAGGTTCGCATTTACATAAGGTATGAAGATGCATTGTACCATTTTGGAATCTGTATGGAAGGCGCATTTTTTTTTTTTTTAGTTGGCCACTCAGGCTTACTCACCTTTTTTTTCACCATGAACGATTAAACTTTCAAATAATGAAATGGTCATCACATTTTATGATGAAATTTGAAGTTGGATATTTTTTCCCCAAAAAGTTACAACAGATATTTTTACGGTTTTCTGTATATCTAATGGTATTTTATTGGAGAATATTTCACCATAAAAAAAAAGATTGGTTTGAATCATTTGTGAGTGTGTTACACAGAAACGCAACGTGATATGCAAGAAATCATTATTTTGAAAAAAAAAATATTTCTAGTGGGAATAGATTTTTTTTTGGATTTTTTTCAGAGAGTCCAATAGCTTTTCTAAACAGTGTTACAGAATTATCCATTCATTCTGGGACACCCTGAATATGTATGACAATTATATTGCGATGTTCGCATATGATCACATGCTAAGGGTTGTTGGGTGGTCACGAAATCTTAACATGGACCTGCAGAGAAGGGGGACGGTTGCTGTTGGAAGAGGCTGGTGGCGTTAGGGGAGAAATTTTTTTTTTATGCACACAACTCTTCGTTTTGAAGCATGCTCACTGTGCTGATGAGCTGAAACCGGTCTACAGTTACGAATGATGAATTTGATGGGTTAAATGAAAAGATCTTTAATCAGATAACACTTCGATGTGTATCTACAAGCATATTATGCAATGGAGCTTCTCTTATGGAATACTTTGAAAAAACTTAATATCGATTGTCAATTAAAATAAAAAATACATTGGTGGATGCACATTTAGTATTGTGAGCTTTGTCAGAACGGAATCTCTTTCAAGATATGCAAACCTCAAAATAGTTTGGGCCTCTGAAAAGTTAATATAATATTAATTCAATGAATAATACAGGGTGTTTCCAAATAAGACGTGAAACTTGAAGAAGGTGTTAGTATCACTGATTTGCTGTCGTTTGAGCTATATTTATTGATAACCGAAAATCAGCAGTTCCCGAAATATTTGAGTTCTTGTGTTTTTTAAAAAATTTCTCACCTTACTTCATTTTTCGTCATTTTTTTCTACGTTGACCAAGTTTGATTATAATTTTGGATCAGTTTCATCAGTAGAAGATAAAATATGTATGAAAAAAGCAAAACTATGCTGTTATAGATGTTGAAAAGAATAAGTATGATTTGAAAGTTGGTATATATGAAGAAAAGAATAGTCAATTTCTAAAATCAATTTGCCTGCATTTTTCGAATTCCAAAATTTATGTATGACAAAATTATTTCAAAAACTTGCCAAATTCCTTTTTAGTTTTCGTGAGAATGCAGGCACTAGTTTCGTAACAGAAGATTTTGATTTGAAAGGGGATATAAGCCAAGAAAGAAAAGTAAAGAATTAAATATTTTATCATTGCAATTGAACTCAAAATTTTATTTAAGAATATTTTTATAAATTTTGTTCGAAAGGTCCTCCACCATTCCTTATAGAAACACGTGCCCTCTTCCTAATTTCTTCAGTTGTTACTTTCCGCCCTACCTTTACTCTCAATCTTCTCGCTGCTCCGTCTATTCTCTCCTCAAGTTGTCCACGTGATTGTGCAGAAAATTTCTTTCATCTATAATATATTCTCACTAAGCATGTAATCTTGAGTATTATTTTTTTTTGCAGTCTTGACGATGGAGAGGGAAGTACCAACATCATTTCCACATCGCTCTTATCCGACGATCTATTGAAATTACCTACTGAACCTGACATAAACATACATATGGAACAACTTCAAACAACCGGAAATGTTTGTGATCTAGAAGCTAGTGAATCAACTAGCCACTTGGAACCAATGACCCTTGAAGAAAATTCGATCAGCAATGAAAGTCGCGATGGTCAGCAGTTTTTCACTCCGAAGGAAAAGGAATGTTGGACTCTTTACCAGAAAATGAGTGACAAAGGAGTCAAAGTCAATTACGACACTCTTCTCAGGGGAATGTTGACGCCAACAGAATATAGAAATAGGAGGCAAAGCTTGGCAGCTAGCGCGAGCTTAGCTGAGGATTCTGAAGATAAACTAGAGCCTTCTCATTAGATGATGAAATATTCAAAATCGGAAGAAAGAAACAATCTAGAATTCTTGATTCTTCGAATAATCATCATGAGAATAAGCGGCTACAGTGGTAGAATCACAAATGTGCAATAGAATAATGAATTTTGAGTAGCACGCATAATTGATGATAAAAAATGATGGCAGATATCCAATCAATATCAATTGAAATAAATATAATATTATTTGTCATGTAGCAACTTGAAACATGGATTTGTATATAGTGGCAAATTTATTTGCCAAGGGTAGTTTGAAATTTATTTTACGTTGCTCTTTTGAAACAAAGGTGAAGTAAACTACAATATTATAACATACTATTCGCGAAATTTGGATCTCGATAATTTGCAGTTTATTTCTATAAAAAATATATGCCACCAAAACATTATTACAAATAATAACGAAGATTTCATAGAAACTGTTCATTGCATTTAAATATTTGGTTACTCATCTGTTCTGTGAAAACCTAAGCACTGCAGACTATCCAAATACAACATGCGCAAAAACCAAGATAATAACCAAATTTTATAAAAAAATTCTTTCCGTGATAAATAAGTCGCGCTATCTAAATGTCGTTCTTCTATTCTTTTTCCGTCATCGTTATAAGTATTATTCGTATTATTTTAGCCCATAGTGTGGAGCCTATGGATTGATATTGATCATAATATTGATAACAGCCTTTTTTGTCTTAAATACTCTGTCAACATACAAAGTTTTACGAAAATCGAAATCGTTTTCATACTGGGGTAAGTTAACCCAAATCGGTTTATGTTGGTGCGATGAAAAGTATGTGTTATTTAGTAAAATTTTTTCCATACACATCTTAGATATAATATATCCAACAAAGCAATATTACCGATAATAAAAACTGCCGTTATTCACGAATCAATGCAATAGAACTGATCGAAGTGAACGAAATAGAAGGAGCTGATCGCCCATTTGAAGACATTAGATTTGATCACTTGTAACCAATTGTTAAATTGTTTACTATAGTCCTCTTAGTGCCACCGACACCTTGTGCCTTCGATGTCAAAAATCCTCATTAGAAATAAATTAATGAAATCATCATGTTCTTTATTATCTTTTTTTTGTACAACCAGAAATAGCATTGGATATTGATGATGAATGAGATTGATAAAATTGAATTTTAACAAAGGAATTTTCGCAGTAGTACAAAAATAGCACACGATAGAGAGTTCTGAATCCTAGCTACCCTCTGGAGCTGAATTTGTTAAGAAGGGTTTATGTCACGATCATCAAATGTTATTAATCAAAACAAAGTCTTGCTATTTTGTTTCAGGAATGGCGTTTCGAATTGAAATATTCAGAATCTTATTTCAAATTGTTCGAAATTGCTGAAAATATACTTCACTCGGAAGATTAGGTACCTACCTATTCTAAAGCTTCATAATATACATAAAATACTATTACTACTAAAAAATACTATTACTATTACTACAATATATGAAGGGTGACCCAGAGGTGCGTGTGAACTCCATATTTTTCCTCTATCCAAGCTACTTGGATACTTTTCTGTTACGATAGGTCCGATAATTTGGCACATTCTGAAAATATCAATATTTATTTACAGGTGTCCCAAAATAAAATACAAAACTCATGAGTTTTGTTTTTGTGCGCTTGTTTCTTTGAACAAGAACGTTATCATTTTACCCAAATAATTATTAGTATTCTCATTTTTTCGAGTAAGGACTCAGATATGAAGATTCGAAAGAGCAGGCCTGGGGTTTTTGATTTTCAGGGTTTTTTCATGGTCTGAATAGGCCGGTTAAGTTCGTCAATAGGCAAATGAAATTAGTCTGGTAACATTATTTAGGAGGATTTTCCAGAAGCATTTTTATCGAAACTATGTTTTTGGAAGAATCATTTTATCCTGGATTCTTCGTGACTTTGATCTTGTCTATGAAAATGAGCTGAAATTTACTTCTCTTCGCGATTTTGTCATTTTTCTACTGTTTTCGGGACTACTTTTGATTTTGCTTCTGCGTTCGTTCCAGGTATTACAAAATTCAGAAGCATTATTATAATGATTTGAGTGCCATCTACAAGGAAATGCTCGAACCACATAAGTCGCCGAAACAATATCGAGAGAGTTCTATTCAATTCATTCATTGCATTCCGAATACTACATCGTATTCATTGCATTTGTGACACATAGGTGGCTCTAGTTGCAACATTCGAATTCATTTAAATTTTTTTAACGTGCAATAATTGGTTTACGGTTTACTAATAATAAATTACTTTTGAATGTGGCGAAACCTTTTACTTTTATCTTTGTTTCTGATGAAATCAAGTACCATCTTCAACTTGTCCACACATGAGAAGGATTTCTAGTTTTTCTTAAGGAACCACTGACTCATGAGGCAACTATCATTATTAAGAATTCGATTGTTTTATTCGACATTCTCTTGAACGTGAACTTAAGACGATACGGCAGTTTTTATTCAAAGGTTTATTCTCGTAAATATTAAAAGAAAATACTCCCGATGCTTTCATTTATAACAATGTATTCAGCTTCATGAGAAACTGATTTTTTTTTGATAGTGTTGGAAACAATCATTATTCTAATCAGCTCATCCCACTCCCAGAGAAAACTATTTGGTATTTCCGATTTGATATTTCCAATAATAAACCTTCAGAAATCTTAAAGAAAAAATATTGTTACCTCATGAAATCTTCAGTGTTGACGTTTCGGTTAGTTCCTGATATTAAAATCGATTGGAAAAAATTCACCCGTCCGCCTGATCCGTCTATTTTCGGGATCCTTAACTATAAATTTTTAAAGCTGCAATGAATGATAATAATAAATGTTTTATTTCCACTGAATTGACATGAAAAAAAATGTGAGAGAATGTCATGATACATAATGAGCGAAGCACTACAGATACAAGAGAAAATATAAAACACATTACACATCTACCTAATATACATACAAACATCTAGGTACGCCTTAACATGCATACAACAGAAAAAAAACGCTAAAAGCGGTTCGCAAAATATTCATCTAGAGAATAAAACATTCTCTCCTTCAGAAAAGTCTTCAGGGAGGAACTGAATTTCACCAGACTTTGAATCAATTTCATATTTTCGGACAGGGTCCCATCAACGGAGCCCCTAGTTATATAATGGCTATCTTCATGCACTGCATTGGCAAAATTTTTCTTCACATAGGTTGCACAGTGAAGCACAAACAAAGGGGGATCGTGAGGAAACCACCTCTTAAGTTCTCACGACAAGAAGTAAGACGTGCGGGGCCACAGAGAGATCGTATTTTTTCGTTTTGCATTCTGAATACTTTCTCCGAATCAGCAGCATTACCCCAACAAATTACCCCATCCTCCAGCAACGAGCCAACCCACAGTTATTACTGAGGTCTCCCTCACGTTCAGCACCATTGGTATGACAATAATCTCCCATCGCCAACAGACAACATCTCACCCTGAGAGCAAACTCCCCAACACTTTTTGACTTTCAGGAGAACCGAAGTGTCATCCACATACTGGAATACATCGCCATAAGTCCCAAGGCAGCCAACCGTATCATCCGCCATCAATATGTACAAAGCAGGGCCAAGCGTGCCCCCCTGTGGAACCTCAAGTCTCAATTGGGAAATACTACCTAATATACCGTGTGGCGCAGACTCATGGCACAACTCCTTTTTCTCGTTTCTTTCTGTAGTTATATTTCTGAAATTCGAAACATTGAATATTCTCACTAGCCGATATTTGGAAAAGAAATTGGGAAAAGCACTAACGTGGAATCAGGAGCTTTTGCTTTTTGCTTTTTGCAATTCATCGCCAACGCGTCACTTATTCAGGTACAGAGCCAGCACATTGCTGCTTGTCCTCAGTTCTCATCAACCCCTGGTTTTAGAAAAACTGATCAAACCGTAGTTCAACTGGCACAAAACTCAACTTGACAGCGATTTCTAATCAATTTGGGATTGAAACGTTGTTGAGTAAAAAGTTTTAGGAATAAATTTTAAAAAATTTTGACAGCTGGCGCAAGGCGATAATCCAGACTTCACGTCAGTGCAAAGTGACCAATTTTTTTTTCGATAATTCGCTAGAATTTTTTACGTTATCTATGGTCTTGGTGAATCGATCTGGAAAAAATTTTCCTCGTAGTTTGAATAAATTATTCTTCATCTATGTACGAAACTTCATTCCAATCCAATGAGTATCTTCGAAATTACCAGAAAAAAATATTTTGAACGGCTATATTTACGGATTCCCTAGTCTGAATTTGCTCATTGATGAACGTGACTGCCTCGTCAAATTCGCCATTCGAACCTACCCTGAAAGTCCGGTGGCCTTTCCGTTCGAAAGTTATAATTTTCTATGGTTCTGGTCATGCGATCTGGATGAAATGTAGCTTGAATATATCATTCTCCTTTAAAATACATAATTTCGTCACGATCAAATCCGTAGTTCTGAAATGATCGAGAAAACTAAATTTCAAATGACCATATTTATGGAACCCTAAGTCTAATTTTGCTCATTGATGAACGTGACCGCGAAATTGGAGATCTTGACCTATCCTGAAAATTTCAAGTCTTTAGGCCTTTTCATTACAAAGTTATAATTTTTTATGGTTTCTATGGTTCTGGTCATGCGATCTAAACAAAATTTTGCATGTGGCTTGAACATGTCATTCTCCATCTGAGTGGAAAATTTCACCTCGAACGAATCAGTAGTTTCTAATTAATCAGGAGAACAAAATTTCGAACGGCCATATTTACGGAACCCCTGGTCGAATTTTGCTCGATAACGAACACAACCGCATTCGAGATTCGAACCTTTCCTGAGAATTTGAGGTTTCTAGGTCGTTCGAGAGTTATCGTGCATACGGACGGACGGACGGAAAGACGATTGAGACCATTTTCGGCTCAAAATTCGAAAAATACAGACATCGTGACGAAATGATATAGCCCTCGTGTAAGTAGGACGATCGCTCAAAAATTAACTTATCCGTGATCATTTTGATTTCAGATAGAGTGACTCTGTATGTCTGTATATAGCGATACTATTGAACCGAAGATAATGGAACGAACCTCAGATTATGTTAACCAAACCGGCGGCGGCGATCAGTGAGACGAATGATGTCATATTTTTAAATCGACACTTCTAAGGATGGAATCGCGGAATTATATGTTTTAAATATATATCAAATTTCCCAAAACCAGCACAGAAAAAGTTACACTTTTTGAGCGCTCGTACTACTTACACGAGGGCTATATCATTTCGTCACGATGTCTGTATTCTTCGAATTTTGAGCGGAAAATGGTCTCAATCAACTATATTCGACTCACTGATGACGAATCCGTCGGAAAATTTGAGTCTGTCAGTCCGTCCGTCTGTCCGTCCGTAAGCACAATAACTCTCGAACGGATCAACCTAGAGTCTTGAAATTTTCAGTGTAGGTTCAGATCCCAAATGCCTCGGTTAAGTTCGTTAATAGGCAGTATTCCACCAGGGGTTCCGTAATATGGCCGTTCAAAATTTTGTTCTCCTGCTTACTTCGAAACTACTGATTCGATCGAGATGAAATTTTGCACTCGAATGGAGAATGAGGTGTTCAAGCTACATGTGAAATTTTGTCCAGATCACATGACCAGAACCATAGAAACCATAGAAAATTGTAACTTTTGAACGGAAACGCCTAGAGACTTGAAATTTTCAGGATAGGTGAGGATCTGGAATGTCGTGATGTCGTTCATCTATGAGCAAAATTATTTCAGGGGTTCCGTAAATATGGTCGTTTGAAATTTAGTTTTCTTGATGATTTCAAAACTACAGATTCGATAGTGACGAAATTTTGTATATTAATGGAGAATGATATATTCGAGCTACATTTCTTCAGATCGCATGATCAGAACCATTGAAACCATAGAAAATTATAACTTCGGAACGGAAAAACCTAGGGACTTGAAATTTTCAGGATAGGTGTGGATCTGAAATGTCGCGTTCAAGTTTACCAATGAGCAGAATTATACTAGGGGTTCCGTGAATACGGTCGTTTGAAATTTAGTTTTCTCGATAATTTCGAAACTACGGATTCGATCGAGACAAAATTTTGTATTTTAATGGAGAATGATATATTCAAGCTACATTTTCTGAAGATCGCCTGACCAGAACCATAGAAACAATAGAAAATCATAACTTTCGAACGGAAAAGCCTAGGGACTTGAAATTTTCAGCATAGATGTGGATCTGAAATGTCGCGTTCACGTTTATCAATAAGCAGAATTATACTAGGGGTTCCGTTAATACGGACGTTTGAAATTTAGTTTTCTCGATAATCTCGAAACTACGGATTCGATCGAGACAAAATTATGTATTTCAATGGAGAATGATATATAAAAGCTACATTTTGTCCAGATCGCATGACCAGAACCAAAGAAAATCATAACTTTCGAAGGTAAAGGCCTAGAAACTTGAAATTTTCAGGGTAGGATTGGATCGCTAATGTCGCGGTCACGTTCATCAATGAACAAAATTAGACTAGGGGTTCCGTAAATATGGCCGTTCAAAATATTTTTTTCCTGATAATTTCGAAACTACTGATTGCATTGGAATGAAATTTTGCACCTAGCTGAAGAATAATGTATTCAAAGTACGTGCGAAATTTTGTTCAGATCGCATTACCAAGACTACCGTAGGGGAGAGAGAATTTGTTTGACAGCTGTCAAAAATTTTTTCAATTTGTTTCTGAAACTGGTAAACGCGAATGTACTTACACGGTGGATGAATGAGCGCTCAAAAGCTCCTGACTTCTTGGCAGTGCTTTTATGATTTTTTGGTACTCAGACTGGAATTTCTATACAATTGGTCATTAATAGACTAAACTTATCCTGTATATTTGTATTCAATATACGTGAATAATCGATCGTCCCTTAATCCATCAACATCAAAGGGACGTGAACCTAGTGCAGCTACAATAAAATTTCGGAAAGAATAGATGCAATCCAGAAAACGACCACACTGGACAAACATTGGATTCGCACGCCTACTGTACTCTGTACTGATTCGAAAAGCTGAACGGAAAGCTCGCTGTTCTCGTTTCTGCTCTGGCTTCGTGCTTTCAGCTTTCAGTTGTGAGATAGCAAGCGATGAGAGCGGAATGTGCAGTTTGGGCTTTCTGGGATACACCGTTTTCCGAGACGCGATTCCAAATTGGATTATTGTTCGTTTTAGACAGTCTTCGTTGTTATTCCTTATTTAGTTCAACGAAAAATCACATTAATTGAAGTTGCTGGTCCTACCTACAGAAATTTCTTTTGTATCTGATAGTTTGAGCTCTGAGGACTATGTAAAAGTAGAAATATTTTGTGAGGAGATTGTGTGGAATGTGTGAATCTGTGTGATGCAAATGAAAGCTTCAACGGGACAGTTTCGACATTGATAATGTGCTCGTGCGTACACATGATTTTTTTTGAAGTTTTGGGAGAAAGATACACTTGAGCTGATCGACTATGTATACACTTCTGAAGATAGCAATTCTACTTGCAGCAGTTCGGAATTCTCAAGGTTTGTTTGCCAATTGCCAATATTTTCGAGTCGTAGCTGAACCATTTTACCGAAAGATTTCAGAATACATACGAAATGAATAAAATAGTCGCAAAAATATGGGAATTTAAAACAATTCTTCATATTTCAGTGGTTTTCGTAAAATATTCTTCTTTTCTTCATTAGCTCTTTTCGGAGGCTAAAATTCAACATATTGAAGAAAATTCTGCATTTCTAGCATCACTGCTTCCAAGACATTTCAAATGAAGTATACTCAACCGCTCTCCCCTATTCAATTTTGAGGGCTTGAAGCGCCCCCTCTTAGGGGGTTGCTCGTTCAAGCCTCAAATGTACGTCAAAAGATGTCCCCCAAACAAAATCATTCGACGTGTTTCAGGAAATTCCTCCAATCACTATGGGATAAGAAATATACGATGTGGCTCCTCTGAGATGGAACACCCTGTATATACTTGTAACTTATGCAATATTTTCAGTCTCCACCCTCGAGCAGTAGAAAGCCACCATCTGAATTTCCTTTTTTAATGAGCTATAATAAAAAAAATTGGGTAATTGAGTGCAAATCATGACATTGTGATAACACCAAAACTATCCTGGTAGTATGGCCGAAGAACACATAATTTTTCATCATCTAATATAGTTTTGCGTATCCGTGTATATTATTATACAGGGTGAGGCATAAGTCTGAACTAAAATTAATATTTCTTCAACCAATATTTCTTCAACCAACTCAAAATGAAAACGCTGAAACACGTCAATTGATTTTTAATTACCCTCATATTCTGGAAATTGAATCAAATATTTTTCTTCAACCCCTTAGCCGCAACCCCATCCAACTTCAGTTTTTCATTGGAAATACATATACCATGTGTGGACTCGTCAGAAAGCTCACGGAAAATGGAATCCCACCATAGTCTTCGTTTCTTTTTATTTTGTGGTTATCAGAAGAAACAAAACTATCTTAGAAGAAATAAAATAAATAGTTTCTCAACCAATAACTACAAATCGAGACCCGCCAATTAATTTTTAATTACCCTTATTTTTTGGTAATAAAATTGAATATTTTTCTGCAACCCTTTAGACGCAACCCCATCCAACTTTTGTTTTTCAAATATAAACATATACAGGGTGTCCCGGCACAACGTGACCCTTTCTCAGGTGTGAATAAGGTATATAAAGACGAGTCAGGAATGTTCCAATTTTTTTTTCCTACGTCGTCCCCCTGCGAAGATATGTGCCTCCAAATGCTACTCCCATAATTCAGTTTTTCTGTAATAACCGAACGACTCAAGTGATTCCGGTAATATTTTGAATTTGAGTCAATAAATATATCAGAACTGATTTGTTTTCAATACCTTCTTCATAAGTCTTCCAGATCGCCAATAGTACATATATGTTTCCATTTGAAAAACGGAAGTTGGAGGGGGTGCGGCTAAGGAATTGAAGAATTTTATTGCCAGAAAATGAGGGGAATTATAAATCAATTGACGCATTTCAGCATTTAGAGTTATTTGTTGAAAAAATAACAATTTCATTCCAGACTTATGTTATGGCCAACCCTATATTTCCTTTCGTCTTGAATCGAATACGAATTATGGTTGAAAGATGGAACTAGTAAAAATTTGCACTTCTTCAGAGAGTTTAGAAAACCACTACAGGTGTTTACCTTCAGCTACCAAATGATGATATTATATTGTTCTAACAAGAAGAAGTAGCTTCAAAACAGACTGCAAATGAAACATTACAAACAAAAAGACGAAACCTACACAAATTCCTTCAACACCAGCTGTTCGCAATATTATGTGCCTAATCAAGAAGGAATTACCGAAATGTCGAATGTTTCAGAAACTGCATTTCTATGCGAGCGTAACTATCTGCTAAGGACCAACAAGTTTAGACGAGGGTCTGGAAATTAACAGAAATCATCAAATGGGTTCGGAATTTGGGGGACTACTATTCTGTTCCATTCTCGTTTCGCTGTAGGCTATCGAAAGGAGAATTATCATCAGTCGATTTACTATTCGCTTTCCGTGAAGTAATTACGAGGTTTTTTCGCAGTGACTTCTTCAGAGCTGCCTTTATTTCTACTATATATTTATGTAAAGACAATGTACATCGAGTTCACAGCTTCTGTCGTGGATTTTAAGAACTGTCGGGGATGCGTCCAAAATAAGCACTGCGAACAGTTGAAAAACTCGTAGTTGTTAACCGAAATTGGCTACACTGCGAATGCCAGAGTATCTTTGCGCATCCTCTTACTCTGTAATATAGTTCGAAAAGAGGTGAAATAGGCTCATTTGGTGGTTTCCGAATCTAAGAAGTTGGTCGAAATAGTCAGCAAGACCAGCATGCACCTGCTATATTTCAGGCTATCCGGGAGGACCCCACAACAAGTACTCGTCGAATTGGTTCTACGTTGAGGATTCATCATTCCATAGTACACAGAGTATCAAAAAAAATAAGTTACATCCATATCGTTTGAAAAGGGTGCAGTATCTGTTAACTGTAGATGGACGCTGGGACGAGACTAACATTTTGTCGAGCATTATGTAGGTGAAACCTGAATAGGTTAGGAGAGTGGGAGGGCGATAGGCATTAGGAACTTATGAGGCCACACACGAAATCGGATGTGATAAATTTGCGAAATAGCCATGTATGGAAAAGAGAACCCCCAAGCGACTATTGTTTACCATTTCCAACATGAGTTGAGGGTCAACGTCTGGTTGGGAGTCATGACAGGCGAACTTTTCGGACCAGTAATACTTCCCAATCGCCTCAGCGCTGAAGAGTTCATTACATTAATCAAAAGCAGCTTAACAGACATATTGGTTGAAATGTCTCTGGCTAACAGACAAAATGTCTGGTCAGCTCATAATTGCTACTTAATGAATGCATATTTTTGGGTGCAAAGGATTGGAAGGTACGGACGGTGAGATGGCCACCAAGGAGCGAGCCCTGATCTTACGCCTTTGAATTTTTATGCCTGGAACACCTTGAAAGAAAAATTATATCAAATTCGCGTCCAGATTCGAAAACAATGAAAATGTGAGTGAAAATGACACCAAAACTTTACTTAAGAGTAATTTCTGCTTGGATTCATATTAATTATGGTCCATTCATGAAGATAATTATACTTACTAAGGAACTGAGAAATGATTGAAACTGCCAGAGAGGATCTGATAGAAATAATAAATTTGTGGAGAAATGCGTCAGAAACGTTGTGAACTTCGGTTGTAAATTCGGAGCGAAAGCGATGTATAAATGTATTGAACATTTCGAACAACTCTTATAAATAGTAGTAGTCTGTTTTCTTACATTTTTTCATAAAATCTATATTATTGAAATTTTGTTTATTCGTTTGGATTATTTTGATTCGACAGATAAATTCATAATTTCCATGTGAATTACTGTATTATTCAATCATAAAGAGCTTCAAAATAGAGCATTTTCAGGTTTGTAATATTTCGACTTTTTCGTTGTTATGTGGTTAGCCATGATATTATGACAGAATACAAGCAGCAAACACAAAAGTTGATATGTCATTCGAAAGCACAATGAATGGGGTATTTTTTGCTGAAAAGAAAACATGTCCATAATCAATAATTTTTCATCGATAAAACCATTGGAAAAATATGACTGATTTTGTTCACTTCAGAATCATGATATCCATCTCCTCACCACGCCCGCATTAAAAATTTTTTTAGCACACAGAAATTCTTATCTCGTAGCAAATTTAATGCAACTATCCATAACAGTAATCGATCATGTCCCTTATTGAAATAAAGGATCAATTTTTCCCATTAAATTTGAGGTTCATCAAAAACCACCGTCCGGAAACTCACAATGGAACGTCCTTTATATGGGGAAGGCTCTTTCCCAACAGTGAAATATGCTATATAGGTGTATAACAGAGAACAGCGCTGATTACATCCCTTTTCGTTGACTTGAAATTATAACCTCTGTTCTCGGTCGAGACTCTTTGTATGTCTCCTTGGATACTGAAAAAGTTAGGTGTCCCTGGAGTGTCATAATATCGCAACGATCCTGTGCGAGGGCGAGTTCTTTCTTGTACGGAGATGTTTAGATAACATTCCTTTCAGAGATGAGGAGAATAGAAATTACTATTTCGTTCCGAACGTTGTTGGAATTTGAAACCGTATTTTGTTGGTTAGCACATAACCCTTTGAACCCAAATCTTCAGTGAGGAATATTGATGAAAAAATTATAAAAAGCACTGCCGTGAAGTCAGGAGCTTTTGAGCGCTCGTTCATGCCCTTGTAGGTAGATTCGCATTTCCAGTTTTAGAAACCAATTGAAGAAATCTTCGACAGCTGTCGAAAAAAATTTCAAACTAAGGCGAAACTCCATACTTGACGTTAGTGCTAAGTGACCAATTTTTTTTTTGATAATTCGCTTGATTTTTCTACGGTATCTATGGTCTTGGTGATGAGATCTGAAGATAATCTTTTGAACGGCCATATTTACGGAACCTCTAGTCTAATTTTGCTCATTGACATACGTGACCGCGACATTTGAGATCCACACCTATCCTGAAAATTTCAGGTCCTTAGGCCTTTCCGTTCGAAAGTTAATAATGATTAATTAATAATTTTCTATGGTTCTGGTCGTGCGATCTGAACAAAATTTTGTATGTAGCTTGAACACGTCATTCTCCATTTGATTGAAATTTCACGTCGATCGAATTAGTAGCTTCGAAGTAATCAGGGAACAAAATTTGAAACGGCCAACTTTGCGGAACCCCTGGTCGAATTTTGCCCAATAAATAAATTGACCTCGGCATTCGAGATTCGAACACACCCTGTGTATTTCAAATTTCTAGGTCTTTCCGTTTGAGAGTTATGGTGTATACGGACGGACAAACCAGAGTAGAATTTCGACGGATTCGGCATCAGTGAGTCGAATCTGGTCGATTGTGACCATTTTCGGCTCAAAATTCGAAAAACACAAACATCGTGACGAAATGATCTGGCCTCGTGCAAGTAGAACGAGCGCTCAAAAATAATGCTCTAATAGGATTAGCCGATACTTGATGAAAATCCATAATCGAACTTTTCACTACAATGGGTTAAATTACACGTCACGTGTTTCGTTGGCACAGCAACTTCTTCAGGTGGCTAAGATATCATCAAATCAATTCTCTGAACTCTAAAGCTACCTTGTAATGCAACAAATGTTTTCACTAGGTGGGAGTTATGGTTAATCAACTAATGCGCAACTCCTTTTGTGAAATGAAAATTTGAGGATATCTTAATGACTTCCAAGGATGAAATTAGATTATGTCACCGCCATTGAGTTAGAAGATCTATTGACGTTAGATTTTTTTTCATACTTCAGAAGACAGACAATTTTTTTTTTCTTTTATACTTCGAAAAAAGATTCAATAATCGTGAATTGTTCGAGTCTACTTGATCGTTCAATGAGAAAACAGACGATTTTTGTTTATTTATCTCAAGGCTCTCCGAAAGGTTCGATTTTCTACTTTTATTTTCCCTACGCAAAATTTCAAAGCCTTCAAATTATTCTTGTATGTCGAATGTTCTAGTACTCTTGTTTTGAAATTCCTACCTGTTTGTCCTAAGTAAAAACATGAGCAATATCCGCAAGTTTATTTATATAGACCACAGTTATTTAATTTATCCGTTTCATCTTCATTGTTTTTAATATATCTGCCTAAATTGTTCTCTTGAAGTGTCGACCTAAACTAACCTAACCTAACCTTACCTAACCCAACCTAACCCAAATTGTTCTCTTGAAGTGTCGATTTTATAAAATGACATTTTTTGTCACACCGTCGGCCGGTTTAGTTTACAGAATCAGTAGTTCGTTTCATTATGTTTGGTTTGATAGTCTTCGCTACAGCGTTATCTCAAGTCAAATCAAAAAGGTTATAGATCAATTAATTTTTCACTAAACAACATTTCAGAAACCCAAACTGATTTGACATCGCTGTCAAGTTGAATGTTGTGTCTCATAGCGTGCAAAAAATGCTGGACCATGAAATGCAAAGAATGAAATAATTCAAGGTAGAGCTATATCATCTCTGTTGATAAAATTCATCAGAACTCTAGAACTGGATGTGAATCTGTAGCCAGAGTTGAAAAAGTATGATTTTTTGAGAAACATCAAAAATAAGGTTTTTTCAACTTCATTCTAATTTTTTTCTATTTTCGTTCATGTTTTCCTAAAAGTGAGACAAAATTTCAACAAGTTTCAGATGTTATTCTACCGTTTTTAAATTTTGATGAAGATGATTCCTGTTATGTCTAAAAATGCTCAGTCCAGCAAATTCCTGTTTGACCAAAAAATCTCTCCACTCCCATCATTTGATAACTGGCCGTCTGAGCTATTGACAAACATAAACATTGTTAAGATACAGTAGGAAGTTGAATTTTTTATTTACCTAATAAGACATCAGTTAGAACATAAAGTTTTCATTTTCCTTCAATGATAACATATGAAATTTTGATTTTAATCATGATCAACTAAATAAAAGAAATGATTTATTTAAATCAATCGATTCAAATCCTTTCAACCCTGGCTGTGGCCCATGATATACCTCAAGCAGTTCAGGACAAGGAGACACAATACTATCATTAGGTGGATTGTACTAGGCACCCTTTACTTTCATATGATAATAATGAGGTTTTTAATCGACCGCATTCGATTTGCAGACTATAATCTACCCCCTTTCATCCCCCTCCGATGACGATGAAGTTGAGATTCGTACTGAAATAGCTGCGAGTGTAATTTATTGTATCTGTCACCTCGAAAACTGTGAAATCCATTTCGAACTTATTATTTACTCCCTTTCACCCCCTGTCGATGGCGATGGCGTACTCAAACAGCTTCGCGATTCGATTTTCGTGTCGAAGATTCTGAAATACCTACGTAAAATTCATATCGACATCACCACTTATGATTAAATTCCACTCACACCCTGTCGGTACCGCTAAATTTCAATACGCAAGAATTAATTTTTTTTATTTAAGGATTGCAATTGAATTAATTCCAGAGCAGAATTGTTCATTTCGAATACTCAGTTCTGGTTAGAATTTCTGGTTATTCTACATACCAAATGATTTGGGTATTTTCAATTCACTATTTAGTCGATGAACCTAAGAAATCAGTAAAAAAAAGTTTCTTCGTTCTTTCTATTTGTTCAATTTCAAATAATTACTTTTTTTCATCTAACTTAAAAAAAACGCCGCTTATAAGGTATAAGCACAATGCCAAACGTGTGGATTCTAGGAGAAAATAATGGAAATAATGTGTCCTCCTGAACTAATGTATAATTTTCAAAAATTATATTCTTCGTTGATAGACCGGTCTTGCGAAAATTATTTTGACAATATAATTGGAATGATGGAAAAGGCCATTTCATATCAATACAAACCTCGAAAAATTGTTTTCTTTCAAATAGCATAATATCCATAATTTGTGAAATAAAATAATTCGATGCACATGAAATGTTCTAGATAACATTATGCTGCAAATAGAATTAACATTTTTAGTGACATCGATATATGTTAATGGATAAATTGAATCGAGTTTATAAATCAAGCACCCCCTCAGTTATGGCAAGCGAAATTCCAATATTGGAAACTGAGACATAAATTCTCCCTTCATCAAACAGAGTCAGAAGTTTTTGCGCGATCGCTCCAAGACTATATTTCTTTCAAGTCATTTTTTTCTATTTTTACTTCGTTATAAAGATCTCGGACGAGTGACTCTTCGAAAAGTTCAAAGTTTCAGAAGCCATTTCGTTCAACTGCGCCAAGTGACCATAATAAACCGGAATGACATCCGGAAAATGAGTTTCCGAAACCTCAGACGCGAGAAGGAATCCGGCGGATCGTCTGAGCGGAAAAAATCGATACGCTACTAAAATGGCTTTTCAATGCCTTGCACTCACTAAAGAACTTACGAGCGCTGAGTTCCCAACAGTCACTACAATTTATCTCGTTCATTGTAACGGTAGAAATTACAGTTACAAAATGCATTAGACCAAAATCCGAATTATCCAGAATTCATTAGCGGGAAATGTACTTTATTTGGAGTGGCAGTGTGAGAGCAGCCTTATCCGTAAGGACTTTATCGTGGTCGTGTAAAAACAAATCGACAAATAATCTGAAAGATGAATTGGCACAGTTCAAGCGACATAATTCCATAGTTCGAATGGGGCCTACGTGTTTGACTCATCACTAATTATTTTCTTCGATGCCAAGCTTCACTTCTGGCCCAACCAAGCAGTGATGAACATGAACGCTACCTTAAATATTCCATTTATTCTCAGCGGTTCCATAGCATCACGGGAATAAGAGCGAAATTTATCCACCACCTGCATTATGCGAAAGGCTTCGGGGATGTACTAAATCACAACGCTTTCATTCCCATTTCCTGCACAGACTTTTGTTCTGTCGGACCGCCCCGCAATCGCTGAAATGAATTTAGATGTTCAGATAAAAATCCGCATCGTTTAGAATAAAATATTCACCCCAGTAGCCGAGAACGATCCGGATCCTGAAAAAACAGAAACAAGCAACGACCACATCTGATGGCCGCGGACCCTATTCATACAAATTGATCTCACGAAAAACAGAAATAAAGTGGAGATCTATTCATAAACATTCGAAAAATAAACTTGAAAATATGGGGACGATCGTAGAAGAAGATATTGAAGGAAACTTGGAATATCAGTCAAAATCTGAAATTCACTTGGAAGGTGTATTATTGTTAGAACTATCCATACTGATGAATCCTGGTGGAAAAATACCGCGAATTTTACGAAAAGGTTTCCTATCGAAAAGTAGAAGAAACCAGCTCACAGGATTTAAACAAAAAACAAACAAACAAGCACAATGTATCACTCGTCTCATGTTGTTGAAATCATCACTATGCTGATAACACATGTAATAACATGTAGAAAACTTGATGATGAACAACCCTGTAAAATAGAAACTTGGAATCTACTGAATTTTGGAAACGTTACTGAATAATAATTTACGATAACAATAATAATAATAATTCTTTAAGACACAATACAGTATATAGGACAAGTCGAAATAATGCATACATCTACAAAATGAAGAGAAAAAGAAAAGCAAATCATTGAATACAATTTTACGACATATACATATGATATGGAAAAATTCAGCTTCTTTGAATTATAGCGAATACAGCAAATATTTTATGTCCTTGATTGTAGTATCGACTTCCAATTAGAGACAATAAAGAATTATATCAACTGAAATCTGACTTTTTGGCCCGATATTCATTAAGACAAATATTTTATGGTTGAGAACTTATAGATTCATTCATACAGCGGTTGAGAACTGAACTGACATACTGAAAAACACGAATCCGGGAAATTCCTGTTGTTTAAACGCAACTATTGTTATTACAACAGGAAAAGACCGTTCTGAGGACAATCTTTACATGCAATATAACATTTCGGTTGAAGTGACTTGAGTCCTTTGAACAGGAAAAACGGTATAGCAGTAATCAGGAACTTTTATTTCAAAAAAGGAATATTTCCTGTGTAAAACAATATATTTTGCTGTATTTACAAGCCACGACTGTCAAACATACGTAGGTCGTAAATGTTACAGGAATATCTAGTAAAATAAAATAATTTTGTAAATATAATCCAACAATATTTGTACGACCAAATGTATGGACACATCAAATTCAACAGGAATGTTCGGTATTTCCCACAGAAATTCAGATTATTCCACCGGAATGAATCTTATTTAGCAAACAGTATTTTAATCCATGTTGTACCATATATTGAAGTTATTTGGAATGAAATATCGGTTTCTGAAGAAGGACGAAGGAACGAACATGCTGAAACAGCGATTCGATTATCATTTCGATCATTTGGCATTTTTAACGCTAAATCTAGCATATTTCCTTCTCAGTCAGTATGCAAAATTCGAGTTTAGCATATTGCATGATTTTAGCATTTTCGGTCTCCTAATTAGAATTGAATTTTTTCGATTGATACTGACTCTTGAATAATTTTTCCTAGGAAATACAAACGAAAAAGAAAAGAGGGTTAGTATAGGATTGAGAAACATAGTGTAGGAAGCA
Source organism: Aphidecta obliterata (assembly GCA_963966015.1). Taxonomy (NCBI): domain Eukaryota; kingdom Metazoa; phylum Arthropoda; class Insecta; order Coleoptera; family Coccinellidae; genus Aphidecta; species Aphidecta obliterata. The sequence continues at coordinate 6,462,686 of OZ014428.1, forward strand.
ACAGGGAAATAGGGGTTTAACTGGAAAACGGAGGTTAAAGTCAGGTTAGATCAGATGAAGGAAGAAGGATTAGATCTGTAGCGATCTGCACCGATGGCCCAACATCAACCGTACCGCTCAACAGAAGGCGCCACCGAATAGACAAAACTCAAAAGATACTACCCGAAGAATTGAAAAGCGACCGAAAAGGTGTGAGCATTACTGTAGAAAGTAATTCCGTAAACAAATTCGCTAATATGTGTCAGGAATCAGGGAGAAAATTTCTTTATATTTATTATGGAGTCTCTCATTACTAGTATTCAGAATGTATCTCCAATTCGTTAGAATAATGTGGAGATATTCTTTAATAAATATAATATAATATTGAGTATAATATGAATTCTCCCCGTTCTAGACACCTATTCGCGAAGTCGCTCCTTGAACAGAATGCATTGCTACAGAAAATTCCTGTAAAATCTCAGGTTATAAGCTTCTAATACATTTAACTAGTACTGTTATATATGAACAAGGGCGGTCCTAGGCTGAATTTCTGGGGGGGGTAATTGAATGAAATTTTTTTCCGGGATAGTGCACATACACATGTTAAAAAAATTTTCAATCGGTTTCTAAAACTTGAAAATGCGATTCTACCTAAAAGGTGGATGAGCGCTCAAAAGCTCCTGACTTCACGGCAGTACTTTCTATACATTTTTTTACAAACTTTCCAATTCTAATTGCCACGTTCTTACTAATCCAACACCTTCTTAATCAGAAAATCGTTCGGAAAACAAATGTTCTCTTCTTCAGGCTGAACAACACAAGGGCGTTGATATGGAGGGGTACTGGGGTAATTAATTACCCCCCTAAGACTTCCAAAATATAAAGTTTCAGAATTATCGCCAAGGCTTGATGTACCTATACCTGACGAGATTTTTTTATCGATTACCCCCTCAAGAAACAACATGAGCAGTTTAGGTATCAATTTTATCAAACAACAGATTCACCACTTATACATTTTATGCAATATGATCTTCAAAAATAAAACGTTCGACTGAAAGTAAAACTTCAGAATTTTTCATTTTTTTTACTGATTTTTCTGTTTTGATTTTTTTTTCTGTTAATTTTATTGCATTATTATATTATTTTCTTGTTGCTCATTTTTTCCTAAATAAAATTTTCCAGTGCTCTGGGGGGGGTAATTACCCCCGTTACCCCCCCCGTAGGACCGCCCTTGTATATGAACGATAGTTCTTCAATTCAACGGGAAATTCCTGAATCGATACTACAATTCCATGATGAGTAAAAACACGGGCGTGAAACTGGCCACAGATTCGCCAGCAACGGATGTGGTAAGCTCCGTAACTGTCGATCCCGGAGGTAGGGAATTTCGCGCAATTATGTCGATGTGATTCAGTGATTCAATGTATTTGTTATGGGTTATGACTATTTCAATCATGTGAATAAGATGAATTCCTTTATCGTACGGTAAGGAGGCGGCCAGGGGGTAGTCGGAGGGAGGTTGATAAACGTAAAAACAAAGCATCAATTTTTTCGAAAAATTCCAAAATCAAAATCAGGCGATGGCTCACTATAAAGCATGGTTATTTATCTTTGTTATGCCTAACTTTATTATAAACAATCAACGAATTCCATTGTCGGGCCGTAGGGGCGGCGGTATTCGGACTTGGAAAATTTCAGCATCGATTTTTTTCAAAGTCTGATAAAATTTAAACCTGGCGATGGCTCACTATAAGACATGGTTATTTATCTTTGTTTTGCCTAACTTTATTATAAACAATCAACGAATTCCATGGTCGGGCCGTAGGGGCGGCGGTATTCGGACTTAGAAAATTTCAGCATCGATTTTTTTCAAAGTCTGATAAAATTCAAATCAGGCGATGGCTCACTATAAGACATGGTTATTTATCTTTGTTATGCCTAACTTTATTATAAACAATCAACGAATTCCATTGTCGGGCCGTAGGGGCGGCGGTATTCGGACTTAAAAAATTTCAGCATCGATTTTGCCTAATGTGTGATAAAATCCAAACCAGGCGATGGCTCACTATAAGACATGGTTATTTATCTTTGTTATGCCTAACTTTATTATAAACAATCAACGAATTCTATTGTCGGGCCGTAGGGGCGGCGGTATTCGGACTTAAAAAATTTCAGCATCGATTTTTCCTAATGTGTGATAAAATCCAAACCAGGCGATGGCTCACTATAAGACATGGTTATTTATCTTTGTTATGCCTAACTTTATTATAAACAATCAAAGAATTCCATTGTCGGGCCGTAGGGGCGGCGGTATTCGGACTTAGAAAATTTCAGCATCGATTTTTTTCAAAGTCTGATAAAATTCAAATCAGGCGAGGGCTCACTATAAGACATGGTTATTTATCTTTGTTATGCCTAACTTTATTATAAACAATCAAAGAATTCCATTGTCGGGCCGTAGGGGCGGCGGTTTTCGGACTTAGAAAATTTCAGCATCGATTTTCCCTAATGTGTGATAAAATCCAAACCAGGCGATGGCTCACTATAAGACATGGTTATTTATCTTTTTTATGCCTAACTTTATTATAAACAATCAAAGAATTCCATTGTCGGGCCGTAGGGGCGGCGGTATTCGGACTTAGAAAATTTCAGCATCGATTTTGCCTAATGTGTGATAAAATCCAAACCAGGCGATGGCTCACTATAAGACATGGTTATTTATCTTTGTTATGCCTAACTTCATTATAAACAATCAAAGAATTCCATTGTCGGGCCGTAGGGGCGGCGGTATTCGGACTTAAAAAATTTCAGCATCGATTTTGCCTAATGTGTGATAAAATCCAAACCAGGCGATGGCTCACTATAAGACATGGTTATTTATCTTTGTTATGCCTAACTTTATTATAAACAATCAACGAATTCTATTGTCGGGCCGTAGGGGCGGCGGTATTCGGACTTAGAAAATTTCAGCATCGATTTTGCCTAATGTGTGATAAAATCCAAACCAGGCGATGGCTCACTATAACACATGGTTATTTATCTTTGTTATGCCTAACTTTATTATAAACAATCAAAGAATTCCATTGTCGGGCCGTAGGGGCGGCGAAATTCGAACTTAGAAAATTTCAGCATCGATTTTTTTCAAAGTCTGATAAAATTTAAACCTGGCGATGGCTCACTATAAGACATGGTTATTTATCTTTGTTTTGCCTAACTTTATTATAAACAATCAACGAATTCCATGGTCGGGCCGTAGGGGCGGCGGTATTCGGACTTAGAAAATTTCAGCATCGATTTTTTTCAAAGTCTGATAAAATTCAAATCAGGCGATGGCTCACTATAAGACATGGTTATTTATCTTTGTTATGCCTAACTTTATTATAAACAATCAACGAATTCCATTGTCGGGCCGTAGGGGCGGCGGTATTCGGACTTAAAAAATTTCAGCATCGATTTTGCCTAATGTGTGATAAAATCCAAACCAGGCGATGGCTCACTATAAGACATGGTTATTTATCTTTGTTATGCCTAACTTTATTATAAACAATCAACGAATTCTATTGTCGGGCCGTAGGGGCGGCGGTATTCGGACTTAAAAAATTTCAGCATCGATTTTTCCTAATGTGTGATAAAATCCAAACCAGGCGATGGCTCACTATAAGACATGGTTATTTATCTTTGTTATGCCTAACTTTATTATAAACAATCAAAGAATTCCATTGTCGGGCCGTAGGGGCGGCGGTATTCGGACTTAGAAAATTTCAGCATCGATTTTTTTCAAAGTCTGATAAAATTCAAATCAGGCGAGGGCTCACTATAAGACATGGTTATTTATCTTTGTTATGCCTGACTTTATTATAAACAATCAAAGAATTCCATTGTCGGGCCGTAGGGGCGGCGGTTTTCGGACTTAGAAAATTTCAGCATCGATTTTGCCTAATGTGTGATAAAATCCAAACCAGGCGATGGCTCACTATAACACATGGTTATTTATCTTTGTTATGCCTAACTTTATTATAAACAATCAAAGAATTCCATTGTCGGGCCGTAGGGGCGGCGAAATTCGAACTTAGAAAATTTCAGCATCTATTTTCCCTAATGTGTGATAAAATCCAAACCAGGCGATGGCTCACTATAAGATATGGTTATTTATCTTTGTTATGCCTAACTTCATTATAAACAATTGAAGAATTCCATTGTCGGGCCGTAGGGGCGGCGAAATTCGAACTTAGAAAATTTCAGCATCGATTTTCCCTAATGTGTGATAAAATCCAAACCAGGCGATGGCTCACTATAAGATATGGTTATTTATCTTTGTTATGCCTAACTTCATTATAAACAATTGAAGAATTCCATTGTCGGGCCGTAGGGGCGGCGGTATTCGGACTTCAGCATCGATTTCGATAAAATTCAAACCAGGGGATGGCTCACTATAAGACATGGTTATTTATCTTTGTTATGTTACATTAAGTCAGGAACATAAAACATTAAACATAAAAACATAAAACACAAACATACGTGGGTATGTTCGAAATATACTTGCAATGAAAAAGTCTTAGCTTTATCACAAGATTGGTATCTCCACACTCGACAATTCTTCGAACTTATTACTGATCAAGTAACACATTCAGTTCAAACTATTGTATAGAATACAATAAATGAACAAAAACACTAACAAAATCACAAAACTAAC